>PVKU01001628.1:0-116945 GCA_004027475.1 Anoura caudifer | reverse complement strand
AACGTCTAGTTCAATTTCCCTTTCTGTCTCTGAACCTCTCATGTATGTGGGTCTCTGGCTCTCTCTGGCTCAACTACATTTGGTTATTTTCTCTTGTTAATCTATCTCACGTTTATTTACCATTAGACCAGCTGAAAGAACGGTGAGGGTAAAGGAAAGTTTCTTCTTCTCCTACTGTTCCCAGTTACAGGGAAAAAAGAATGATGGCGCAATGAACGAAATGCGGGAACTAAAAAGCAATAGCAGAAAGTAGTGAAAAAAAAAAAATCAATTTTGAGTTACAGCTAAAAACTGGACATCCAAGAGACCAGAGCACAGCAGAGTGAGATTTAGTGAGGAAAATCTATAGGTGCTAAGGGGGAGCACAGCTTGCCACTCCAAAATATCTTTGGGGTATTACTTCAGGCTGGTTAATTTTAAGAAAGGACAAGGGAAAAGCTCTGAAAACCAAGTAGGACCTTGTAAAAGGGAATTTACATTTGTAAGGGAATCTCCATCTGTATGCGCGTCTGCTGCACTATACCAGGCCGCATTCACCACCAATGGAGAAGACAAGAACTTAAATCTACATAACAATCTTATTCTTGTTTATTGTGCTTTGCCTGTAACTTCCCAGAACTGATTACCCATCCCCAACACCTTCTTTTGTCTTTAGCCGAAGGCAGCATTGAAGGTGATGGTGATGGCTTCCACATTTTGGAATGTTACTCAGTTTTCCTGGGTCTCTCCCATGTGTACAGGAGGTATATATTTTCTTGAACTTTGTTTTTCTCTTTCTAATCTGTCTTGTGTCAATTTAATTAGTAGTCCAGTCAGAAGGGTAGAAGGAAAATTATTTTTCCTCCCCCACAGCACTCACCAAACCAGAGACATTGAGGAGCTGGAGCCTGGGCTCTTCTGAAAGACAACTCGGTGATGGAAAAGAAAGCAGAATCAGTAAGAAACAAAGAAAAAAAGATTCAAGAGATACAAGAAGTAATGCAGAAATACAAAGTCAAAGAAGTCAAGGAATAAGAGAAATTTACACGAATGGGGAGAAAACTGTCAAATGCTGAAGAGGAAAGGAGGATGGGGAGGACTAAGAAAGAGCCATTATCTCTGACTACCTACGAAAGTCCACAGTATGAAAATCTAGGGAGAATGAGGTTCAGTTCTCTGTGGGGGGAAAAAAAGCCTGTAACTATGACCTTGTAGAAATACAGAAATTGACATTTCTGAATTTAAATGTAAGCAAAAATGTTCCAACGATGGCCAGGAGGGGCACCAGTGTTTTTTGATACTCAGCACGAGAGGAACCTTAAAGATCATCAAGAATACTGACTTAATTTTTGCACCGACCTCTGAAATAGAGAACAGAAAAAAGTGCAGGGGGGCTGGCTGAAGCGGTGGTGAGGCAGCTAGGGCTCTGCAGGACAGTTTAAATACAATCCAACAGCACATTTCTGCATGCAACCTTTGTTCACTCAGAAAAAATGGATGCCCAGATTCTTCCAGTCATGGAAAGAGCCCTAAGTACATCAGATGTGGACTCTAGGTGTGGTCACTGGGCAAACTATATTCTCTTTCTAGACCTCAGTTTCCCCATTTGTCCAGGGAAGAGGTTGGGGAAGATGACCTTTTTGGTCCCTGACAGGGCTGACATTCTCTAACCCAGAAGCTCCCTGCAAATGCAGTATTTTAGATTTTACATTCTCCCCCAGGGTAAGAGTTTCCCTGTCACCCACCTCATTTTATTCTCACTACAATCCTAAGGGGTCACCCAGTTATCAACCTGATTAGGTTCAAAGACTGGCTGAAGGTCACTCAGCAAATCAGTGGGAGGGCACACTCGGCCTGACTCCACAGACAGGAGGGTCTCAGGCTTTTATCTCACTTTGTGCTTTGTCCATTTACTCAGAGAAAGCTCAGTGAGATTTCCAGTGCTTGAAAACATTGCTTTGTTACTTGAAAATGACAGTAAGGGGCTATATATATACTATTGGCTTTCTAAACTACAAGCTATCTTGTTTCATAGCTTCCCCCCATGGCCAAGGTAATTTGGGGGGCTTTCATCAGGCTTTGCCAGGATATACTGATGCCAAGCCATAGTTTGTATTCTAGGGACAACATCAATCGCTTTTGGTTTGGGCAAGAAAACCAGAAGTTTTAGCTGCAGGCATTTCAGTTGCAGGCAGGCAACTAAAACAGAGTGGAGGCAGCAGAGAAGGCATATCGAGGAGAATGAGCTGGGCAGGCCCAGCTGGTGCTGAAACAGTTATGTCTGGAAAGCTGCAGAAAGTGGCCAGGGGACAGGCTGAGAAGGTAGACAGTGGTGCTCCCATAGCAAGTGCTCCTGACTCACATCCTCTGTTTTCACCTATAAACTGCTGGCTGAATAAGTAATACTATAGCCCTTCCCAATTCACAAAGCATCTTTACATCTAACACCTTAATGGATGATCACTGCGGTACCGTGAGGGAAAACGCTGAGGCAATGGCATCGTTATAGAGATAAGGAAACTGAGGCTTAAAGAGGTGAAATGGAGTATCCAAAATAATACAACCAACAAATGCGGCAGTTGGCACTGAAACCCAATTCTCTCCGGATCCCAGTGCTCTCTCTACGCCCTGTTTCACACTGTCTCCCAGGTTATCACAGATCAAAAGGTTGTGGGGGAAAAAGGAGAGAAATTCAGCAGACTGCCTCACTGCACCCAGCCTACACTGAGGACCTCTTTATCTCTGGTCCTAAATTACAGAGTGGTTAGGATCAGGCTGCAGGCTTGAGGATTAAACACTAATATGAAGTTAATAACAAGAAAGCTGAGATTTGGGATTGGAGTTTGCCTTCACCCATTAATTCAATTGAGTAGAGGAGATTAAGTCTATAAACCAACCACTACAGTTCAAAGTAGTACAAACACGAGCCTATGAATTTGACAAATTCTATAGCAGTTTTTCTTTTTCATATTTTTTATTGTTGTTCAAGTATAGTTGTCTCCATTTCCCCCACCACTTCCACCCTCCCCAGCCATCCCTACTTCCCACCCTCTATGGCAGTTTCTCGACTTTAGCACCACTGACATTTTGGGCCATGTATTTTTGTTGTGGAGGACTATCCCATGCATAGAATGTTTAGGGACATCCCTGGCCTCGACCCACTAAATGACAGTAGCACCCTCCTCCAACAGTTGTGACAACCAAATTTGTCTCCAGATATTGCCAAATGTCCTTGTGGGGGGAAGGGACAAAATTGCCCCCAGTTGAGAACCACCAACTGGAGGTTTAGGGTGAAAGTCAGTTAATGCAGTTGTAGATACAGAGAATAAGATTCATGGAGGAGGTAATATTTGAACTGGACCCTGGAGAGCAGATAAAATTCCTGTAGGTGAGGATAACAGAAGACTACAAAGAAATTTCAGAAAGGAAAGATAACTTAGCTGCAGGGATAGGAGAAAGCACAGGTCTGCTGGAAAATGGTCCAGTTTGGCCAGAGCAGAAGGTTCCTGTTGGAAAGAGGAGACGAGGCTAAAAATGCCCACTGAAGTCAGGTCAGAGATAGCTATCCATCAGCAATATTTACATGATAAACACACATAAGGAGACAGCCATCAACACAAGACACCACACAGATGTTCAACAGCATACAAGTCAGACCAGCAGCACTGTCGTGTGGCCCACACCTCCCAAGAGAACACAATGTTGCTTGAGCATCATGTCTTACACGGCATCTACTGTTCACTGCACTTAGTCAGAGCGTGGAACCAGTGCAGAAAGAACCAGTGGGAGAAACAACTAAGGACTGGAATGGTCAGGAGTTCCCCAAAGGAGGTGAGAATGATGGGCACTGAATGGGTATGTTTTGGATAACTGTAAGGGAAGAGAGGACATTCCAGGTAAGGACATCAGGAGCTGGAAAGAAGTGTACAAAATATATCCCGGAGACACCGAAAAGAACAATGTAGCTGGGAAAGAAGACAAGGCTGGTCAGAACACTGAAGACATAAATGGGACTTTATGTGTGGACAACCAATGAAGGTTCCTGAGCAGAATGACGCAACTGTTTAAAACACGGTCATCTCCTCCGACAGTTTTTAGCTACACATTAGAAAGACTGGGGAGCTTTGAAGAAGAGCAATAATACCCAGGCTCCAATCCCCAAAATCCAATTCAATCAGTCTTGGATAGGGCCCTGATGTTGTTTTTAAAACTGCACAGATGACTCTAAAAATGCAGCTAAGGAGTGAGAACCACTGGTCTACCACAGCAATTTTCAAACTTTTTAATCTCATGGCACACATAAACTAATTACTGAAATTCTGCAGTACACCAAAAAGCATATTATATTTTTTGCCAACCTCACAAAAAAATAGGTATCATTTTCATTAACTTACACTGGATGGCTATTGATATGTTGGCAAGTTGAAAATTGCTGGTCTACAGTCATGCCTTCATCCTCAGATGAGAAAAGGGGCCTAAAAATGTGAGTAATTTGCCTAAATTCACACAGCCGGTTAGGTGAGGGGCTGGGACTGGCATCTGGACTCCTACTCCAGGCTCTGAAAGATCTCACAGAGGACTGGGCTAAATTCCATACTTCACTCTATAAGAAGCACAATTATCTGATGACTTGGCTCTCAAGTTTTGCCAAGGTTGACGCCTGAATTAATCTAATCATAAAACTACTGACTTAAGCAATCCCGCAAGCATCTAGGGTAATGGATGTTGGTTTCATTGCTGCCCCCTGGGGGCCCTTAGGAAAGGAAAGGGTCTCAGGAGACTCTCCAGAAGTGCAATAAACAAGCCAAACCACCCAGCTCCATGAAAGAAACAACTTTTTAAAATACAACTCACTCCACACAGCTTTTGTACTCCACATAAAGGGAAGTCCCAGTTCCTCTTCATGGGAAGAAATACTCAGAGATTCTATACCCTGTAGGCAAAGGTGGGCGGAAAAGTGATCACAGGTAACTGCTAAAGCATGTCCACAGACCCTCATTTAAACAGGACACACCCCTTCTGGCCCGCAGGCCTGTTTTTCTGAAAAGGGTACCACCCTTTACAACAGGTCCACCTTTCCATCGTGTCATTCCTTGATTCAGGCCACAGGTGGGACACAGAAGGCTGGTGAAGATTGTCAGGCTGGAAATCTGAGTCTGTCCTACAGGGCAGGGCTAAAGTAGGTTTACAGATGTTCATATGGAAAATCATACAATAATTAGCAATAAAAGACAGACTCTGTTTCACATGCTCACAACTATAAACCTACTTTTGCTCCCCTCCCCCCAACATTCATTCTATTCATCCTAGGGTGCTGATGCAAATAACTACTAAAACAAAATGACGCGGATCTAGTGGCCTTCTCGCTAACCCCAGACAGCCATCGACCAGCTGAAGCTCTAGCATGGGGGTCACGCTAAAGGAACTCTAGAGGCAGAAGCACTACCTTCTGCCTTCTATTCCTGGGGGATGCAGCTCAGGACACCAGGACTCCTGGCGAGGCCCTGGTATGCGCTCTTGGGGTGGGCACTGGGTTCCCACCAGCTATAAGGCAGAATCCCTGAAAACTATCTGACCTTTAACCCAGCCTGAGTGGAGGTAAAGCATAAACCAGAATCCTAAGATGCAGTGCTTTTAATACTCATTCTAGCCTAATTTATTGAGCAGTAGCTATACGCCAGATACCATAATAAGCACTTTGTCCACTGATTATTTCATTTTATTTTCTAGTACACTTGTAAAATAGGTACTGTAATCCTCCCTATTTTACAGATGAACAATCTGACACTTGGAGAGGTTTTATAATATGTCAAAGGTCACACAGCTAGTGGGTGGCAAAGTAAGGATTTGAACCTGAACAGTCTGTATCTAGAGCTTGGCAGGCTTCTATAAACAGCTTTTCCTACTTGATGCCAAGTGATCATTAATTCTACTTTTTCTCAGGTTTGGCTACTGGAATTTACCAGGATCTTATTGAGCAAATAATTTTAAGCTGAAGAGCACCATATAAAGTTTAGGCATTATTAATATAAAATTGGGTATTATTAGGTATTAGCATTATTATTTTAAGTAACAGGAGAACTGCTCTTATCGGGGGTATTTGAAAAGCAACCCTATGGACTGCCTAATTATCTAAAGTCACATTTGGTCAAAACCCCGGTTAAGCCCATCTTTCAACACAAAGGTTTAAAAGATGCGACATCTTCAAAACTTGGAGAATGGCAGGAGAGGTCCTGTCCCCAGAGCTTTCTCAACTGCAAGGAGAATGAGACAGTAGCCTGGTTCCTCTCTTCTCTCTCTGCTGTTATGGCTTCACATAACATAGCTTTAGAGCTCCAGTGTCGCAATTTTAGAAAACATCCCACTTTTACCCTAAGTTGAAAGTTCAGACTTAAAAATGTAGAAGAATTCTAAGGATTAAAACTGTCATTTAAAATAAACAACTCTGCTTGTTTTGAAAGCAAATAGTATTTCTGGAAAAATTATCATATGGCAATTTCCAATTAAAGGAAAAGCTGACATGACTGCTAATCTTAGGTTCTCATTAGAAACGGGAAGCAGCTTCATACTGTTTTTATGAGCTACATGCAATTTTTCTTGCCCTGCTTTATTATGTTTATGAGTTTTTACGCCATCACTCTCCCACTCCCCCCCCCAATAATAGTTATTCCCTTCAAACCTGAAACAGCATTATCTTAAAAAACAAACAAACAAAAAACAACTGCAAAACTTGTAACAGAAAAATCTTAGTAGGTAATATAAAACCAAGCGTGAAGAATGGCTGTAGCAGAAAATTTTACTTGATCAAGTGAAAATCCCAAACTACAGACTGTGGGTAATTTTTAGGGGGTAAAGTGATTACAGTCTAATGACATAGCCAAAGCCTGGGGTAAGCCACTTGAGGAATTAATTTTCCTATATTAAATCTCTGGGGAAGATAAAATGGAGGACCTCCACACAAAGAGTTGGGAAGAATGCCTTCTCCATATTCCTTAACAGCTACCAAGTTTAAAAGCACAGCCTGCTTGATAATGTAAATATTGTCTATATTAAACTTCAACTCAGAATGCAAGAAAGCCTTATTTCCTCTAGAGTACATCACACTCAGGCATCGGCAATGGGTATCTGTTTAGGACTGAGAACACGCCAAGCTCTGCGAGGCTGTGAGAAACAGGACAGAATTCTGAGTCTACTGTACCCCGCCCCCCCAAGAGATAAGACCAAAAGACGTAACACAACCCATTTTGTGCGGTATTTAAAACATCCTCCATGTATGAGTTAATTTCACATAATAAATATTTAATGGCCAGATTGTAGGTAAATACTATAAACACAATAGAATTAGCACTATATTAAAGAAAAAAACTGTCATTTACCAAAGAAAGCCCTGAAACCTAGCAAATAACTCATACTAAATCGAGGTTTAGTTTTTGTGTGCCATTTCCAAGCAGTCTCTTAAAAAGGGGGGTGGGGTGGGAAGGTTTCAAAAAGGCCTTTCAGCTCTGGCTGGTGTTGCTCAGTGGATTGAGTGCCAGCCTTCGAACTGGAATGCCTCCGGTTTGACTTCCAGGCAGGGCACAAGCCTGGGTTGTGGGCCAGGTCCCCAGTTGGGGGCATGAAGGAGGGAACAGATCTATCCTTGTACCCACAATGTTTCTCTCCGTCTCTTTCTCCCTCCCTTCCCCTCTCTCTAAAAATAATAAATAAATAAACAAATAAATAATAAAATCTGTGTTAATATCTCAGGCCCTCAGCAGAAACATCAGTGGTTTTCCTTAAAAAATAAATAAATAAATAAATAAAATAAGATAAATAAAAGAAGGCCTTTCAGAATTTGACACCCAGTTTGCAGTAAACTGAAATGCTATCAAATCTTTGGACCTGAAAGTCCTTGACAAACTTCTTCCTTTCAGCCTCCTTATTCAGACTTGTCAACTTTTCCTCCAAAATCTCCCATTTGCCCTTTTCTTTCCAACAACCCTCCCTTCCTGTCTGGATTTACTCAATCATTTATCATTCACCAAGTGCCTATTATCTGCCACAAGCAGGGCTAAACCTTCATCCTTGCTCTTATGAAGCTCACATGATACTCAGCGGAGCTGTTATCAGCCCATCTCAATCACCAGGCTGCAAGCTTTAGCAAAGGCTTTGTATTTTCAGATCCTAGCAGCATCTGGCACACAGCAGACACTCTAAAAATGTTTGTTGCGTGACATTAGATTAGTTTAGCAAGCTCTTTTTTAAATCTATAAATATTTTAGTACAGTATATATCTTCAAAAAGGACTCTCGCTTTTTTTGTTTAAATAGAAAAGCATTATGTGCACAATGCAAAAATATAGAAAGGAATCGGTAAAAAGCAAATTCTCCAACCACCTAACCCCACTTCTGGAAGTGACTATTAACTGCAGTTTAGAATGTGGATTTCCAGACTCTCCTCTGATGACACATTACACGCACACGCACCCATGCACACACACCCCCCCACTTTTTTGGAAAAAGTTCTTCTATAATTTCTGACACTAGCTTCTCAACCTTCTCATCCAGTGATTCTCAAAGTGTTGTCCTTGGATAAGAAGCATTGGCACCATCAGGGAACTTGTTAAAAGTATAAACTCAGCCCCGCCCCAAACATACTGACTAAATCAGACATTCTGGGTTTTAATAAACTCTGCAGGTGATTCCAAAGCCCACTAAAGGCTGAGAACCACTGCTCTCATCCAACTCAGGTGAGGCTGGTCAAGCCAGATTTTTAACTGTCCCTTAAGCCCATCAAACATTGTTATCTTGCATAAGCTCTACCACCCTGCTTCAAAATGCTTTCCTTCTCCTTTTGCTTAATTCTGACCCTACCAATCTGTCAAAGCCTAGAAAGACCTAACTCCTCCCCAAAGTGTTTTCACTACCACAGCTCAGCCCTCTTGCACCTCTGCCAACTCCTATGCCATACCTAGTCTCTCTACCACAGGATTTAACAATTAGGTACACATTGTCTTCAAAGTCAAAGAACAGTTTTACTATTAAAAAGGCCCTTCAGGATATAATCACTTGACAACAGTTCTGCAGTAAACCCAAAATGCTATCAATCTTTGGACCTGAAAGTCCTTGACACACCTATTATATTTCCTTGAAAACATGAATCATATTTTAGTTACTTCTTCCTCAATCCTGTTCTGAGCACACAAAGAGAATTTTTTAAAAAGATTTTATTGATTTATTTTTAGAGAGAGGGGAAGGGAGGGAGAAAGAGAGGGAGAGAAACATCAATGTGTGGGTTGCCTCTCGCACACCCCCCTACTGGAGACCTGGCCCACAACCCAGGCATGTGCCCTGACTGGGAATCTAACCTATGACCCTTTGGTTCGCAGGCTGGCATTCAATCCACTGAGCCACACCAGCCAGGGCAGAATTTTGATAGAGTTGCTGATTAATGTCTTTAAGGATGAATTCACTAAAATACTGGTAAACCTTTAATGGGTAAAAGATAAAAACTTAGTTTTCAAGTTGTAGCTCCAGGTCCGACCTTGGACAAGTTCACTCCATAGCATTGCTTTGCTTATGACGCTATTATGGCAATTTTTAGACCTGACTTGAGTTATAGTTAGATATGGTCTCCCAGTTAGCTAGTAAGCTCTTTCAACAGGAACCATGTTTTATTAAATGTTTACTTTCTCACCATTCCCAGCACCACGTCGTCCACATAACAGTTCAATATATTTGCAGAAAATTAATTGGAAAAAATCTCTAAAAAACCTCATGTATGTCGAGAACTACACAGATACGCTGCCTCCCAAAGGGCCCATTTGGACATTTATTATAAATACTGTGAAATGATTTGTGGTAAAAATTATGATTACTCTGGTAGCACTAGGGACAGTCTTCCACAAAAGGCAAAAAATATAAAAATGAATCAAGCATGCATTTAGGAATAAAATAGAAGACCACGATCTCAGGCTACCTTACTGTAACATGCAAATCAAAACTGCTCTCTACAATTCAACCAACTCCAGTGTCAAGGATAAACAGGCTTGTTGATACAGGACCCTTATCTGCAAGTTTCAGAAACAACAGGGTGGACTAGAGACCTTTCTGAGTGGCAGATCTAAAAGGAAACATCACAAGGAAAAAATGTTTTTTTCTTTCATTCCTTTCTTCTTTTTTTTTAAAATCATATCTATGAGATGAATGTTAGCTGAACCCACTGTGGTAATCATTTCACAATATAAATTAAGCCATCATGCTGTATTCCTTAAATTTATACAGTGATGTATGTCAATTATTTCTCACTAAAACTGAAAAAAATATATACAAAGGAAGGGACAGCAAAGAGAAATTGAAGGGCAAGTGGAAAATACAGAAAGGCAACAAAAACAAAATCATTCTTTGAGTAATGAAAAGGAGTAGTGGGAATTCACTGAGCCTCTGCCTAGGCATTTGGTCCACAAAGGCAGCCCCTGACCTCGAGGGGCTAATTAGTCCTACTGTGCTTGTGCTCACACACACACACGTGTGTGTAATTCTGATTGGGAAAGTCAAGCAAGGAAGGCTTCACAGAGATGGTGGTGAGTTAGTGGAGCTTTGAAGTGTTTAAAAAGGATTTGCTAAGAAAGGAAAAAGAAGACAGTTTGAGCTAGTTATTTTGGGGAGGAAACATTCACATGATTTTCCAGCTGTTCCTGTGGGACTTTAAATCGTGGTAGCTTCTATTCAGCACCACGTTGCCAACACTCTCTTTTTACTTTATTTTAGATACTAACATGTTCGAGCGCAATGTAAAAACAGAGCCTGAGCGCCCCAGAATGGGGTGAGTGCTTGCCAGATTTGCTCTGTCACCCCCACACCCAGCCAGCCCAGCTAGCCCGCTCCCGCTGTCCCAGCAGCCAGAAAAGGCTAATTATATCCTCTGGGGGCCCGGCTCGGGGAAAACCTGGGGGCAGGCTCGCCAGGCTCACCCCGCTTCTGCCAGGAAGCCGCCAGGGGAGCGCTTCACTGCCTCCTAAGCCATAAGGTCCGAGTCTACCTGTCACAGGGAGGCCAGCTCTGCAGAAAAAAAAGTGCGTGAAAAGGAAGGAGGGGACACACTGATTGGGAAACGCTCAGGTTATTAAGTGAGAATCTTAATGAAATGTTCCGCAAGATCCCAGGCACGCGGCAAGCACTGGGCGAACATTGGCTCTTATTAATAACACTACTATTATTATTACAGCAACATCTCATTTGTACTTCAACAACAAGAAAATACTGTTTCTGCAGTCTTCTATGACGTTGAAAATGCAAATCCAAAGATAAAGTGTATTTCAATTTTTTTAAAGGTTCAAGATCAAATTCCAACCGTACTGGCCCAAGACAATGAAGGCAAGAGCCAGCCCATGCCTGTCAGCCGCGTGACCTTGGGCAGGCACTTCGCCGCTCTCTGCCTCAGTTTCCCCATCTGTCAAGAGGGGCAAAGAAGCACCTCCCTCGCACGGTCGTCGTGGGGCTGCGCCAGAGCTCACCGTCCATCTCCCAAGCCTCCCTTGCTCTGGGGCGGGCGGAGGGAACAAATGGGTGCTCGACACCGAGGCCCACCAAGTCCCACCGCCAGAACAGCAGGAGAAAGGGGGTCGCGCCTAAGGTGGCTCCCTGCGACCGAGAGTGTGGGCGACCCGAAACTCAGCCCCTGGCACCAGCACGCTGTCGCTGGTGGCATCGCCGCGGGGCCCCGAAGCCTGGGCTCGGGGAGCGGCGGAGGGAGGCCGGGCTGACCCGGACTCGCGAGCTGGGAGAGCGGAGGGCGACGGGGGATCCTGAGGCTGGCAGCGAGAGAGCGGGGCCCCACCGCGCAGCGGGTCGAGGCGCGGTGGGAGAAAGCAAGAGAAGCTAGGGCCCCGCCAGCAGCGCCCGCGTCCCCAGCGGGCCGGGCCAAGGCGTTCACTCACCTGGCGAGCGGGGGGGACCCGCCGTTAGTGCAGCAGCGGCGGCGGCGGCGGCAGCTACAGCTACAGCTACAGCGGCGGTGAGAGGGGCGGGGGAGGCTGTGCGGCCGCGCAGGCGCGCTGAGGATGCCGGGGCCGCGCGGTTGTGCTGCTCCTGCCGGCCTCGGGAACTACCAAAATGGTGGCTGAGCCGGGAGCGCCCGGCGGTGCCATCTTGGATGTAGTTCTCGGAGAACCTTAAATTGTAAGTACCCGGAGGGAGGGGCGTTGAGTGCTGCGTCCGCCAGACCTCCTCCCTTCCACGGAGTCCCACCCTCCTGAAGCCCCTAAGAACCCTTGTAGGGCGTGGCATCCTTTCACTAGGGCCCGGAGCCATTACCCTAGGTCACTTGGCACCAGCAGTGCTTGGCATGGGGAAGGGGCTAGTAAATTCTGGTGACTGGACCCAGTGACTTAAAGAACTAGAATCCAAGACTCAGTCCTCCCTTATATCACTGTTACAGCTGCCAACTGCGCCATCTCCTTGGGTGCAACATGAGAAAATGAATTATTTTTTTAGAATGATTACACACCTTAAGCTTAATGGCCCAACAATTTAAATAACACCAAAACGTACAGGACTAAATCCCTTTCCCAAAAGTTTATAATTTAATCTTGTGAAAATTAATAAAGGAAAAGCTTCGGTTAAATGGTGTAGGGGTGGCCAGAAGGGGAGCCCTCAGGCACTGCCACTCAGAATCAATTACAGGAAGACTCAATTACCTACCCCATCAGAAAGATATGCACCTTGCAAGTCATACCATTGTAAAAAATAAATAAATCACTGAGCTAATTGGCTTTATTAAGCAGTTCATGAATCCAGTAGTATCCCATCTAGCAAAAACAAGAGTACTGGGTGCGGTTGTACAAAAAGGAAGGTTTTTATAGGAAGAAGAATGAAGCAAAGGGAGCTATTTTATTTATTTATTTATTTAGAGATTTTGTTTATTCATTTCTAGAGCGGAGGCAGGGAAACAGATGAGTGAGAGAAACATGGATTGGTTGCCTCTCGCACAGCACGTGCATGTCCTGACTAGGAATGGAACTGGCAATTCACAGGCCCAGTGCTGAACCCACAGACACACCAGCCAGGGCAATGGTACTATTTTAAAAGGAAAAGAATTATTGGGGGGCTGAGACACCTTGGAGGGGGGCAACAGAAGGGTTTTTATCATGCAGATTGCCTCTTCTTTGGGGGATAGAGGAAGCCCACATGATGGACTACCTCATTGGCGCTGTTGACCAGAAAATTCCAGACCAGCTGACTTAAAATTGTTTCTGGGAGAGGTTGAAACTGCAATTAGATCAGACATTAAATGTAGGTTTGGTATCCTGGGCCCTAGGCACAAGGACACCATTTTGGGCCTGTGGTTTTTCCCTTTAACATTACTCCAACAGGATTTCCTTCCTTGCCCAGCAACTCACTCAGTCAATGAGGAACTGTTGACAGCCTCTCTTGCTTTCCTTCCGTGGACTTTCATTTGAAATAACCCCTTCCAAATTCCTTTTCTTCTGTACTGTTCCTCTCCTTTGCTTGCTGGAGAGGACTTGACTATAGTTTGTGCTATACCATACTTGTAAGGAATTGCAATTCTGTTATTCCCAAACAAACCCATTTTGCTGGAAAAATAACTGGATGTCCTATTTTTTAAGGTCAACATTACATTACTTATTAAGGATCACTGACAAAGTAAAATATTCTCTGAACTAAATTAGGGCAAATGTAACAAACGTTACCAAACACCAAGCGCAGTAACTGTCTATAATAATGTAATTTATCAAGCACAATCCCTGAACCAAATTTGAGAAGGAAAACTAGTATTAACTGAGCACAACCTTTTATTATATGATTTATGTTTATTCATTAACATTTACTGAGTGCCAAATTAGTTCTAGTTCACCTCCCCTACTATCTTTATGTCCTTGGTTAAATTATTAAGCCTCTCCAATCTTGTGTTCATCTATAGTGACAAAAATATAGAAGTTATGTCATAATGTTATGGTCTATATGCATGTAAAATGCTTATAACTTAACTACAGTCATACCTTGGTACTTGCTGGCTTCAGAACTCGTCAAACCCTGTACTTGTCGCATTTTGACGAGAGAAAAGTTTTAGCACTTGGTGCTTGCTTGGGACTTGTCACACTTGTTAGAACCTGTATGAGTTGCCATGCCCCGTAAGAGAAAATGCTTCATCATTAGGTACTTGTCAGTTTCAGCACTTCTCCTGAGTTCCAAAAATGAATTAACAAGTACTAAGGTACCGCTGTATTTTTCTGTGCTCTATTCTGTTTATCTGTTCAAGACAGACTAAAACACACTTCTTATGCTTGAGTTCCAACAAATTCTTATAAACAAAAAAATGCAACACCATGTAGTAAATAAAATGGAGGAAAGTACAATCACCTTTGGAGATGATCTATCCATCCCCATTCCACAGATAAGGAAAATGAGGATAAGAGATGAAGATTCATTTCAAACTCTATATTCTTTCCATTAAACTGCTCTGCTTCTGAGTACAGGAGATTAATAACACTCCTGACTCAAAAATGCCGGCTTTCCTTGGGACTGTCCAGTTTCCTTTTGCTCTGGACAATATTATCCACTCTTGAGGCTTTGATAACTACTTATCAGTAACTTCTAAAATTTGTCTCTAGTCCCTATTTTTCTACCCAGTCTTCCACCAGCATATCCAACGGTCTACTTGACTTCCCCACTTGGTCTCCCAAATTGAACTACTAGCTTTCCCATCATCCACCCAGCTATTCAGGCCTTCACCCTCCATCATATTGATACCACTGCCCTAAACTTACATTATTTAATCTAATCTTCATAACATCCCTGTGATACAGGTTCTGTCATTCTCCTAATTTCATGGTAGTGTTAAAGAGAAAAACCACAGACCCAAAATGGACTCACCCAAACCTACATTTAACACCTGATCTGATCAGTTTCAGTCTCCCCAGTCACAATGACAGGCTTTTAACACATAGGTCACGATGCCTACAATGTTCCAGACACTATGAGCAGCACACCCCACACGCCCACTGCCAACATTTCCTAGCACAGGCCATCATTTCCCATCTAGAACACCGCAATAGCCTGATGGGTCTCTCATATCCATACCTTGCTTATTTCTATCTATTCTCCACTCAGCAACTAGAATGATCTTTTAAAAGTTCTGCCCTGGCCAGGCAGCTCCCTCCATTGGTTAGAACGTCATACCCATATGCCAAGATTGCAGGTTCAACCTCCAGTCAGGGCACATATAAGAAGCAACCAATGAATGGATAAGTAGAACAAATCAATATTTCTCTCTTCCTTCCGCTCTCTAAAAATCAATAAATAAAATAAAGTTCTGATCCCCATCTCTCTCTCTCTTTTTTAAAGATTTTACTTTTTTTATCTTTAGAGGGGAAGGGAAGGAGAGAGGGAGACAAATTTCAATGTATGGTTGCCTCTCATGCATCCTCTGCTGGGAATTGAATTGGGAATCCAACTGAGACCCTTTGGTTCGCAGGCCCGTGCTCAATCCACTGAGCTACACCAGCCAGGGCCATCTTGCTGTCTTAAAACCTTCTAACGATTTCAAACCTGTTTCAGTGGCTCTTCCACTGGCACTCAGCATTCCTGCTTTACTGGTCTTTTTCTTTAGTATCCCAGAATGCTTCATTCTCTCCCCCATCAGGTGGCTGGAAATGCTGCTGCTTTTGCTTCACATACTCGCCCTATTTAACTCCTTCATCTTTCTCAAATCAACTAACACATCACTTCTGCAGAGTTGTCTCTTCTTGTTTCCTATATACTCACAAGACAGTGAGAACCATGAGGGGAGGCCCTGTATCTGTTTTTTTTTTCCTCCTGTGCACCCCCCACCAGGGACCTGGCCCACAACCCAGGCATATGCCCTGACTGGGAATTGAATCGGTGACCCCTTGGTCTACAGGCCAGCACTCAATCCACTGAGCTACGTCAGCCAAGGCCCCATATCTGTTTTTGTTCTCTGCTCCCTTACCAGTTCCTAGAACTGGCATGTAGCAGGGTCTCTGTAAATATATGAAAGAACAAATAATACAGGTAGGTCAAAGCAAGGAGATACTAGCTCTCACTAGCTGATGCATAGACCAAAGTTTAAGACTTAAGATTATGACTAGGTATTTAAAATGGAATACCTAGTCAGGTTTTGTCCTGCTAGGAGGATCAGAGAATAAGAAACACTAACAATAAACAGTTTGTGTCTTATCAGTAATTAATGCTGAGGCATATCTCTATACTACTGCTCACTTCCACAATTGGCAAAGAATCTTATTTTCTAAGCCCTCCTTACCTTTCCATTTTTTATATACTCAAAATATACATGAAGACAATGGAAAACATTGAATTATGTATAATTTTATAATGCAGATTATTAACAGAACAATGAAAAGGAATACTTAGCCACTTCTTACCATGATCCAGGACTTAGAATGCTGACTCAATATTAAAAGCTGAAGCATACTCTAGGCATCAAGACATGGAGAATGAGTGGTATTTCCCCAATTTGGACATCCTATGAAGTGATATATGTATCCACATGATATAAACAATGCCCACAACTTCTCTACCTAAGAGTCACACACACTAGAAAATTAGCCTCATTCCTTCACAACCAGAATGCAACTTGATCCCTAAAATGTTTCATTGAATTTGATCCTCAGTGACTTTGGGTATTTCAGAACTTGAAAAACATCTATACAAGATGAAGATTTGGGATCACGGAGGATATTTAAAATATTAGGCCACTAGTTCTGATGGTCATTCCAAAACAGAAATTTAAAATATTTTGTACACTCTTGGAAAAAGTGTCCATACAACATTCTTTTGGATATATAAAGTCACTTTTAGAATAAAATCAAAGTGCTCTTCAGTCAGCCAGTTATCAAAGGCAACCGGGTAGCTACCACCAGCTCAGACAGCCATGCCATCACCATGCGCTGGTGCAATCTTCCCCTTTCTGCTCTACAGCACCTTGCAGCAGAAAGATACATAAGGTCACTGACAAGATTTAGAGCAATGTGTGGTGGGTAGGTTTCGTAACTGAAGCTTGAGCAGTTTTCGAGCTGGTGAGTAATCTAATTGTCGTGTGCTTTTCTTCCCTACAGAAGAAAGGAGAGAAAAAACAAATAAATTTCAATTGAATTCAAGTAGATTTATTGAAAACATACTGTATGGACACTGCTAGACACTGAAGGGCATTACAATGACAGTTAAGAATCTCTGTCCTTAAGGAGACAACGGTCTGGTAGGAAAGCCAGCTGCAACTACAAACACTACAACGTGATAAGTAAGAAAATGAGCCCTGGCTGGTGTAGCTCAGTGGATTGAGCGCAGGCCTAGGCCTGAGAACCAAAGGGTCACTGGTTTGATTCCCAGCCAGGTCCCCAGTAGGGGACGTCAGAGGCAACCACACATTGATGTTTCATTCCCTCTTTCTCCTTCCCTTCCCCTCTCTCTAAAAATAAATAAATAAAATATTTTTTAAATTTTTTTTTAAAAAGAAGAGAAAATGAAGGTACATATGGTAGTAATTTAAGGCTGGAGCAGTCAGAAAAAGCTATGGATAAGTATTATCAGTGTCACTTTGTGGATATTTTAAGAATGCAGAGGGGAAAAAGGGCAATGGATATTTCTTCAATCTCAGATGCACTAAAATAAGACAGTTCGTTGGGATTTAATTCTTAGTCTACTTTGCTTCTGTGGAATTCACATCTAGAATTCCCATCAACTCTGATCACTCACAACATAATAATTATGGGGGGGGGGGGAACAACCACTCGATGTGGGCCTTAACCATGCGCTAAGGGCACCTGAGGGGCAGTTTGGATCTGAAGGGTTATCCCTCCAGTCCCCTCAAGAGACATACTCACCGAGCTGTACTGACATCTTCTGGAAGCACTGGGTACTCTCATCCATAAAGGCATGCAGCTGCTTCACGGATCCTTGCAGTTCGTCCATCTGCAGATGAAAGACAGCTGTGAGTTTTAACGGACCACAGCTGCCTCGACGTTCCTCAAACATACCAGGCGAGCTTCTGCTCCGGGGCTCTGCTTGTGCTGCTCTTTCAACCTGGGACGCTTACACCAGACATCTTCTGTTTGCTGCTCCAGATCCACATTCCACTCCCCCACACTGCTCTATTCCCCAGAAGGCTGACCTGGATAACTGCCAACAGGATTCCATGTCCGAGAGTCCGAGAGTTCTGGGTGGGTTTGGCCAAGAGGAAGCCCAAGTGGGAGGGAGCTGAATGAGGTCTGGGTATTTTTACCCAGGCTTGTTCCAGGCAGGATCATCCTGAGTTAGCCGTGTCTCTCACTGAGGGTCATGGCTCTCTCAAAGCAGCCATGCTTTCTCCCCTTGGCTGACACAGTAACTCTTCCTTTTCTCCTCCCTGCAAGTTTAGGGGTACTAAGGGCTCAGCTGTCTCTAAGCCCCCAGTGCCTTCACTAACCCTTGTGGTTTAAGAACCACACTTTATACGTAGCCCCTTTACAAATAAACTCTCCTTGAATTACCCTTTATTAACCCCGTTGATACTTGGAATGATACACTACTCGTCTCTCAAATGTCCTCAGGGCTCACCTCCTCATTTCTTTCTAGTCTCTATTAAAATGTAACCTTAGAGAGACCTTCAGCAACTGCTCTACATAGCAACCTGCTACCCCTGGTACACTCTCTCCCTTACCCTGCTTTATTAGCACTTATCACCACATACTTATTTTTTAAATTGTCTCTCCATGGTTCACCCAGGCAGAGTTAAATATACTGCTCTCATCTCATTACACATACTCTCCAGGTCTGTTCATTTCTAAGGGTGACAAGGTAGCAAAGCCGGAAAACTGAACCAAATATAAACATGGCCCAACTCACCAGCAACTCCACACAGTCGAAGACTTTGCTCTGGCTCTGTAATATGTTCTGGTAGTCAGGCTTTGTATTAAGAACCTCCTTCTGGGAAGACGTAAGATATGCTGTAGGTTCCACTTCAACTTCAGTAATTTTTGTTTCAGTTGATTCTCTAAAAATAATACAACAAAAAAAGAGCTTTCAAGGAATGTCATAATCATTTTCTGGGGAAAATCTGAAACATTATCTAGGGAAAAAAAACCTTCAATAAGACTTCATTAATCTGAAGCAGTATTCTTCCACCCTACTGTATGCTCTTATTAATAAAGGGGTCTGAAACCATTACCCAGTATTAGTTTTTTTATATCACTGGACTCCAAGAAATGCTAGAAGCTTCATATCAGTTGACTCCACCTAAGAGTAAGGTCCATTTACCAAAAGGACTACAGTTGGGGTAGAGTAAAGCCAAAGCTTGCTATGCTGAAGTCAATGTCTATGATCTTTCACCAAAACATGCTGGGCCACTTTGATGATCTAAATAACTGAATATGATGGAGAGTTTATGAAAACTGACGACCCTTTAATAAGAGCAACTACTATAATTTACTGAGTGTCAGACACTGCTAAGCACTTTCCATTTAAACTCGTTTAACACTTACCAATGAGGTTGGTAGTATTATCTCCACTTTTTAAATAAAGATTTTATTTATTTAGAGAGAGGAAGGGAGGGAGAAAGAGAGGGAAACATCGATGTGTGGTTGCCTCTCACACGCCCCCTACTGGGGACCTGGCCTGCAACTCAGGCATTTGCCCTAGACTGGGAATTGAGCCTGCAACACTTCGGTTTGCAGGCCAGCACTCAGGTGCTCAATCCACTGAGCCACACCAGCCAGGGCCTACTATCTCTATTTTTAAAAAATATTTTATTTATTTATTTTTAGAGAGGGAGAGAAACATCAATGTGTGGTTGCCTCTCACATGTCCCCAACTGGGGACCTGGCCCACAACCCAGGCATGTGCCCTGACTGGGAATTGAACCGGCAACCCCTTGGCTTGCAGGCTGGCACCCAATCCACCAAGCCACACCAGCCAGGCTATTATCTCCATTTTAAAAAAATATATTTTATTTATTTATTTTTAGAGAGGGAGGAAGTGAGGGAGAAAGAGAAGGAGAGAAACATCAATGTGTGGTTGCCTTTCATGTGGCCCCCACTGGGGACCTGGCCTGCAACCCAGGCATGTGCCCTGACTGGGAACCGAACCAGCGACTCTTTGGTTCATAGGCCCGGACTCAATCCACTGAGCTACACCAGCCAGGGCTCCATTTTTAAATGAGGAACTTCAGGCTTAGAGATTAAGTGGCTCGCTCAAGGTCACAGAACAAAGCAGCAATTAGGGTATGAACAGAACAGTCTACTTCTAGAAGCATTCCTCTTAACCAATAAGCTATGTCATATTAAAAGTTTTTATTCTGGAAAACATGGCTCACTTCCTCACATAACCACATCAAAATTATAACTAAACTATAGAACAACCATCCTTTGGAACCATTAGAAATCTAGCTGAATGGAAGTCCTACAACTATGGAATTAAAGAAGAAACCACATTGATACTGGTGTTGGGGGGAGACTTAGAATGGGCTGGTCCCACTCCCACCTGTGGCTGATAAAAATCGGAAGGGATTACTCAGGAGCCAGGGGTCCCAGCCCTATGCCAGGTCCCTCAGCCCGGAGTTCCAGTGCCAGGAAGATAAGTCTCCTTAACTTCTGGCTCTAAAAACCAGCGGTAATTAAGGCTGTGTAAGACAGAAATTTCTGGTGTTTCAGGTAGTTCCTTTTGAAGGGCCTGCACACAGACACATTCAAACTCACTCCTTGGCAGCAGATTGAAAGGCATCAGAGACATACAAAAAGGAAATGAATTGTCCAGCATCAGGTCAATAGCTGGGAGGCAGCTTTCTCACCAACAAAAGTGCTGGTAGAGGCCATTGTTCCTTTTCTGAGCCCTCCCCCCCATAGAGCAAGCAGGCGCGGGCCATATCTGAGACTCCATCAACCTGGCTCACACTGCTTGCCCCACTCTGGTGATTCCCTGAGGCCCTGTGCCACCCAACTTTCAGGACCATCCATGCTGTTTCCAGTGGCTTTCCCATACAGCTTATCTTGGCCCATTCTTCAGATTTTCCTAAATTCTCTCAAGCAGCATCTGGCTTTAGTAAGCTCCAAGACCTGAAACTCTTGCTAAGTTGGCCCAGGCCCAAGACTAACAGTAGCCAGCCTTGGTTCACAGCTTGGCCTCTCCTGGGGACCTCCAAGCCCAACACAAGTAGCAGCCACCTGCAGATCATTTTGTAGCTTATGCAGTGTGTCCCCAGACAGAATACAGGCAATGGCTGACCTTGGACATGCCAACAGCAATCAAGGCTCAAGTACAAGAGGAGGGTGTACATAGCGCTATGGTGGGCACACTCTGAGTACCCAGCTTGGGTGATGGGGGGGCTGTGCTACTGGACCCTATGGGAGACCTACTACATTAGGCCACTCTACCAAACCTGGGAGACGTAGCAGCTCTGCCTAACACACAGAAACAAACACAGGGAGGCTGTCAAAATAAGGAGACAAAGCAACATGGCCCAAATTAAACAAACAACAAAACTCCAGGAAAAAAAAAAAAAAAAACTAAATAAAATGGAGATGAGCAATCTGTCAGATGCAGAATTCAAAGCACTGGCTATAAGGAACTTAGTGAGGACCTCAACAGAATAAAAAAGATCCAGTCAGAAATGAAGGATACACTAGTTGAAATACAGAACAATTTACAAGGAATCAACGGTAGAATGGATGAAGGCAAGAATCAAGTCAACAATTTGGAATATAAGGAAGCAGAAAACACCCAACAAAACAGCAAGAAGAAACAAAAATTTTTTAAAAAATGAGGATAATGTAAGGAGCCTCTGTAACATTTCAAGCATACCAACATTCACATCATGGGGGTGCCAGAAGGATAAAAAACAGAGCAAAAAATTGGAAACCTATTTGAAATAGACATATGAGTCCAGGAAGTGCAACATCCCAAACAAGATGAACCCAAAGAGACCCACACCAAAACACATCATAATTAAAATGCCAAAGGTTAAAGACAAAGAGAGAATCTGAAAGGCAGCAAGAGAAAAGCAGTTAGTTACATACAAGGGAGCTTCCACAAGACTGTCAGCTGATATCTCAAAGAAACTTTGCAGGGTTAGAAGGGACTGGCAAGAAACATTCAGTGATGAAAAGCAGAGACCTACAACCAAGATTACTCTACCCAGCAAAGCTATCATTTAGAATAAAAAAAAAAAAAAAAAAAAAAAAAAAAAAAAAAAAAAAAAAAAAAAAAAAAAAAAAAAAAAAAAAAAAAAAAAAAAAAAAAAAAAAAAAAAAAGAAGAGCTTCCAAGGCAAGAAAAAAAACTAAAGGAGTTCATTACTACCAAACCAGTATTATATGAGACATTAAAGGGTTTTCTTTAAGATAAAATATATGAACAATAAAATGGCAATAAATGCATATCTACAAACAGTTGAACCTAAAAAACAAAAAAACCCAAACAAGTAAAACAGAAACAGAATCACAGATAAAGAGAATGTTTTGATGATTGCCAGATGGGAGGGGGAACCTGGGGGATAGGCTAAAAAGATGAAGGGATTAAGAAATACAAATTGGTAGCTGCAGAGTAGTCATGGGGATGTAAAGTACAGCATAGGGACTAGAGTAGCCAAAGAACATATATGCATGACCCATGGACATGGGCAACAGCGTGGGGATTGCCTGAGGGGTTGGGTGTAGGGGGGCAAAGGGGGAAAAACTGAGACAACTGTAAGAGCATAAACAATAAAATACAATTTAAAAACATTTTTATTCTGAAACTGCCATCTTAAACATTACCTACCTTCATAAACAGAACATGTAATGGGTGAATAAAAGTAACTGGTAACTATCAATGTCCACATTAGGGAAGTTTTTCAAAACATAGTCCTCAAAGTACCTCTCTACTAAAAGGCCACTTTTGCAATTAGGGTTTTGGCTCTCATTCTATAGTTGGGTTCAGGCTTAAAATCACTTGCTTAGATGGCCAACTAAAAAAAAATTTAGCACTTTCCCACTTTCTTATGCCTTGAAGACCCAGGCACATATCCTCTTTCCATCACCCTTTCATGTCTTTGCATCTCCATGAAGGCCTTGGCCAGGGTTCTCTCCCACATCCGCAGCTCAAAGGCCATGAGCTCACTCAAGTCCACTGACCATTGTTTTTGGCCCAGCCCCAGGTTTCCAGACACAAGGTGGAGATGTGCCTGTCTCTCCCGGGATGTGTGATGGCAGCCAAAGACACAAAACACAGGCAGTTCTGTTTTTTGATTGAAAATAGTGATATCAACTCCTCTACCTTTCCCTGACTCTCCATTTAAGGTCAGAGAGTACCAATATGTATTTTACAGAGCTTTGATGAGTTCATTAGCTCACAAAAAAGGATTCATCACTCCATTTGTGTAACAGAACTGAAATCAATTCAAATCAAACTCCTCAAGGTAAAATGATAGCTTCTGATTTTTCCAGTCATGGATCTCACCTCGATATGATCTCTTCAGCTTCCTTCTGATATTGCAGCAAGAGCTGATCCCATGTCTGACGTTCTAAAGAAAACCTATAGAATAAAGAAAAAATTCTGTTAATTTTTGATGATCTTATATTGCCTAGTCTGGTTCTAAGGTATGAATAAAAAGGTCATTAAAAGATTAGAAACCATGACTGATTTAGAGGATATTAGTTTAATAAAAGTAAACATGAGTTCTTAAATCAGATTAACATCCTTATTCCTTAGACTCCTTTCTATGAAATTGGCCATCAGTTCAGCTTATAAGACCCCAACATGCAGTTTTCTAACTTCTCGTGTTGCTACACTGGCAGTCACACTAAAACAAGATGTTTATTATTCTCCCAGGTTTAGTTACTTTCCCCAAATGAATTTAGATTTTCTAACAAAGGTTCACTCATTTCCACTTACTTTGTTATGTATTCCTTCATCTCAGCCACTGATGTTTCCAAAGACAAATCTGAAGCTTTTCTAGAATACAGATAGAATTATAAGATTAACACACATCTTTCAAGAGCACTTGCTTTTAATATGATACCTTACATAACTTTAAATGCAACAAAACACATCCAGAATTTATCTTTTTTAAAAATATATTTATTTACATGATTACACGGAGACTAAGGGGATGGGGGAGAGAAAGGGAGGAGGGTGGGGGAGGGAAGGGGGAGAGAGAAAGAGAGGGAGAAACACTGATGTGAGAGAAACATCAATCAGTTGCCTTCCATACATGCCCCAATGGGGGATAGAACACACAACCTAGACATGTGCCCTGACTGGGAATTGAACCTGCAACCTTTCGGTTTATGGGACAATACACCAGCCTAGTCAGAATGTATCTTTCAACAATATTTACTCTTGGACTCTCACTTTTGTACTAGTTCTCTTCATCCTTTATTTCTCTCATAAATTCCAATTCACACATGGCCAGATGAACCCTTCTTAAAATATTCCTTCAATTTTTGTTCCTTGCTTAAAAACTCTGTGACCCAGAAAAATCAAAACTCCTTAACTTGGCACTTAAGTCTCTCCGTTCTTGCTCTATCCATCATTATCCAATCATTATCTCTGATTCCCACTGTTACCTTCTATTTATTCTGTCCCATATAATCCCACTCATCCTGACCCTGAATATCTAGGGTTTTCAATCTCTCAACCTCCACATCATTTTTCAATCTCTTCCCCTTCCACCATCAAAACCTTAAGATCTTCTAAGGCTCAACAGTGTTTTTTGCATATGACTATGTCTTCCTCCTTAAACTAAAGCTATTGCTAGACAGGGGTTATATTTTACTTATACCAATGGCTCAGCTCAGCTGGGTGATTAATCTTAATGGAGAAGAAGCACTGAAAATGCCAAAATTTTGCAGACTACTTGGTACTCTAACCAACAAAGGCAAACAAGTTGTTCCACCTTTCACATTTTTCTACCCAGGCCTATGACTCACAGGTACCGCCACTGCCGGCTGAGATACAGCAGCCTATGGCTTACATATGCTGCATTAAAAAAGATGCTAAGTTGGCCCTGGCTGGTGTGGCTCAGTGGATTGATTGCTGGCCTGTGAAGCAAAGGGTCACCGGTTTGATTCCTGGTCAGGGCACATGCCTGGGTCATGGGCTAGGTCTCCAGTAGGGGCTGTGCAAGAGGCAACCACACGATGATGTTTCTCTCCCTCTCTTAAAAAAGAAAAAAGAAAAAAAAAAAAGAAAAAAAGATGCTAAGTTGAACCAAAATATATTTTATTTTTATTACTCAAAAAACCTTTATTTTTTTATTTAGCTTTCTGATTCTGTGCTTGTGCCTTCAACACTTCCACAACAATTTTCTGCTCCTCAGTAAGGAAAGCATGCTTGATCCCGTGGTGGACGGATTTTGCACAACAGATCCACCATAGGCCCTGCTGACATGTTTTTTCGGTTTAGACAACCTCACTAGAACTCTAGGTCTCACAGCACAAGCTCCCTGAAGTCGGCCTGGGAACACTCCTCATGCAGATTTTGGTGCTTTCCCAACCTTCTTGGTGTGAAGGTAAACAATTCTACTACCAGAGGCTTGGCGCCGCAATGCTTTGTTAGAGGCGGTATTGTAGGACAGCCTCCAGCAGTGTGTCAAGTGCCGGACCGTTCTGAATGCCTGAAGACACCGTCTGCCCAAGAGTGAGCTAAAATATTTTCCATTTCCTGAATAGCAACGACAAATCTAAGGATGGATGGAAAATCAGACCTTTGCAAAGTCAAAGCTAAAAGCTTTATGATGTAAGCTCTGGTGACATGATGTATTACAAGGCAAGGGGTGGAGGGCTGGGCCCCACCCCTATATAGGAACCAGTGGGGAAGGAGTGGGATTTCTAAATTACTCTAAATATTCTTGTTTGTCAACAGCTAAAGAACATAACTTGCATGGCTAGCAAAGACCTGAAGAATGCTTTTCCTTGCACCTCTCCATGGCGGGTTCCTTCTCACCGTTCAGGTCTTATAGGTCTCAGTCCGAAGGTAAATTCATTAGAGGTCTTCTCTCAGACCTAACTAACCCGCCCTCTCAAATCACTATCACTGACCTCCTAGATCACTACCTTAAACCATTATCTATGTACTTGTTTGATTGTCTCTCCTATAAAATATATCAGAACGGAGAACTTGTTTGACTTAGTTGTCACCTACATCTCCAACATCTAGAAAAGCCTGGTATGTAGAAGATGCTGGATAAATGTTTCCTTTTTTTTAAAAAGATTTTATTTATTTATTTTTAGAGAGAGGGAGTAAGGGCGAAAGAGGGGGACAGTAGCATTGATGTGATTAAGTAACATCAATCGGTTGCCTCTTGCATGTGCTCTGACCAGGACTGAACCTGCAACCCAGGTATGTGCCCTGGCCGGCAACTGAAATGGGGACATTTCCCTTTGCAGGATGATGCCTAGCCAACTGAGCCACACCAGTCAGGGCTGGATAAACATCTCTTGAGTAAATGAATAACTAATTACAATAAAAAGTCTTAAAGTATAATTTAGAACAGAAGGACAACTGAACTTACCCTTTTGAATCCTCAAAACATTTCTGTAGAGTTCCATTACTTTCTAATTCGTCTGTAAAATGTTTCAATTCTTCAGAAAGAGAAGATGCTATAGAGAATAAAATTACATGTTATAAAGAGAACGTAAATTTTCACAGCAAGATGCTGACAAAGACATAACACACTTAAGGTGGTCCCAGCTCTAGGTTTCCCTGTTACATTAAGACCCTCTCACCCGTTCAAAAAAATGGTATAAATATGCAGAAAGTTTTTTTTTCCTTTGAGTAGGTAAAGACAATTCTTCATGGCATTTATTGACAGTGTTTTTTTTAAATATCTGACTGGTGGAAAAGCAGCTAAAAAGGTTTATCTACACTGACATTTCATTCTTTTCAAGAGATCTGAGCTGCTAGCATTGAAAGGAAATCTATCAGAACAGTCAGGCAACAGAAAAGAGTGTAATAGAAAATGCTGAAGTCAACTAAAGAATTACAGGCAGCCCTGACTCGTGTGGCTCAGCTGGCTGGGCATTGTTCTGCAAAGCAAAGGGTCGCCGGTTTGATTCCCAGTCAGGGCATGTGCCTGAGTTTCAGGTTCAGTCCCCAGTTGAGGCATGTGCGAGAGGCAACTGATCAATGTTTCTCTTACACATTGATGTTTCTCTCCCTCTTTCTCCCTCCCTTCCATCTCTCTAATAGATAAAATCTTAAAAAAAATTATGGGCATAAGGTAAAAACAGTTCTCTGCTCATACATTCAGGTGAAAAAATGAAGAAGGAAAAGGATGTTAAATAGCTATCAAGATAGCCTTATCTACTCTAATTATGGTGATGTTCCAATTCCGAAATAATTTTTTTTATTTCTCACCCAAGGACATAATTCCTGAGACAGGAAGGGAGATACAGAGAGACAGAAAGAAACATCAATAGGTTACCTCCTAAACGTGCCCAGACATGGGACCGAACCTGCAACCTAGGCCTGTGGCCTGATCGGGAATCAAATCTGCAATCTTTCACTTTACGGAATAACACTCCAACCAACTGAGCCATGCAGGCCAGGGCTGAGATAAACAATTTTAATTAACAAGTCTGAGGTCATGTATTTTCTAGGTTTTTAAAGTGGGTAACATTGAGTATTCTGACCTGGATGATTTTGTAGTTACTGAATGAAGAATAGCTACTTCCTAGAAAGCTAAAAATGGATTCCTGGGAAAGAATATTTGTAACTTATATCACAGATAAACAGCTAATTTCCTTAACAGAGTTACTATAAATCAATACAAAATGCCAACATGTCAATTTTCAAAGATGAACAAAGGATATGAACAGAAAGTGAAGGACAAACAGTTCTAAATATTTAAAAATGCTCATTCTTGCCCTGGCTGGTGTGGCTCAGACTGAGTGCTGGCCTGTGAACCAAAGGGTCACCAGTTTGATTCCCAGTCAGGGCATGTGCTGAGTTGCAGGCCAGATCCCCAGTAGGGGGCGTGTGAGAGGCAACCACACATTGATATTTCTCTCCCTGTCCTTCTCCCTCTCTTCCCCCCTCTAAAAATAAATGAATAGTCTTAAAAAAAAAAAAGACGAGGTAAATAGCAGTGCAGAGAGTATTAATTGATTTTAATGCCTAATTGTTCGCAAATGCAGTATCTGTTCAATGATATGTAAGAAGCTGGTGGCTGTGGCTGCCTCTGTGGAGAGGAGCTACAAATGGGGTCTGGAGTGGGAGGCAGGCTTGCTTCTCACTTTTATACCTTCTGAACTTCATCAGCATATATTATTTTTTAATGCAATTTCAAAAACAAAGAAGAAGGGGCTGGTTTTATAAGGTAGCACCTCCTGTAAATGGGGATCTTGAAAGTGGGGCCTCTACTGACTTTAACAGAAGGTACAGCTCAAGGTCAACGCTCACTTGTCTATTCTTAGCAACTTACCTTTGGCTCTAAAACTTTCAAGACTGAAGCCCTCAGTGTCCTTTAGGAAAGGTTCAAGTTTCTGAACAGAGAACTAAATAAAGAAAAGCATTTTTAGTACACAACAACAAAGATTTTCCATTCCAGTCCCAATGAAGTTCATGTAATTTTATGATGTTTAATAAATGTGAAATAAACATGATATAACTTTTACACCTAAGATTTTTAATATAATCAAATAGATCAGGAAAATACTTTGTTGGTAAGACTATACATTTTGATTTTTGGTTTGAGGAAAAAATGGTCGTTTCACATAAATGACTTACTTATCTAAACTGATATAATCAACAGCTAACTATATAATATTGACTTAGTATATACTCAAACCTAAAATGTTTGCTTTAGCTTAGATGGCTTCCACTCACTTTAAATTACCACTATTTCCTGTCATTTGCTGCCAATGGCAAAAGATATTAGACTGGGGAAATCACTCACTGTTAGCTGCTCAGTTAGCAGCAGCAGCAGCACCAACGGGACAGAGAGCCTAGTCTAGACCAAATCAGCTCCTGGGATTAAATCTGGCTTCTACATTAATCCCAACTCGAGAGAAACATCTTTTAATCTTAACAGATACATCACATAGTACTGAGACTGTCACAGTAACAGTTAAAAAAAAAAGAAAAAAAAGAGGCTCTGGCCAGGTAGAGCATCGTCCCGATATGTCAAGGTCGTGGGTTCGATCCCCAGTCAGGGCGCATACAAGAAGCAACTAATGAATGCATAAATAAGTGGAAAAACAAATCGCTATTTCTCTCTCTCTCCTTCTCCCAAATCAATAAATAAAAATAAATAATAAAGGAAAAGAAGAAAAGCATTTCGCAGTCCTGAAAAATCTCACCTGGAAGCTGGAAAGCAGGAGTGAGCCAAGCCGTTTGCTTTCTGCTAGATCAGCACTGATGGATCTGCTGAGCTCTAACACAAAGAATCACCACATTTAGGGAACAGGACAGTTACACAGCTAGCAAAGTAAAACACGTGAAATCTCCCTCCCTCTTGCTGCAGTCTTGCTTAAGGCAAGAACGCCCAAGCAGCCTTCTCTAATTAAAGGGAGAATTCATATACAGTCACATCTGATTTTTTCAGGATTACCAGAGAATGTGATTTTACCCATTTGTGCATCCTAGTTTTAAAGTTTTAAGAACCTTTCATGCAATACATTAAAATCTTGTCTTGTTAAACAAGGTAGACAAATAACTTTTTTGATATTTTATATTCACCATTCAAAGAAAGGAGATGGGAATATTTGAGCATTTCTATGACAGGCCCTGAGGTGGGCTTCAAATACACTGTCGTAAGAGTCATCTTATAATCTATAAGCTCCATTTTACAGATGGAGAAACTGAAGCTCAGAAGGGAGATGACTTGTTTGAAGCCAGAAACTGGTGAAGCAAGAATTCAATCACAAGTCTATCACCAAAACCTGTGTTTTTCCCAGTAATACTATGACGTCTTCTACAACGATCTAATGACATTAATGGTAATTTGTCAAACACTTGTTTTAAAAGGCTTTTTAGTAAATGCCATACACACCTCGTTAAAACTTGAGGCAAGTATCTTATCTATTTGACAGACGATGACACTGAGGCACAAAAAGTGGGCAGTAGGTAACTCGCCCAAGGTCACATGGTGAAGCAGCCTGAACTGGACAGGCATTTTACATAATTATGCCACTGAATCCTCAAACAAGTACAGGATGGAGACACTGTTTTTCCAATTATATCCATTTAAAAAAACATCAGTTATTGCCCTGGGTGGCGTGGCTCAGAGGATTGAGCACTGGCCTGCGAAACAAAAGGTTGCCAGTTCGATTCCCTGTCAAGGCCTGGGTTGCGGGCCAGGTCCCATTGAGGGGGCATGCAAGAAGCAACCAATGTTTCTCTCTCTTTCTCTCTCCCTTCCCCTTCCTCTAAAAATAAATAAATAAAATAAAAACATCAGTTATTACATAGCAAAGGAAGTTTACTTTGAGAATTTGAGATACATGTCTTTTCATCCTCTACCTTCAGCTGGTTGCATTTTTAAAGTTTTTTTGTCTCCTCTCTTGACAACTTCTCACTGCTGTTAGTCAAGAACAATGGAATACCTTCTGCCTATAACCAAAGAAATCTAGCAAGTGGCCAGGAATAACTGGGAGAAAATCAATCTTACTACACAGTGATTTTCTGTGATACAGATTTTCAGGTCCACATGCTCTGGAACAGAGGTAAAGGTTGGGGTAATCTTAGGGAACTCCTGATGCTTTCTTGGCACATCTATGGAGTAAAGTAAATGAGCATAATTGTGGCAGCAATTTTCTGATATGCTAAAGGGCTGTTTTTACCCAGACTTCCTGTTAGACATCAGGCCATCTGGAAGTGAGGTAACAGCTTTAAAATAATCACAATAGCTTAACATTTGAGCTATTTACCATATGCCAAGTACTGTGTTATATATCAATTTGTTTACTCCTCACACAATCCTGTAAAAATAGGTCTTATCTCATCCCACTCACTGATAAGGTCTATTAAGACAGAGGAAATAACCTGCCTCAGGTCACATGGCTTTTCCTGAAACGTGCCAGATTTTCCACATTAAATCCTGTGCATCAATGCTCACTGAAGTGTAATTATTATTACAAACGTATACAAAATCACAGTCAAATATGACACACCTAAAAACTTGGTTTTCACTCTAGATATTTTTACAGGTATCTTGCCTCTGAGATATTTTCAGTTATAAAGCCTGAAATCAGGTAGCAACCCATGTACCTTCTGTTCTACTTTAGGACATGAAGCAGAAAGACAAAGGAAGAAATCTCGATACCCCTAATCCCAACAGAGGTAAGTGTTGGACAATTATAAATCAGAACTTTTGTTCATGGTATAAATTACAATGGGCAACTAGGTAATAACATGATGTAAAATCATTAACAGTGAATACTTATTAGGTGTTTGACACAGTACTCATCATCTTAGATTGTTCCTCTTTTAGATGAGGAAACAGACTCAGAGATGAGATGTGATTTACTCAGTCATAGCTAATCAGTAGCAAAGTCAAGTCTGTCTCACCACGCTTTCTGCCATGCCTCACTGCCACATTTTATATGAGCCGCAACTCCACTGTCATATGTATGCAGCACCCCACCTGTGATGCCCTGATGAAAGGGAGGCAGTGATTTCCGCCTGTTCATTCCTTTCATACTTGCTCGCCGCCAGGACTGCCTTCTGTCTGGATGATGGGCAGACTGCTCTTGGGGAGACAAATGAAGGGACCTGGACTGAAGTCCTTCCTCGTGGCTGAGATCACAACTTCTCCCCTTTTCACAGCCAGTGTGAATCCTTTCCTTTGAAATGCCTTGAGTCATCTCCAGGGAGGCAGACGATCTGTTGCAAACTTCCACAGGGCTGGGATCTGATTCCGATAGAGGAGCATGAGTCTTAGATGTAACCGGTTCCTCTTGTAGCACTTGTTATAAAAAAGTCAAAATACAAATCAAACCCACCACAACCAAGTTTCTGCACAAAAAGATGAAAAAAGAAAATGTATGCCCCAGATCATGGAAACACTTTGGAAGCACCTGTGCAAATACATGAATATGTGATTCCAACTCCACCAAGAGCCAGGAAAGCATTTGAGTATAGTTGAGAAACCTGAACTCAAGGTAAAAAGTACAACACTCACCTTCTATAGTCTCTGCTCTAGTCACCGAAGTCATCCTTGGTGGAGATCCCTAAAACAGGAAAATGAGGTGATCTGTTCTACGCATTTCAGCCCATCTCGCTGGGGTTTTACAACACTAGAATAGGCCGTATACCTTCCAGCCTCTCTTAATTATCGGTCTCTGTCCCATGAAATTTACCTACCTAACAAGGTCCAGCCCAATGCCGCCTCACCCACCACTTCCACAGACACTGTCAGTGGGGTTCATCACCTCCAGTTCACTAGAAACACTCATATCTCCCTGATGACATAACCTATCTTATTGCCACATTATTTTGTGCTTAACTAGTCCCTAATTTCCTAATTCAGTTGATGGCATTATGACCTAGGTAGTCTTCCAACCTAGAAAAATAACATCATCCTCTACTCTTTATTCTTAAGTCTTCAGACCCAAAAATCCATCCATTCTACCTCCAACAGTGTCTCTAAATCTTTTTTAAAATTAAAGTTACTAAAGTAAGATTGTTAACAACATTATATAAATTTTAGGAGTACAACTTTATAATACGATGTCTGTGTACTGTACTGTGTGTCCATTATCCTAAGTCTAGTCCTCTTCCATCACTACATGGGGCAGGGGGGCAAAGTATGTTTACAGTTGTTTGTATGGAAAAGTACATCAATTAATAATAATACAACAATAAACTGTGTTCTGTATATTATCCCCTCTCCCTACCCCCTTTCCCCTCTGGTAACCACAATTTTCTTGTCTGTGTCTATGAGTTTGACTCTAAATCTTTTCTCCACTTCCAGTTCCTAGTTTATTTCAGGTCTGATAATTTCCATCACCTCCACCCAATAATCTAACAGCCTGTCCACTAGTTTTCCTGCTTCCAATACCGCTCTTCTCCTATCCATTCCTTACACAGTAGCAGAGATTTTTCCAGTGTATTCAACACTTTTCATAAGCTGGCCCCAACCAGCAGGAACCATCCATTCCTGCTCTCTCCTTCCACTCCCCTTCCTTGCACCACGTTTGCATCTTTGCACATACGGCCTATACAACCCACTCATCCTGCCCAAACTAGCTTAAATGTGAAGCTTTCACACCACTTCTCTTTGGTAGAGTTGGTTACTCCACCCCTTGGCCTCCCTAGCACTGGCTGTCAAGACTGTTTCCAAGTCTGCCTCCCCAGCCAGACTGTATTTGTATTCCTAGTGCCTGTCACCAAGGACTGACTGAGGACGGGCCTGTCGGAGGCATTTCTATATCTGCCATGCTTACCTTTCCCTCCCAGCAAAAATCTGTAGGGAGGGGGGTTGCTTAATGAACATCTGGAGGGACAACGTGGAAAGGAGAACAAGAACGGATTGGTCAGAGATCTGAGTCCCCGCAGTTATGACTATCACAGATTCAAGCCTGGGCGATACCAGCAACTACTGTCATTAGTTAAAGCTGCTTATTATATGCCAGGACCAGTGTTGTGAGGGCTTTATTTGCATCATTATCTCACTAGCCCATTTAGTCCTTTCCACAGCTCCGTAAGTATTAATACTACCCTCACCCCTCCTTGCAAATAGAGGAACTGAGGTTCAGAGGAAAAGCCTGGCCCAAGCTAGTTACGCACTCAGTCTGGAACAGAGGCGGAATTCTGTGACCCACCCCAACCCTTCAGCCACTGTTCAGGCGTCTGGACCACTGGCTCTGCAGACGTGTCAAGGGAGAGGCGCGGCCCGTCCTCGGGTTTCCTCTCGGCCAAGGCAGGCCGCAGCGCCCTGGGGCACCCCTAGTGCCCGCTGTGGGGTAGCGGCGATCGGCCTGGATTGGGCCGAGGTCAGACGCCCAAAAGGCGGGTGCGGGGGTGAGTGGGGGAGCGTCCGGGGAAAGATATGGGACTTCCTGACCTCAGAGCGATGCCCGTCCATTCTGAAGCCTCCGTTCTTGAAATATAAGACTGCACGTCACTCTCCGCGGCCACTAATCAGCCTGGACCCCTGCGCCTCTCGCTTCCAGTACAGGTCCTGTGCATTTTCCGCAGACCACGCCCCACGCAACCGCCGCTACCGAAACTCCCGCCAACTAGGGGCGCATGCGCGTCCAGCAGCCTCTGGGGCCGCGCACGCGCACTCGCACCCAGAATGCCTGCGTCCCACAAAAGCGCATGCGTAAACTGGTGTTTAACCCTTAGCAACATCTGCCGCTGCGTCCAAATCCTTCTGCGCCGTGAAGTGGCTTTGTTACCTGCTACTACACGCCTGGAGAGACCCCTCCTGGGGCCTGCCACACCATCGTGATCTTAGCTCCCCACAGAGCTGGAGCCCATCTAAGATGGGGAAACGGGCACGGAGAGATATTTGCCAAAGGAATACAGCGTCTTATCAGCATCCTAAGCTCTGCCCTGTCGCTATGCCAGAGTTCCTCCTCCTCCCTGTATCTTCTTAACGGCGAAAATGTGAACTGTGTCTCCCAGGGCGGACACTGTGGCTAAGTGCTCAGTTTGCTTCATCGTATTATACTCCTGCATTTATCACTTTTTCTCTGTGGCCCTTTTAATACATAAAGTTCGAGAACTGTTTTGCAGTCTCTGCAGAAACCTTCAAACTGCTTGCTGCTCCTCTGTCCGTCCCCATGGCTTCTTGCCTCTGCTCCTTTAATCGCCCTTCCCTGCCTTTTTCCTGGCAATATTCTCCAATTTTAAGCCTCAGGTGAGGATTCATCTCTCAGAGCCTTCTCTGAGGTCCCAGGATGAAAACCAGATGCCCCTTCTGTGCTTGCAAGATCCCAGCCTGTGCCTTTTTCACTACCCCTTGCTGGCTGAAGAGAGCAGGCTGCTTCCCCAGCACCCAATAGGACGCCATGAAAAACGTCTGTCCCCTTGCATGTGGACTTCTTTCAGCTTTGAAACCTCCAAATGTTGACTTATGAGGTCCACAATGTCCGAAGAAGTTAGAGCGCGGCAGCTGGAACATGACTGGTCATCCTTCTGTAGCAGCTGTAGTCCTTGGAAACTTTTTTCTGATGGGAGGCAGAATTTCTGCCTTGTTGAAATTTCCACCATGTGGTTCCAGCCTGCTGGCTCCAACAGCCGTCTGAAAGCAGAGATTTGTTCTTGGTTCCCTGAATATCACTTTCTGGGGGGTCAGTGGTACCCAGTTCTATCTGTGTCCTGAGAACAGAACAGTGTTCTCATGCAGGGCTGGCCATCCTGGAGCACAGTGAATATATAGCTTAATGGAATCCAGACCCAGTACTTCCTTGGACTATCTCCTTTCCCTGCTTTCAGTTCTTCCACAGCTCCCTAATGCCCAGAGAATGTGGACATTTGTCCCCTCATAAGGCACTGTGTGATCTGACCCAGCCTCTTCTTTCATCGTCCTCCATTCCAGTGACATCGGACTTCTTCCGGTTCCCCAGTTCCGCTCTGCTCTCTCCTAGGTTCTCACACATGCTGCTCCATCTCCCTGCAACCGTCTCCCCTCAGTCTCTTGCCTACAACACACCCCCATCCCCTTCATCTGGTCAACATCTCAATTTCAGGGGCCAATCCAGGTATCTTTTCCTCTGTGAAGCCTTTCCTGAGATTCCTCTTGGCTCCCTGGAGTCCCCCTGCCATTGGCGTCTGCTTTCCTGTATTCTAGGCCCCTCTGTTGTACCCTCAATGCCTAGCACGAGCTGTTGTTAGGTCCTCAAAAAAGAGACCTGTAGAATTTTTATGTGGTAGCCAGCTTCCAAGATGGCCCTCGATGATCCTGGCTCCCTGGTGTTCCTGTCCTGCAGTCCTCTCCCACAGTGCATAGGGCTGATGTGTATAACCAGTAAGACATTGCAGAAATGATAATGTGATTTTCAAGGTTTAGTCACAAAAAGACACTGTGACTACTACCCTGCTCTCTCACAGATCACTTACCCTGGGGAAAGCGAGTGCAGTGTGCTGTGATGCTCAAGCAGCCTCATGGAGAGATCCACATGGGAAGGAACTGAGACCTCCTGCTCACAGTCAACACTGACTTGCCAGGCATATAAGCTGCCTTACAAATGGATCATATCCAGTCCCAGTCAAGCCTTCACGTGACTGCAGCCTGATCGACACCTTACTGCAACCTCCTGTGACCCTGAGCCCCAAGTACCCAGGTCCTGAATTCCTAACCCGCAGCATCTGTGATATAATACATGTTTTGGAATAACGAATTATACTGTAATCAGTAATTAACTCATGTCTAAAGTGTCCTTTCCCCCACCGCATGATGACATTTTTAAAGTCTTTTGTAGATCAGTTCTATTTTTTGAGCACTCTGCATTTGTTTCTCAGTGGTCACATCACATTTAGTGGGAGACTTTGCGGTGTCAGCAGTCAGCAACAGAGAATACCTGGTGGCCCCTCCCAAGTGGCCCCAAACCAGCCAGCTGGCTGTGGCATTCCCAGGGCGGGATCCCTCCTTTCCAGGCAACTAGGGGTGGGCTAGAGTCAAGTTTCTAATCTCCTGGGGGCCCCACTCACCCCATAGGAGAAATCAGAGGAGGCATGGGAACTGTTCATATGACATACTTTATTTCCAACCTACAACCATTAAAAACCCTTTGCAAGTTTACACTGTACAGTTATTCTCATGTCTGAAATAAGACACAGGGGCAGGGAGAGCTAGTTGATTGGACTACAGTCGTCCTAGCACCCAATCCAGCCAGGGAAGGAGCCTTTTGAAGAAAGGAGTGAGGAGGAGAGGACAATGGACAGGAGAGGCAGGCAGTTTGGCCCAAGGATACCCTGGGTCCCTTCCCTCCTGAAGACCTTTCCCTGGGCCCACGACTGCAGGGACCCTCCCCAGGAAACCAGGCTGGGCAGAAAGGGGGCTTCACAGTATTGGCAGGGGTTGGGAGGGGCAGGATGAAAAAGGAAGGACAGCTTCTGGCTCTCTCCCCTAGTTGCTGGGGTCAGAGCTGTTTTTTGGCACATCTACAAGGTCTCCGCGGAGGCGGGAGGAGGAGCTGGGGATTCAGGATTCTCTTCTTGAGTTAGGTTTCTTTCCGTTTGAAGAAGCTATGAGCCTATGGTGAGGTTGCCAAGGGACAAATGATCAGGGTTGTCCCTCCTGTCCCCCAGGACTGCCACCTCCTGCCTGGCTGGCACAACCCTATATAACCTTTTGTGAAACTCAGACATGCAGGAGAGGTGGGTAGAGCTGGAACCAAGCCAGCGGCAAAAAAGGGAAAAACACATGCCTTCTCCCTGTCCTCCAGCTTCCAGGAAGAGAACATGTTTGTGGTGGGGGAAGGGCAGGTGGGGAGAGTTCCCAGTCTCTCAGGAATCTAGAGGTTGGTGCTTCCCATCTGTTCCTGCTCTAGGCCAGTCTCAGTCAGGTCAGCAGTTGGCAAACTACCATTTTATCAGAATTATCCAGAGGGCTTGCTAAATCCCAGCTTGCTGGGCCTCACTCCAGAATTTTGAATTCTGTAGGTCTTGGGTGGTGCCAATACTTTGCATTTCTAGGAAGTTACTTTGAGAACCTCCAGGTACCTCATCCTCAGCAACCTGGCACCCCAAGGCAGTAATGTCAGGGAGCTGGGCCAAGGCTGGCAAGGCCCAGCCTTAGGGGCACCAAATACCCGGGAAGCTGCTAGGCATAGTCTTATGGTGAGCCCCCTGTGCAGAGAAGTAAATTAAGGCACAGAGATCAGGGGCAGAGCAGAGAGACCAGGGTACAGTGGAGAGAGGATGGTGATGCAGTATCCCGAAACACGAGGGATGCTCTGGGCCCCTGGAGATTGCCCTGGTGCTCAACATAAAAATTACACCACCAACTGAACTCAGACAAGTTAGGAAGTCTTCCCAGACCTGGGCCAGGTCTCCAGACTCCTGGCTGAGGTTTCTCATCATGGAAGCAGTTCCAGCATCACAATACTGCAATGTGACAAAGCAGCCAGGCCCTTATACCTTGACCCTTCAAGGATACTTAAGGGAAACCAAAGTTCCTTTACTTGGGGCCTGGGGTCCAGAGGGCTGTTGGAGGACAGGAAGGGACAGGAGCAGGTCAGTGGGAGAGACAAGGGACGGTACAAGGAGTATGAGGGAGGATGGGGAGGAGCCCTGTGCTGGGGACTCAGGCCCAGCACCATGTCTCCTTTGGTTCCTGACCTGCGGACTTTGCAAACTGCAGATGCTGTTGGGAGGGGTGAGGGGCAGAGCCAGGGGCAGCTACAGGTTCTTACAGGAAGAGCTGTTCTGGAGCTGGTGAAGCCCAAGGGAAAGCAGAGAGAATGGTGGGATGTCAAGTGGACAGACAGATGGACAGATGACCAGGCGGAGAAGAACCCAAGCCAGGCTGCATCTCCTCAATCAAAGCCATGCTGGACTGGGAAGGGTAGAGGAGGCCAGAAGTGAGGGTCCAAAGCACCCCCACCACACACACCCCCCGTGGAAGGTGCTGGGTCCTTCCAGGAGACCACGGACAGAGAAGAACATGAGTCAAGGATGGGACTGGAGACATTTCTGGGCTGGGGGATGGCTGGGCCCACACCCAATGAGAAGGGCTGGCAGGGCCAATGCTGGCGGAGGCATTGGGGAAAGGTGTCCCCTTCAGTGTGGGAAAATATGAAATAAAACATAACCCAGGAAAAACCCCCAGATCTGAACAGCAAACATCAGAGTTGGGAGGCCACAGCCAAGGGCACTTCCCTGATAAGACAGGAATGTGAACCTGGGGACAGTAAGGGGGCCACTGAGGGTACAGGGAAATCCATGGGAGGGGAGCATGCTGGGCAGGCCCTTCTGGGAGGGCTGAAGGTCCAGAAGAGGAAAACCTGCCCATTGGTCAGGGTCACCAGGCCTGCAGGTGGGAACCAGCAGAGTAGCGGAAGCAGGAGAAAAGGAAGATTTGAAAATGATAAAAGAGAGGATGGTGACAAGTAGGGAGCGAGCAGACAGCCCGGATAGAGGAAGAGGCACAACCAAGATCACTGAAGGGCAGGGTCATGTCTCGATCACTATTCAGGATGCAGAAACCTGGCTTCTGGTCCCGGCTCTGCCTCTAGTTTGCTGTGTGACGTTGGGCGAGTCATTCTCTTCTCTGGGCCTGATTCCTCATCCAAAAAAGTGAGGTTTGACACAAAATGACAAAGCGTCCAATTCCACTTATGCAGAGTTACCCAGAATAGGCAAACTCATAGACAGAAAATAGAGCAGAGGTTACCACGGGCTGGGGCAGGGGGATGGGGCATGTCTCGTGGATACAGCATCAGTGTGGGATGATGGAAAAGTTCCAGAGATGGGCATGGACCATGGTTTCCCAGCACCGTGAGTGTCCTTAAAATGGCTACTAGGTTTTCTGTTACGTATATTTTGCAACAATTTTTCAAAAAAGTGAGGGAGTTGGTCCAGATGACCTTTCGGCCCACCTTCTATTCACTGAGACTAGTGAGGGGATGTCTCCCCGGGTCAGGTCACTGAGGGGCTGGCCGGGGCACAATGAGCGTGATCAGACCACTCCACGTTTGAGTACAGCCTGACGTTTTTCCAAGCAGACTCACAGGCACAGCGTTGTATTTGGTCCTCACCACAGATATGTGAGGTAGAAGGACATTCTCCCCACTTTATAACTGGGGAAACTGAGGCATAGACTAGCCATATGATCTGAGGCCAAGGTCATTCAAGTTGGTGGCAGTTTTGTTATTTTTTAAAAAAGAGTCAGCTGGAAAACATCTTTGCATCTTAGTTTCACCTATTGAAATAGCAGTCGGCTTAATCAGTGGTCTTTGAAGAAAGGATACACGCTATACATTAGTAGTGTAAGGGTTGTCTTCTGGAGCAATGCTTGCTTCCCACGACTGGATGAGGAGAGTTACAGAACCTGACGCATTTCTCTTTTCACCACGGATGCCAGGAAACTCAAGAGTAAATTTTAAATGCATGATTATGGAAATAACATCAGATGAATTTGGAGAATGATAACTCTTCTTGCTTTTTGACTGTTGATGTTGTCTTATTAAATTAACATTTAAAATGATTCTATTTCTGCTGTATTATGCCTCCAATGGTTTCTGGAAATTCTGAGGGTAATCAGACCAAATCAGAGCTGGGTTGAGGATTAGTTCCCCAATGTCCAGCACAGTGCTGTTTACAATACAGCATCATGGCTATTGGTGAAAAGAAAGGTGGCCTGCTGGCCGGGGCTCTGAACACAAACAGTGGGGCTGCTGCTCGGGCTCTCCCTGAGAGTCTGTTAAACATGTAGGCTCCTGGCCCGGAAAGCTGCATTTTGGACATGCCCGCAGAGGATGCTGATGCAGGGGGTCCCCCAGACTACCCTTGGGAACACACAGGCCTAGTGATTCAGGGGGGACTGCTCTCATGACTGAGTGGGGCAGTGGCAGGTTCTGGGCGTTCTGTATCCACACAGAACACCCAGTGGGGCAGTGGGTTCACACAGCAAGCAGGGCAGAGTTGGGGCTGGGGGATCCAGGTTCTACTCTAGACTCAATGATTTCCCAGTTACACGATGCTGGGATGGGTTTCCCAGGTGCTTCATCTGCAAAATGGGAACACTAAACCCTGTCCTGCCAATGCTGCCTCCCAGAGTTGTCCCTGAAAGGTTTGAAAAGATGTGGGATGGGGAGTGATTTCTAAAAAGGAAAATGCTCTAGGCGGAGCATGCAGGGGACCATCATTATTAATGAGGAGGCAGTGGGAGCTTGGTGCAGGCTGGTGAGGATGGATGGGGGTGGGGGACATTGGGGACAAGAAGGGAGAGGGGGGAAGGGCCTGGAAGTTGGGTGGGCAAGAGAAAAACAGGCAGGGTGATGAAGCTATAGAAGGTGCAGGGGGCAGGCATGATGGAGCCACATGGTCAGGATGTAAGAGGGTCAGGTTTGGGGGCCTTCAACTATGTCACCTGGGAGAGCAGCCACTAAAGGGGTATCTCCGCGGAAGCCATGAGGTTGGCCCATTTTAGTTCAGAGAAAGTAAGACCTCTTGAGGTGTTTTGAAACTGATCAGCCTTAGGTGGGGAAAGAAGTAGGGGCAGGGGCTGCCGGGAGACTGGAACTGGATTCTGAAGCCTTGTGCATACAGGGTCTAAAGCCACTGATTCACCAAAGGGGTAGGATTTCCATTTCAAACACTGACATCATGGCCCCAGAAGGGTCTAATTTGGCTTTGAAAGGTGTCTCACAGCAGAAACATGAGGTCACCCAGTTTAGGGTCAACCACACCAAGTGGTCTTCCATTTACCCCTAATCAATTGGTACGAACACCATGGGCCCAAGCCAAGCAATCTGTAGGGGATTAGGACCCCAGGGTTCCTTGGGACTTTGGTTGAAGAGAGAAGAGATGGGAGGAAAGGAGGAAGTAGAACAGGAGAGGAGGAAGAGGAGAAAGAGGGAGGGGCCAGGAGTAAAAAGGCGGAAAGGTAGCAGGAAGGGGAAGAGAGAAAAGGGCAGCATTCCTTCCTGGGACCCCAACGTTCCAGGGAATCCCCACTGTGGGTCAGGCAGTTTTCTGCTTTGGGAATGTTGCAAGGCTGAAAAGGCATTTAAAGAAACAAACAAACTTAGAAATTACATTCCAAAAGAGTAGTTTTTACAAACCAACCCTCCCACCCCCCGCAAAAGAAAACAGAAAACCCAACCAGTTACTAATTAAAATGCTAAAAATCAAACCAAACGAGTATTTACATACAACATTTTCCACCCCATCAAGCCCCTTGCGCAGAGGCTTCTGTAGGAAGAGTGAAGAGTGACCTCGCACAGTGGCATGCAGGAAGTAGAAACTGGGACTTTGTGAAGAACCAAGCTCTGGAGCCTCTGACACCGGCTGGGCACCGGGTGGCCAGGCGCTGAGACGAGGACAGCAAGGATGATCTTGGACAAGGACGATGGTAAGGCTGAGTGGTCCGGTCCACAGGCCGCAGAGTTCAAGTCTCACGAGGATTTCTCCTGAAGGCTGGGAGTGCAGACTCCCTGACCCTCTGCGGCTCGGGTAGGTGGCAGAAGGCCTCTGATGGCTTGTGGCCTGTTGTGAGTCCCCTCACCTGGTGATAACCTTGGAGGGGCCCCTTGACCTCTTGGGTGGGAGCATGGCATCCCAGCGGGGCCTTGGCACATGGCTCCACTGGCCTGCCTGCTGTACCCACAAGTCACTCTGTGGCTGGTCGAACATGACCCTGCTGTTCTACTGACAGGGAATGGAGATGAAGGACTTTGGGTAACTGGTCCAGGTGGCCCTGAAAGGGCCAAATTAGGAGCAGGTGGGAGTGGAGAGGCATCTCCTGATTCCTGGGGGCAAACTAGCCAAGTGGCTGGCTTTGGGTCTTCGTCATGGAGAGTTCCACAGACAAGCCATTTCATCCTGGTGTTTCCACTCTGGGTGCCCAGCCAGGTACAGGAGGCCGCACCTCCGCTTGTAAGTGTGTGTGCAACCAAAACGGGTTCACTGGCACCGAGGGGAAGGCCACCTGAGGCCTCCCCACCAAACTGCAACGAGCCACGTCACAATCTATCCAATGGCTCGAGCAGCTTGCACGGGACGTGGGGAAGGGTGGGTGGTGGAGCTGGGGCTGAGAGAAGAGCCATGAGAGGCCGTAAGGCTAAGGAGAGAGGCTGGTGGAAAGGCTGGCAGGCTGGCGAGAACTGAGGCAGGCTGGCAGACACTCTCAGATCCACGTGCAAAGCTGCAATAAACAACATTCTCAAAGTTCAGTCCCGTTTTCCTGCAAATTCTCACTTGGGGAACCTGGAGAGATCTCCATGCTCTGGGTAGAACCTTAGTAATCCATGTTTGACTTATTAAAAAAAAAGTGTCAGATGGCGGGGGGAGGAAAATGAGAAGGGAAATGGAGAATGTTCGGGAAGTGGTGGCGTGGGTCCAGCCCTCCAGCCGGTCAACAAGCATTTGCAGACCGAATGCCAGGGGCAGGGCAAGTACCAGGTGTGGAGGGAAAAGCAGTGCTCTGAGGCCAACAGTCAGTAATGTTGGGGAGCAAGAGGCAGGGCCCCAGCTCTGCTGGGGAGAGGGCACCCAAACCTAACCAGGAAGCCAGAGTGTGGCTGCTGAGCTGCCTCATCCACATGGGGGGTCCCCCACCTGCCCACCATGTCCAAAGCCTTGCATTATCCCAACGGCAAGAACACATGTCTTAACCTCCAATAAATTACTGTAGGGACTTTGGGTAAATTAAATTATTAAAATTAAGTAAAACCACCTTAAATATTTATAGTAAGAAAAATTCAAATAAACAGCCTAGGCAAGAAATGTGTTTCCAGGCCCCAGCCTACCGCTACGTCCTGGGGCACTAGCCTCTTGGAGTGCTCCTTGGCCTGACCCGGACGCTGGGAGTCTCTTATTGGGAGTATCGGTGCCCTCCACCAGTCACAGGGTGTAAACAGAGTGGAGATGTGGAGCCCCGCAGGATGCTGGGAAAAGCAGCCCCAGCGATCAAGGCAGGGAGTGTTTAGGCATTTATCTGTGCACCAGGTCTTGAGAGTGACTCTACCTATTTCTCTCCTCAAGGAATCTCCTGGGAAGGTTGTCACTTGGCAAGGGAGGCTGTTCCAGTGGCTCTCCAATCCTGAGCCCCACACGTTCCCACCTCGTCTTCCAGTCCTTGCTGCACCCAGGCTCTTAGCAGGGAGATCCGGGGCACCGTGATTCCAAGCAGGCACTTGGCCCTGGCTACTGCCCTGTCATACCCCCCAGAGTAACAGCAACCCAAAGCAGTGGGGCTGGGAGGAGGAGGCAGTGGAGGGAAGGAAAGGATGGGTGGCATGCCCAGCCCCGCTCCACCAGGAGCCCCAAGCTGAGTCCTGCGGCAAAGCCTGTTCTTCTGGTGTTTCCTTCCCGTGGAGGGGGTGTGACTGGCACGGAACATCTCCGTGAGCCCTTTCCCTGAGGGTCGTGGCCAGAAGTGTATCCATTCCTGGGCTCTTCTGAGAGGTGGGTGTGGGTAGAACCAGGCAAGACTTTCCTTTAGGACCCAGGGATGAGCCCCCAGTGGATCTCTCCATCGACACTTCGAAGCAGTTTTGGTCTTTCTCCCACTCACTGCCTTCCCCTGGGGAGTCAGAGATGGCCACCCAGGGGTCAGCAGGAGACCCCACTTTACCTGGGGATCGGAAAGCTGTTCTCCGGCCATGGTGCAGCTGCTGTCCCCCACGGCGAGGTGATGCAGAGGGCATGACCCTCCTCTCTGCTGGTTCCCTTCGGCTATTCATAGACTGGGCTGGCTGAGGCCAGGAGCTCAGCTGCTGTCACTCGCTGGGAGTGGCTGCCTTCTCCTCTCCACCCCAGCTGGATTCTGAAGGGTGCAGCCTGCACTTGGAAGGAGAGTGGCGTATGGCAGAGCGGGATGACCGGGCGAAGCAGGAGGTGAGGGACTGGGTGCTACAGTCACAAACAGCATCCTGAGAGGAAGGAGGGAGGGAGTCAGGAGGAGCCAGGAAGCACTGACCACACTGGGGTTGGATGGCCAGCCAGGCGAGGAACTGGACCCAGCCACACCCAGGGACCAGTTCCCAGGGGCTGTAGCCCCTCTTCGGGCCAATTCAAAAAAATTGTTTTTCTTCCATTAGAACAGTAATGAATATTCATAGATCACATTCCAGAATGTAATAAATTCTGGAATATACAAAGAAGTGGACACTGTCCGCAGTCCCACACATCAAAGTAAATTCTCACCACATCACACGCATATTTAACAAAACAACTTCATCTCTTACAGCCCTACTGTCGCAGTTGCAAAATATAAACACTTCACTGTCACTGTGTAGGTCGAGGTCTTTTTGACACCTGTCTACTATTCCACGGAGTGGAACTACCTTGACTGATTCGTCCAATTCATTGTTGATATGCATAGGAAGTTTCTTTTCTTTTCTTTTTTCTACTATTACCGACACACAGGGACAATGACTAAAAGCGCTGTTACAGAACTATAATGCTTGGTTCAAATCCCAGCTGTGTGACCTTGGTTAAGTTATTTAAATATCTGAACCTTGACTTCTCCTCCCTACGATGAGGAACATGGTGCCTTCTGCAAAGGTGTTGTAAGGGTTGCATCAGCTACGATATATACAGCATTTGATGTAGTGCCTATTAAGTACTTAATAAGTGTTAGTTACTTTTACTAATAATGCAATGTATTTCTTTATATAAATATATCTTCCCACTTCTTTGAATATTCCATAAGCTACATTCCTAGGAGAACAACTGGTCAATGAGTAGCATTTACCTTTTCTGTACTGAAATATATTTGGATCAACTTTTTTTTTAATAAAATTTTTTAAAGATTTTATTTATTTTATCTTTAGAGGGGAAGGGAAGGAGAGAGGGAGAGAAATATCAATGTGTGGTTGCCTCTCGTATGTCCCCTGCTGGGAACTGGCCTGCAACCCAGGCATGTGCCCTGACTGGGAATCGAACCATGATCCTTTGGTTCGCAGGCCCGCGCTCAATCCACTGAGCTACACCAGCCAGGGCTGGATCAACTTTAGAATCAACATTCAAAATATAGCCAGCTTTGGACCTTTGTCTCCTGATACAGGTGTGGTTATATGGGGGTGCTGGTTTTGTGTTTCAACCTCACCAGGCCACAGGGTGCTCAGGTATTTGGTCAAACACTACCCTGGGCAGTTCTGTGGGAAAGCTTTTGGATGAGATTAATATTTAAATTGGGAGACTGAGTAAAACAGACTGTCCTTCCTAATGTGGATGGGCCTCATCCAGTCAGCTGAGGCCTGGACAGAACAAAAAGGCTGACTCTCCTTGAGTAAGAAAGAGTTCTCCCTGCCTGATAGCCTCTCAGCTGGGATACTGGTGGTTTCCTACTTTCAGGCTCAAACTGGAACATCGGCTTTTCCTGGGACTCAAGCCCGCCGGCCTTCAGGCTGGGACTTAACAGGTGCCCATACTGTACACGGCCACGCCCTCATCTCTCCTGACTCTCAGGCTTCTGACTCAGATGGAACTAAACCGTTGGCTCTCCTGGGTCTCCGACTTGCTACCTCATCCTGCAGATCTCAGCGCTTCTCAGTGTCTGTAATCGCGTGAGCAATTCCTCGTGATATTGGTGTGAACCAATTACGCACACACACGCAGTGTATTGGCCTGTTTCTCTGAAAACCAAACGGGTATGTTCAGTTTGTGAGAGTTCAATGAGCCCTATTCTTATGACATGCCCAGTATTAAATTTAAAAGTTTGTTAAAGTTAAAAAACAGAAATAAATACTTAAAAGTTGTGTTTTTTTAAGTAGTCAGTTGTGTGAGAGTACAGAGAAGTACAGGACTCACCACACACTCCTGGGGACTGTAGAAGTTGGACAAACTCTTTTGAAAGACAACTGGGCAACACTTAACAAATACTTTAAAATTCTATTTTCTTTTATCCTGTAATCCCATTTCTGCAACTCAAACCTACAGAAATAATCTGAAATGTGGAAAAATGTTTTTGCACCATGATGTTCACCACAGAACTATTTATAATAGGGAAACACTAGAAACCACCTAAACATACAATGCACACAATTGGGCCAATCACAGCCCACTCCACCTCTGCGGCCCCACCCACAACCCTTGCTGAGAGCCCTGTGCACCACAGGATACCACCCCTGGCCAGTCCAAGGGGGTGCACTGGACTTGAGTTGGACCAGTTTCTTTCTTCCAAAAATGTGGAATTGGGACAGAGGGACTTGAGTCTCTCTTAGGTACTTGAACTGGAAGATGTTATAAAACCAGAGCTGGGATAGCCCTCCTGACCCTATGCAAATGCAACAGAGAGAGAAACAGAGGACGAGCACATCAGAAAAAATGAAGCCAAAAGATAAGAGAGGGAGGCAGAAAGAAGCTGCTGAGATCTTCGGGTCCCTACCCTTGGGTTCCATTAGATACTCCACCTTCCTGTGAAGCTAACTTATATGCGTTCTTTTACCAATACGCAAATAATCCACAATGAAATCTGAAATTGATTCTGGAGTGGGGTACGCAGCAAAAGATTCTCAGAGAAGGCAGGAGCTCTCAGGCATGGAGTCTTGGTGGGGTGGGGGCAGTGGTGTGCTGAAAAGTATTTCATAACTAGGTTTCCAGAAGTGAGGGGAGAGACCCTCGCTTTGGGCACTTGCCAATTTTCAGAGTGTAAAGTCTTCCCACCGTGGTGGACCTCAAGGTACCAAGGAGCTGTCACTGAACACGGATGTGCACAACTGGCTCTCACAAACCACAAGGGCCGGCTCCAGCACACCATTGGTGACAGGAGAGAAGTGAGCCCACCCCTTCCCCTTGGGGACGCTGGCAATTTCTGGTATGTGGCAGCAAAGCAGCTTGTTAAGCGGTATGCACACCACGTGTCATTCCAGTCAGGGGCTGTCCAAACCCATCCCAGACGAGCACAAGAGCTTTAGGAAACACGTGAACTGTATTCCCGGAGTCTGACAACCCGAAGAGCTTAGACCTTATAAGCCAACCCCACTCCCAAAAAAAGGGCAGCCACACCCACCTACCTCACTGGGAAGGACTGGGGTTCCGTCGGCGTCCCGGAGGACACCATCTTTCCCCGGGGGCACGGAGAGTCTGGCCTCCTCGCTGCTGCCTGACTTGGCCGCCTTCTTGTTCAGGATCCTGGCCACGCCCTCCGACTGATGGTAGCTGGCTGGGGAGAGGGGCTCCGGCTTCTTGGCGCTCTCCTCCCCGGCTGCCGAGGTGGGGCTCGGGGCCCGGCCGCACACGTTGCGGAAGAACTCCTGCACGATGCCATACCTGGGAGGCTCGGGCTTGGCCCGGGCCTCGGACACGCCCAGTTTCCAGACGGACTCCGTGCTCCCCGAGTGCTCCACCACGCTGAAGAGGCTGGACAGCCCGTCATTGATGTTCCTCAGCACGGGGCTGTCCCGCGTGGTGGTGGAGCGGGCCCAAGCCGAGCCGTTCTGCTTGCCCTGGTGCAGGTTCCACAGGCTGCGGTCCTTGGTGCCGTCCAGCTTGGACACGGACCGCCTCTGGAGTTTCGGGGAGCCGTACTTGGGTGAGCAGCACGGCCGCTCGATGCGCGAGTGCACCTTGTCCAGGGAGGAAGAGATCTGCTTGCTGCGCACCGACACGAGTGAGGAGCTGCGGGGTGACCAGCTCTTGCCGTGGAGGCTGCTGCGGGGCGGGTCGGTCTGCAGGCCCACGCTGACCATGCGGGTGGTCTGCGTGCCCACACTGGCCAGGCCCACCGTCTGGCTGGACGTGTTCTTTACTTTTCTCTCCAGCGAACCCGAGCGCATGGCCTGGCGCACACAGTTGGTGATCTCCTTCATGTCGTCGCTCATGTTGCCCGACATCTCCAAGTTGTGCAGGGCTGCTGGGAAGCCCGGTCCGGCTGCCGAAGGGCTGCCCCCCGAGCCTCCGTCCAGGCGCTGCCGTGAGAAGTTGCACAGCCACCGACCATAGGAACTCTCCGCCAGCCCATTGGCCTCGGCGGACTCTTTGGGCTTGGCGGTGGTGAAGAGGAAGCCAGGCTCGATGATGATCTTGCCCTCCCTATCGTGGACCACAGGGACACCCAGGCGCCGGGCCACCGGGGGGCTGTAGTAGACACGGATGCCTGTCTTGTCGGGAGCCGTGTAGCTGCGCTGCATCTGCCTCCCTGCCGGGTCCTGGCAGCCCATGGCGCCCAGGCGACTGCAGTCCCGTGGCTGTGCCTGCGCATCTTTCTCTGCATCCGCCGGCTGGGTGCCCACAAAGGCAAAGGCAGGGTTGTTGGGCAGCTTCTTGCCCCGCGGGGCTTCGCTGGCAAGGTAGGGGGAGCAGTCCAGCAAGCTTTCAAACTCAGACATGGAGGAAACAGATTTGGTCCTGGGAAGAGCGGAGGAGGAAGAGCGCTGTTAGTGGAAGACCGCAACCCCACGCAGGCCCTCTGGTCTTCCTCCCTGGGTGTTGTGCTGCACCAGGGCGGAGACCATGTCTGCCCCGCTCGCCTCTCCTGGAGATCTCTGTCAGCGCCCTGCCCCACCTCCCCTACGCACTCACACCCCCACACCCAGCACTTCATGCTCTGACATTCTGAGGGCTTTTTTTTCCCCGACTGCAGGAGCAAACTTGGCCTCCACACAGAAGAAGCTGGAAACATCAGAGTTCATGTCCTAGATGCAGCCCTGGCCAAACAGTGGGTAGGGTTTGATGGCTCTTAAATCCTCAGGTAGGAGCATTCTGAGTTGCGTGCTCCGCCCTGGCTCTCTGAGCTCCTTGGTGACACTGAGCTTGGGTGGCCCGTGGAACCATAACACCCCCTTCACTTCCTGCCTTTCCTACCCTGTCTCACTCCTAGGTGTTTCCTGGAATCCACTCCCAAATACATCACTTCCACTCAAACCCCTGTCTCAGGACCCTTGAGACAAGGTTTCAATTCCTTGTCTTTGTTTTTGGGGGGCACCTGAACTAAGACTTCACTAAATCTCCACCGCAGACCTGGCACAGGTGATGCCTGACAACTGAAAATGCCAGGCACACGTAAGTGCCTCTCACGTTCAGGCTCCCAGTAACTCCAGGAGGCAGCGTCTGTCATCCCCACCAGACAGAGGCAGGACGTCTCACCCAAGGTCACAGAGCTAGAAACGGCACAGGTGGAACCGAAACCCCACACTGGACTCCACAGCCCACCCGCCTGGCTGTGGGCTGCTCCCATGACCCCTGTGGTGTTCTGTTGCCCTCGCTGCTTTCACAGGTTTCCTAACGGTGGGGACGTGACCCTGAGAGCCCTGGGGGGTTGCCCTGGCCCACAGGAATTGCTGAATAATCCCAGGAATGGGAGTCCAGCTTGACTCTCTCAACTATGGACACAAGAAAGAACCTCAAGAGGAGCTACGTAGTTTCTTTCATAGCTAGGATAGGCAAGGGCCCGTTTTCCATGCCCAGAATCAAACAAACAAAAAATCGCAGGTAGGCATTATCACCCCAAGCTTCCCAGCTCCTAGGTGGCCTGGGTTCCACAGAAACCTTATGCCAGCTTCTCCTAGCTCTGCTAAGCTGCAATGGTGGGCACATGGGGCATGGGCGAGAAGAGAGGCAAAGGGGCAGCGCAGGCATCGGGCGGAGCAGGGGGCGAGGCTGCAGGGGGCAGTGGGTGGAGGGGGTGCCAGCACCTCTTTAAGCCAGTTCCCCCAAGCTCAGCTTCAGAAACGGCCTCCTTGTCGTGGATCTTTTCACTGCGGGTCTGTCAAGGAACGGAGACAAGAACGGTCAGTTCTGGCCACCAACACCTGGAGGGAAGGTGGCAGGAGGTCGTTGTGGGAGCTGACCCCAGATCTCACACCTGAGTCTCCTCTTAGAGAGCAGAACTGATGTCAGCATTGATCTAGAATACCGATCGGTCAGTTTCTGGCCACAGTGCACCTACCTTCCCCATAGGTGTGTGATCCAGGCTTGGCCAGTGGGAGCTCCAAGAGAGAAGGGCATGGAAACAGAGTCTGTTTAGAACTTAATCTGAATGTGGTAGCTGTACCCTAGATCGCTGGTCAGCTGGCAGTGACAGCAGTGACCTGAAGATTCTTGCTCCAGGCCTGTCTCACCCTGGTGCCAGAACAGGTCCTCCAGGGACCTGCATCGCCAGCCCTCTGAAGCCCCTAATAAAATTCGCCCCTGCCTCAGTTCCCCAGAGTCAGTTTTTGTTGCAGCCAAGTCTCCTGGCTGATATGCCGCTTCCTCAGGCTGTTGCAAGGATTACAAGGGATGATGCAAAGGGCCCGTCTGTTCACTCAACATGTTACCCTAACATATTGCTATAAGGTTACTCAACATGTTGCTATAAGGACAGTGCACCTGAGGCTTTGGAGCGAACTTCACCCATGGAACCTAACTGATCTCTACAACCAGGGCTGGGCTAAGGCCAAGAAGGTGATTCTCATTTTACCAATGAGGCGACTGGAGCCCAGAGAGGGAGAGTGACTTGCCCAGGATCACATGGCTACTTAGAGGCCCTGCTTTCCAGAGAGGCACATACAAAACCAAGAGAGGGCAAGGCACCTGGCCAAGAATGCAGACGCCCAGCCTTTCTCCCAGGCACGGGATGGTGGGGCCGGCAGAGGGTCCTTTGCAAGTGCCACACCGCAGGCTGGAAACATGGTATAGAGACCCCAGGGTTGAAGAGCCCAAGATACGGGGATGTGACCTGTGGGACAGGGTGAGCATCCTCCACAACCGAGGGGCTTTCTTGGGTGCAGCCAGGAGCCAAAAGAACATGGGCGGACTGTTGCCCTACTCACCTCTTTCCAGCTGTTGTCCTGCTTCTCCAAGTCCGAGTGCTTCAGAACCCAGGGGTCAGCAGCCTTCTGCAGCTGGGCGAGAAGGGTAAGGAGGGTGGTCGGTGCCAGGACCAGCTGGTGGGCAGGACCCCGCTCTGTGCTGGGTCCCTCCCCAGGCTCTGCCCTACAGCCCGGAGGTCCCAGGTCGTGGGCTAGAAGCCGCTTTCCCAGGGGCCAGCAGCTCAGAGCCACCGACAAGGTGAGAAATGATCATGAAAGCAACCACTCAAGGACATCCTTCTAGATGACGTTACATTAATACTGTATAAATTACTATACAGTTGTCACTAATACGTCAATTCATGCCACAATTCCTAGAACAGTGAGATCAGACAAGCGGCAGCCGAATCACACCAGGGTGGGGACTCTGTGCTAGGAACACTGAGGAGCAGATAAACTGAGGGACACCTGCCGCCTCCACACCTTGGTGCGAACAGCTCTCTATGAAAGAGGCGACGTGCAAACAATATGTACGTTATGATTCCATGAATGATAAAAAAATCTCTGGGAACATAAATTTAGGAAGAAAGGGAGGGAGTGGGGTGCAGTAGGCTTTTGCAACATTTGGGTCTTCTATAAAGGTGAAGTCCTGATTTACATGATTAAAATAGAAAGTAAAACAAAGGAAAAAGCCAAAATAAGGACGGGAGCACAGCAGCTCATGAAGCTGGATGCGCGGTGTGCACCGTGGAGGGTGTGATGGTCACGGCTGCTCTCCTCTCTCCCTCTGTTGGTCTGAGGACTCCAGTTTTCCCATGGGGCCCACCCTTGGTTCTTCCCTCTGGGTTCCCAGGTTTTGGCACACAATTCACACCTGGCCAATCAGAGCCTTATGGAAAAGGAAAACTCTTTCCACTACAATCGCTAAACGGTGAGGATATGAGCACAAAACTAAACAGGCCATATTTGAGGTCAGCTTGTTTAAGAAAAAACACAGAGGAAAGCAAGACTGAGAGGCTAGCAGAGAGAAAGACCTAGTTCCTGCTTCACTCTCAGAGCACCTGGATCCACCTATACCTGAAGGAGGTACTACCGTAGGCCTTTTCATACAGTGACTGCCCCTTGGAACTTGAGCTACCTCGGGCTGGGACAGGACTCACCTGGCTTAGGCGGTTCTGCAGTTCCTTTACCTGCTGCTCCACCTGCTGCTTCTCACCCTGAAGCCGCTCCACCAGCTGCAGCTTCTCCTGGCTCCAGTTGCGCTCGCTGATCTGCAGCTGCCGCGTCAGCTCCATGACAGCTCTGTAGGACTCAGCCAGGAGGTGCTGCTGCTCCTCCCGCTCCCTCTGCAGGGTGGCCTTCCAGTCGGGCCCTGCCCGCTCCCCAGCACCCTTCCCAGCCTTCAGCTCCATCTGTGGAAGGAAGAGCAAACTGGGCAATGGCACCAGGAGGCCCCTCCTCTCTGCTCTCCTGCCCTCTTTCCCTCTTTCTAGGACACCAGCAGGGGGCAGGAGGACCGAGCTCTCCTGGGAGGACCCCTCACTCAGAACTCACCCCTCCTCCCAATCAAGGCTTGTGGAACTCTTCCTACATGCCAAGCTCTGTGCTAAGGGCTTTTCAGGCATTATCTCAGTATCTTCATGCAAATTCAGCAAAAATAACTACCATTTTTGATATTTTAAACATAAGAAAGAGGTTCAAAGAAGTAAATTATTTGTCCCAGGTCACACAGCTACAAAATGGCGGAAGTTGCCAATTATGGCTTTTCATGACGCTTCACTAACTCTCACCAGCAACGTGGGTTTACAGTTGGGGGGGGACATGCAGACACTGATGTAATGACCATATGCGGGAATCACTCCAGCATGACGGCTTTCTCAGCCCAAACCCTGGGGTGGCAGGAGGTAAACAGGCAACCTCAAGAATTAATACACCCCCAGGCTGTGGTCCAGGATCCTAACCCTCCTGGGGCCAGTCAGGTTCCCATGGGGGGAGCACATGGAATGGCTGGGTTCAGGGGGCAGCAGCAGCAGTGGGCACCATGGAATGTACAGATGGGGCAGGAGCTATGAGATCTGCAGGGTGGTAAGGAGGTGGGGATGGTGGCACTGGGAAGCCAGAAATCTCTGAGCCCTGGGAGGAAGAGGCAGAGGCTTGGAGAGTGAGGGTCAGGTCTGCCCCTGACTGGCTGGGTGACCTTGGGAAAGAAGCTTAACTCCTCTGTGCCTGTTTTGTCACTTGCCCAGCAGAGGTAACGAGTGTACCCACCTCCCAGGAGCCATGACGCTCAGGACGGTAGCCTGCAGGGTGGTGGCATGGGGTGGGGGTGGTCAGAGCACTGTCTCTGAGTGGCAGGAAGCCCACCCCTCTCACTGCGAAGACCAGAGATGGGCAGCAACTTGCCACAGGTACACAGCAGACACCAAACTCCAGAGCGCCAGGGTCGGGCTGCTACAGTCATCTCAGTTGTGGGGAGAGGAGACCCTCCATTTGAGGCACCAGGTACAGACAGGCACTTAAGCATTCTGGCCGCACCTTTGAGCCCCTGGTAGAGCAGGGGTGCCCCCGATGCCCCCAGGCCCTTTACCTTCCCCTCCTAGCTCAGGGACTCCTGGTCCCCACTATTTCCAATGCCCTTGCTGTGTGACTCTAGGCAAGTCTCTTGCCTTCTCTGGGTCATGAGGTGAGGTGACTGGGTTTATGCTTCCAGGAGCACGGGTTTCTCAGCCTTCTCCCAGAGCCAACATCTGAGGGCTGGGCTGAGACAGGAGCAAGGCAGCAGACATCTCTGACCAGTGGAAGACTCACCTGGGTGGTGTGGCTTTTGAGTTCTGCCCGCTCCATCTCCCAGGTGGCCTTGGCCTTGGCAAACTGCTGCTGAAGCTCAGTCAGACCACGGTGTTCATCCCGGAGCAGCCAGCACAGTTCCTTGAGTGTCACCTTCATGTCGGCCAGGGTCTTAATGTACTCATTGGGCTGCAGACAGGGGTGGGGCCTGGGTCAGGGGCGCTTGGAGGGGCTGCGAGGGGGGCCCGGGCTGGGAACGCCCATCCAGAGTCCAGACCGGGCTCTGCTGGGCCCCGGGCAAGCCCCACACCCTCTCTGGGTCATCTCACCCACGAAATTCCAGCCCTGACATTTCTGAGCTGAGTCATCTCAGCCCTGGCCACCTCCTCCACCAACACATATCCCAGCCTCAGGCAAATAAGAACCTGCAGCCACAGCAGTAACAACTCAGTCTAAATCTGAGCTGGGTCCTGGCTTCTTTGAGATCCTGCAGTATCTAGGCCCGGGGGTCCTTGTCCTTGCCCAGGATCTGCCTCTCTGACCACCGAGGGCCACATAAGGAGTCTGGACCATGGAGCCACCCCGACTGCCTGACTCGGTTCCAATCCCCTCTCCTTGACACTGGCCTGTTCCCCACTCGCACCCAAGCTCACTGGTTGTACCCCTGGGAGCCTGACCCCACTGCTCTCTCTACACCATGGCTTGATCTAAGGGTTCCGGACCCCAGACCACAAGGTCCATCTTCATATGACCCCAACTTGATGTCCTCATCTCCACTGTGTCATTCCAAGATGCAGCAAATACCAGAATACCTTGCCACACCTCTGTATACGCAGTCTTCTTGGTCCAGAATGGCCTTTTCCCCATTCTCAATCAGGCAAACTCCTATTCATCCTTCAAAACCCACCACCTATGACTGCTCCCCTCTGTGACAAGGTCCACCTCACTCCAAACAGAATTAACAGATCTCTTGCCTGTGACCCCACAGTCCACCATCTGACCCTCTGATGTTGTTGCCCTGGGATGACTTACACACTCCACAGCACTGAGCACCTGGGGCCAGCGACCAGGCAAATACCCTCTGCAGCCCTGGTGCCCAGCACAACACAGGTCAGAGAAGGTAGCAGAAAGTGATCATTAATCAGACGAAGAAACAAACAGATGGGCTAGGACTGGGGACAGGCTGAAAACAAACCGTGTTTTGGGTCCAGCTGTCCCCCGTGCAGGTCTTGTTATCAGAATGCTGGGCATTTAATTCCTCTTCCTCCATCAGCAGGTACAGTTCCTTCATGCTGTTTACCTAATTTAAAAAAACAGATCTCACTCAACAGGGTGGGAGGGCATCAGGCCAGGGGCCTGACCGTCAGGAGGAGGGGATTCAGGCCAGAAGCCCAGACAGAAAGTGGACCGAACAGCCAGCCTGGAAGAAGGAACAGGGTTTAACGGGGCAGGGTGGTCCAGAGGCACCCAGCTCAGCACTGACTTCCCAAATTTTAACTTTGACCTCCGGGACACTATCAGGCTGGGGCACACGGCCAGAGAGGCAGGCACTTCTGGCCTCCCACCATCTCTCTGGCCCGAACACTGTGAGGCACCCCTGAGAGCTACTCAGATGTGACACCTTGTCAGGCCAGGCCAAGGTAGGCACTGAGGCTGGGATAAAAGCCACAGGCAGCCCCAGGATTACAGAAAAGGGAGCCAAAGGTTTGGGCAGACAGAAGGGAGATTTCCTGGGAGGCAGGGTTTGTGGCCGATGGAAGCTGGGCAGGAGTCCAGGGCCAGTCAAGGAGACCAGGGCACTAGTTCAGGACAGGAACAGGGTGGAAGGAAGCCCCCTTCTCACTGGGCTACACATTCGTTCAACAAACAGTGACTGAACACCTCCCGCGTGCCAGGCCTTGTGTTCAGAACTGGGGACGCACCAGGGAGCAAGGCAGACGAAGAGCCCTGGCCCCCTTTGCGTCTATTCCAGGAACAAGAAAACAAACGAATAGGTGCAATGTGTGAAATGTCATTAAATACACAAAACGACACACAGTAACAGGTGCTGCGGAGAAAGAGAGAGCAGGAAGAGGGGCTCGGATGTGCTGTGCGTGGGCGGTCAAGGAAGGCCCTGGGGCCAAGGTGACACTGGGGCTAAGTCCCGAAGGTGGTAAGAGACTGAACCGAGAGCATAACTCGGGTCGAGAATTCCAGGAAGAGGACAAACCCAGTGCAAAGGGCCTGAGGTGGGAACATGTCTGTCTCAGGAAGTGAGAGAAGTGCAGGGAGCAAGGCTGAGTGACCAGGCCGCGGGAGGGACTTTGGCTTCTACTCTGGGTGAAATGGGGGCTGGAGAGGACTGTGGGCCACAGAGAGACACCGGCCTGACTTTTGGCCTCACAAGATCCCTCCAGGTGCTGTGTTGAGTTACAGGGCAGCAACGGAGCCCCTACCACACAGCTCCAAGGGGCACCATCCACATGAGTACCTGCTGCCTGGTGCCTCCCTGCACCTGTGTGAATTTGAGATGCTTGGTGGAAGGGTGCAGGGACAGAAGCGAAGAAACCAGGTAGGAGGCCACTGAGACAACCCAGACACGACACGACCATGGCTCAGACTGGAGGGAGAGGGGGAGGCTGTGCAGCTGGGTCAGATTCTGAACAGATTCGTAATGTGCAAGGAAGGCCACTTGAAGCCTTAAGTCTGGGTGAGCTCCTCAAGCGAGTAAGTGTAGGTGAGGGAGAAATGCAGGCTGAGGGCCGAGCCCTGGGGACTCTGACACTCAGAGGTCAGGTCAGGGAGAACCAGAGGGTCCAGCCAAGGAGACTGAGATGGAGCAACCAGGCAGAAGGAAGAAAAACCGAGCGTGTCCTAGAAACTAAATGAATAAGGGCTTCCAGGGTCAGGCAGGCACGAGGCTGGACAGTATGTAGGGGAGCAGGGCCCACACAAATAAACACCCCAGTCCTGGCCCCGGTCTGAAGTACTTAAATATACAGCCTTCTGACTGTATGTACACAGGTGCACAATTCTTTCTCTGAAATGCTTGGGGCCAGGTGTGTCTGGAATTCAGAATTCACTGGGATTTAGGAAAATAACATGGAACCTACACTGTATACTGTGTAACAACCATGGCAAAGTCCGGCATAACGCCCTGTGCTCGAGGACACCTGCCGTTTCCCCCACAGACACAGGAACATCAACACCAAATGGAATAAAGGAAGGTCTGGCTGCCAAGTGAATGTCAGGCCAATTTCCTTCCAAATGAGTCAGACGCCAAGAAACAGTTCTCAGAGCTTTTGGATTTCAGAATGGAGGACAAGAAATCAAAGATCTTTATCTGCAGTAGAATGGGGATAGTAATTGTCTCCATATCACAGGGTATTTGTAAAAGTAAAATGCAATAATCCGCTTAAAGCATTTAACACGGTGCCCAGAACACTGCAAACATGCAATGCGTGAGCGGTATTGTTCACACAGGCAGCTTTCATTCTGCGTGTGTGGTTTTGCACATTCTTTAAAGCATGACTGTATCATATCAAGTTCATTATCTGCAGTTATCTATATGTATCTTATTATGTATTTATATGTATATGTATTTTCATACATATGTGCTTTATCTCATATACATATATGCATGTATCTATTTTTAACAAGTATGTGGCTATGTTTATATCTTATTAATTATTTGTCAGTAAATATTTGTATTTCTATTAATTATAGGCATATGTATTTAATTTTTTATGCTTATACCTCATTTTTTTCCCTAAAGTAAGTTTCTGTTTCTCTGTTACTCCAATAAATGGAAATGGCTAGGAAGATTTTCACCAACTACGAAGAGTTTGTCTGCGAAAAACTGACTTAAAATAGAGGCTCTGTGGCCTGCAGGCAGTTCACTGTGGAGGGTGTGAGGGAGCATTTTCTCCAACCACCAAAACTGAGCTCTAGCTATGGAAAGCAGTATAGTCGTTTCCCCCAAAACGTAAAAACAGAACATGTGATCCAGCAATCCACTTCTGCCAATTTATCCAAAGGAATGAAACCTAGATCTAGACAGATATCTGTAGCCCTTGTGCTCACGGCAGCCAAGACATGGAAACGACTTAAGTGTCTATGGATGAATGAATGGTAAAGAAAATACGGTATATATACACAGTGGAACAGCACTCAGCCGTAAGAAAAGAAGGAACCCTGCCGTTTTTGACAGCATGGATGGACCTGGTGGACCCGTCAAAGGGCACAAAGCTCCAGCTCGCAGGATGCGTAATTCTGGAGATCTAACGTACAACGTGGCGACTCCAGCTGACACTTCCGTATTATGTACTTGAAATTTGCTGAGAGAGTAGATCTTAAGTGTTGTCACAGAAAGAAAGAGAGAGAGAGAGAGACAGCAAGAGACAGAGAGAAAGGAAGGAAGGTGTAATAAATGTTGACTTGATTGAAGTGATCATTTCACAAAGTAAACATACATCAAAACATCAGGTTGTAGCCCTGGTTGGGTAGCTCAGTTGCTTAGAGTGCAGTCGCAATATGCCAAGGTTGCAGGTTCAATCCCTGGTCAGGGCACATACAAGGTGCAACCAATGAGTGCATGGGTAAGTGAAATAACAGATTGATAGCGCTTTCTCTCTCTCTCTTCCTGTCTCTCTAAAATCAATTTCAAAAAATTACAAAAAAACCACATCAATATGTATATCTTAAATATATACAACTCCTAAGTGGCAATTATACCGCAATAAACTGAAAAAAAAAAATGTGGTTTATCGATACCATGGGATAGTATCCTTAAAAAGGAAAAAATTCTGCGATATGCTACCACATGGATGACCCTCGAAAACACTAGGCTAAGTGAAATAAGCCAGACACAAAAGGACAAATACTGTACGATTCCACTCGCATGAGGTACTCAGAGTAGTCAAATTCATGGGGACAGAAAGTGGAGTGGTGGTCGTCAGGGGCTGGGGGGGCGGGGAACGGGGCATTAGTGTTTAGTGGGTCCACAGTGTCAGCTCTGCAGGATGAAGAGAGTTGGAGACGGAGGGCGGTGATGGCGGCACAAAAGAGCGAGTGCACTTGATGTCACTGAACTATGTATATAATATATACACAATGGGTAAAATTTCTGTTATGTGTATTTACTACAATTTAAAAGATAAAAATTTAAAAATTCACTTAAAAAACCCCCCAAAACTAGGCTTCACCCAAAGGCCCAGGTGGAACTTCCAGGCAGGAGAGGTGGTCCTAAATTCTCAAATGCCGCAGAAGGGGAAGCAGACAGCAGACAGTGGCTCCAACTAGGAGGCCCCGGGCATCACAGAGGGTGATGCCCAAGGGGCAGCCATGGAAGATAGACTTTGAAGCTGTTTCTCAGAGGGGGACCTCGGTGCCAGATACCCCAGGGTGAGGCCATTTAAGGATGATCAGTGACCCTCCCAAGAGAACCCTGGGGAGGAGGCCAGTGCCTGGGAGAACAACGAGTCCCACTAGAGGTGAGGGAAGGGGACTTTTGCCAAAGATTCAGGTCTAATCATCATCCTCTGCTCCTGGGGCATTGGAGCTACTCCGGGGGTCCCCTGACAGGGGTACATGGGGACTTGGGAAGTGACACTGGGCCCCACCAACTCAGGAAAGAGTACCTTAAGCGAAAGGAGGGCCAAGTTTGGGCTAGACCAGAAGTACCTGTACCCAAAAAGCCAAGGCATGCAGTGCCAACTCAGTGGAGTATGACTGAGGTATGATGTCCTTACATGCCCCCTTCTCTTAGCAGTGTCAGTGTGGTCCATATAGTGATGATGAGGTCCATGTAATGATGATGGGAGGCAGGGGCTGTAGCAAAAAAGGGTCCTGCACAGGCTGAGGGACCATGGGCCACGGGGGGCCTCCCAAGCTTCATGTGTTCCCAAAGTTCCACTCCTTGGGTTTCCTGCCACATCCAAATACTACCTGCAGTATCATTAATGTTTCTAAGTCAACCTACTCTTTCTAGTTAAATATATATATCTAAAAAGGAAATAACTATTACTAAATATGGAAAGCCAATACCCATTGCTATATATCAAAGATAACATTAAAAATAAGACAGGTATCAGCAAACTCACAACTATCAACAACTGAACCTGAAAAACAAAAACAAAAATAACCCAACAGCTAGAGCAGGAACAGAATCACAGAAATGGCGATCACATGGAGGGTTATCAGTGGGGCGGGAGGGAGAGAATGGGGGAAAAGGTACAGGGAATAAGAAGCATAATAGGTAGGCACAAAATAGCAGGGGGAGGTTAAGAATAGAATAGGAAATGGAGAAGCCAAAGAACTTATATGTACAACCCATGGACATGAACAAAGGAGGGTAATGCTTGGGGGTGGGGAGGTGCAAGGTGGAGGGGGACAAAGGGGAGAAAAAAACTGGGACAACTGTAAAGAGCATAATCCATAAAATATACTTTAAAAAAGAAAAAATAAAACAGGTATATTCATAAGTCACAAATAAACAATAAAAAAGAATGAACTACTTCTATATGCAAAACATGAATGAATCTCAAAAAATTATATTGAACAAAAGGAGGCAGACACAAAAGACCACCTGCACTTATACAAACTTCTATAATAGGTGAAATCAACCGACGGTATAAGAAATCAGAATAATGCTGACTGCTGGGGACGGCTCATCGACTGGGCCACCAGGGAGCCTCTGGGACAAGAAAATGTGCTCTCCTGTGAGCTGGGATGAACAGGTGAACACTGTAAAACTTCATCAGCTGTACACGGAAGACATGTGCACTTTGCTTGCATGTGAGCTGTACTTTAAAGGAGTAAAAAACATACACTATGTTTGCATATAACGCAGTAACGACAAAACTAGATTGTTGTTGTCTGCTGAAGACTCGAAGTTTGTTAAAAAGGGAAATGAACAGGTGTTAGAGACCCCCGAGGAGACTTTCTCCTGCTGAGGCCGGGACTAAGCCTGTCTTCTTCACCACCGTATCCCCAGCGCCTGCCACAGCGCCCAGCAAAAAGCTGGTTCTCACTAACAGGTGCTGAATGAAGCCTGCAGGCTGCTGGCCTGTATATGTGCCGATGCCAGCTGGTTGTCCCTCTGGTCCTATCTCCCCCACACCACCTCTTTCCCAGTCCCAGTCCCAGGGGAAACATACCTCAAGGAAGTCATCCCCCTCGTTGGGCAAAACCTTGCCCTGCCGCCAGCGCTTGAGGAACCACCTGAGCTTCATGAAGAGCAGCAGAAAGTTGTGCTTGAACTGCTGGGACTCCTGCACCAGCATGTTCTTCTCCTGGCTCCAGAATTTCTGCTCCAGCCTTCGCTGGAGACTCAGGCTCTGCAGCTCGAACTCCCGCCTCAGGAGCGCCCTCTGCTGGTCCTCCTTCAGCTTCGAAGGGGACAAGAGTGTGAGCAAGCCAGCTGTCTTCCTGGGCACCACCCCACCCCATTCCAGGCTTCTGACAAGGGCAGGGAAGAAAATCCGGGTGGTGCTTGTTGGTGATCCCTGCCAGGGATTCTACCACTAGCAGCTCATGCTGTTGAGATAAGACACTGCCCTCTGCTACTCCAGGGAAGAGGAACTCATAAAAGCAGTGGCAATGAGTTACTGAATCACTGAAAACAGCAGGGATTTGAACCCAGCTCTGTCTGAGTATAAAAACCATGACATAATATTATAAGCACGTGCTGGATGCCAGTGTTTCACATGAACTCACATTCAGTGAGGAACGTGGGAGGGTGAGCAATGAAGGCAGGGAGGGGTGACCCATGTGGAAAGCAAAGGGCATCCTGGGAATGAGGAAGGCTGAGCTCATGTAATATCCCAGAGAAAGCAATGCTGTGTCATGGTTAAGAGGCAGCCAGAGACCTGCATTAGAATCCCAGCCCCACCTCTCCTGGATGTGAAACCCTGGGCAAAGCACTTCAGCTCCCTGGGAATCAGTTTCCCCATCTGGAAAATGGGGAAGACATGAGGATTAAAGGACATAATGTGTGGAAAGTACACTGCACAGGCCTGGCATAAAGTAGGGGCTTAATAAATGCTTCCTATTGGCAGGATTTTCATCCGGATTACCAGACAGGCCTATGGCCTTTTGGCTACAGGTGTTCAGCTCTGATGGGGGCAGTACTTCAAAGATGGGAAATGCAGGCCCAGAGAGGAGACAGCACTGGCCTAAGGTCACTCAGGAAGTCAACGACAAGCCCAGGCTCCCAGCCCAGCACAGCTAACGGACTCACTGGCACCCACAACCGTGAGTGCAGCATGAGGCAACCAGACTCGGGTTTCCCCGGACATTCTTGCCTTCTGAAGCCTCATGGACCTCTGAGGTTTCTGCTTTCAGTTCAGAGAAGGGAAGTTGGAGTAAGTGCAGAGAGGGCACTGAGCACCACGCACCTGGACCATTTTCTGGTTGAAGCTGTCGGTCTCCTCCTTCCGTAGCTGCCGCTCCTGGGAGAGCTGCTCTTGCAGGCCCCGGAGGCTGTCGTGGGCCTCAGCCAGCACCAGCTGCAGCTCCTTGATCTGGGGTGGGGAGGAGGGAGAGAGCAAGGAGGTTAGAGACTGTGGTCAGAGGACAGAGCAGCAACAGCTGTCAGTCCGCTCCAGGCTGACCTTCAAGGATGAGTCAGGCCCGACGGCTGACCCCACCTCTGCGGGCTGCCATGATGGTTACTCGAAACAGTGCACGTTGAATCCAGGTATTACAGTTTTAACTTGATGGTGTTTCCCTTTAAAATTTACTTGGAGGAAATAATATACTGTGGAACCTGGGTTTGATTTGCAAAAATGTTGGTTGTCTCATTGTTTATAATTGCAAAAATATACAAACAACTTACATAATAATGATGAGGATCAATATGTGTGTTTACTGGGTCTATACATAGGTAAAAACCTGTTAACTATACCCTTAAGGATGGTGTCTTTTATTACATGTATGTTATCATGTGTATATTATGTTACACTTCAATAAAGAGTTTAAAAAAATATATATCTCAATAGAAAACCAGGGCAATGGCTCACACACTAAATGGTAACAGTGGTTAACTGTGTGATAACCTTGTGATCTTAACTTTCTTCTTTACATCTTTACGTAATGGAGCTTAGAGACTTTGTGGTAGCTATGTGTTATACTAATAACGATGTAATAAAATCTGAAGAAAAAGACCATAAAACTCTACATTTTTTAGGGAAATTGTGTTACAAGTACTTGTAGCTAAACAGGCAAAACGAATCCACTCTGTTAGAAGTCAGAATGGTGATGAGAAGGGGACACGGGGACTCCTGGGGAGTCATGTTTGTTTATGCATCTTGCTGATTGCACAGGAGTGTTCAGTTTGTGGAAATCGTCTGCGCTGTCCACCTACAACATAAGTGCTTTTCTGTCCGTAAGTAACACTTCACTTAAAAATGCTTTTTCAAGTATTGCTACTCAGCAGTAACAGAGGGAAATGTCCATGCTGTCACGTTAAGCAGGAGAAGAAAAAGGAAATGTCAGCCCCACCCTCACACAAAACCTCCCAGGAACGGCAAGAGGTCCCTCCGTGAAAAAAATACACATTTATTATCCGGCTCATAATGTGGAAGTTGGGCCATGGAAGGCACTGACCTGAGGTTTATCTTATTTACCCGTTTTGTATTAAAAATCCTTGCAGCGTGAGATCGGCTGTCTCTGGTGTTCTCCTTGAACTCAGAACCACCAGAGTGCCTGGCAAATTGTAACTGCTCCATGAAGAGCGGTTGAATGAAGCAGTAATTGAATGTGTGCAGGAAATTATTTTCTCCGCCAGTGACTAAGTATCTTATGATTCCCCACCACCCTTTGCTGTGGCTTTTAGGAAACTCAGATCATTTAGATAATTTGATCCTCTGATTTCAGGGGAGCTACTCACTCTGCAGAGCTGTAGACTGGCCTTCCTGGGACTCCAAACTTGCCTTTCCAGGGGCGCTCAAAAGAAAAGGGTGAGCAGGTTGGGGCGCCCACAGGCCTCTCCATGGTTCGGGAAATCTCAGGTAGGTCCTACCTAGACTGTAAGAGCCATTTCCTGCCTCAGGTTCACTATAAAGTGCTAGGGAAAGGCTCAGGAGTAGGCTTGGGAGGGGCTCAGAACTACCCAGAATTCCTCACAGACCAGAGAATCCTAGCAATGCTACAGCCACCACCAACTCTAAACCGTGTTACAGATGGGGAAGCTGCATCAGAGCCAGACTGTGCCCGCGCCCAAGGCCACACAGCCACAAGGGTAGGTCCCCTGAGGCCCAGTGATGTGTCATCCTCCTCCTCACCCCGCACGGACCAGGCTTATGCTAAGGCTTTTTGCATATGTAATCCCTTCTACAACACTGTGAGGGATCACTTTTATTCTGAAGGTGAGAAACTGGGGATCAGAGAGGTCAAGCAATGTGCAGCCAGTATAAAGCGGACCCGCGATTTGAACCCAGTCAGCCTGACTGTGGAGACGGCTGCCTTCTTTACGTAAATAAGTGGTTCCATTAAATGACATAAATTACTGAATACCCAGTGGAATTTAGTACAGGGAAAAAAATCAATTTCTTCAACTGAATTTATAAGCTTCCTTTTTATCAGGCCATGAGAATGGCCCAAACGTCCTGGTTTCCCTTTTTTGTCCTCAGAAGCTCGAAACCAAATGGAGTGCTTACACCCCCTACCATCACCAGCTAAGACCCTCCATGGACCCCGCTGCTCTGGGGAAGCCCCGGCCACTCTCCTCCTACCTGCCCCCCTGTTCCTACCCTCCCCCCCACTGGCTCAGGCCGAGGCCCACCTCAGAGGCGTAGGAATCGTTGTCCTCAGCCCGGTAAGGCCTGAAGCTCCGGCTGGGGTCAGGCTTGGAGTCCAGGTCGCCAGTGCGGAAGGCCTCTCGGATCCTGGGCTCCCACTCCGGCAGGTCCCTGAAGTCGGGCGGCTGCGCCAGAGGCGTGGGCAGAAGAGACCAGAGATAACCGTGGGCCCAAAGGGTGCCAGAGACAGGCCCACCCCAGGCCTCGGGGCTCCGTAAGAGGCTCCGAGCACCCGCCTGAGGGCTGGGCCCCGGGTAGATTCACCTCGGTGACCCAGCCACAGCCCTGGTTAGGGAACGGCACCCACTCAGTGAGTGTTTGTTGATGGGACGAATGACTAGGTGAGTGGTAAGTGAGACGCTGACTTTGTGAATGTCCATCTTGTGCACAAGCCTTTGAACCTGACTTGACCAGCCCACCCGTGTGCGGCCCCGGCTCATGCCAACCTCGAGAAGAACCAAGGGGGTGGCCTAACACAGGGCAGCCTGCCTGCTTAAAAAAGCAAGATCAAGTCAGGTCAACAGGGCGCCAATTAAAGAAGGTATGGCCCACTACACTGTGTAGTTGTGAAAAAAAGAGCTAAATCTGTCTGCAGACATGGACAGACCCATCCTGCTGCTCTCAGGGTGCAGCTCAGACATCCCAATGCCCTCTGCGGTCCAGCCTCATTCCTCCTTAGTTCCTGGACATGCCATGCCCCTTCCAGCCACCACGCCTCTGCTCAGAACTCTCCCCACAGTAACCCATCCTTCTGATCTCGGCTCAGATCACAGCCCTTCCCTGACCCAGTGACTAGGTCAAGATCCTTGTTCATACAACCAAGTATATTTCCTTGAGAGCTCTTATCTAGTTAGTAATTTCATATTCATTGGTGTTCTGTGACTGACATCTCTCTTCCCCACTCAATGACATGGCAGGGGTGGGGCTGGGGGAGCTGGGGGAAGGACTCATATCTATTTTGCCTGCCACAGCACCTCCAGCGCCGAGCACAAACAATATATGAACAATAAACAGCATCATAGTAAATGAACCAATAATGGCAAAAATAAGTTGTGTGCTAACAGAGGGTATAACAAAAGACAATTTGGGTGAAAAAACAAATATATGAGAGTATATGTAGAGAAAGGTTTAATGAATGAATGGATTGATTTTAGAAAGATAGAAACATTGATTTGTTGTTTTACTTATTGATGCATCCATTGGTTGATCTTTGTATGTGCCCTGGCTGGGGATTGAACCCACAACCTTGGGGTATTGGGGACAACACTCTAACCAACTGAGCTACCCGACCAGGGCTACAGAAAGATTGAGAGGGGTTTGCTGTGCTGACAAAATATTCTAGATCTGCACCACTGGACACACGCATCTGCTGAGCACTTGAAATACGGCTATGACTACTGAGGAACTGAATTTTCAGTTGTATGTGATTTTTATTAATTTAAATTAAAATAGTCCCATGTATTGGCCACTGTATTGGCCAGAGCTGCTCCAGACTGTTAAAGGCAGGACCCACAGGGAGTGAGAAACAGCGAGGAGGAGGCTTTTATCCTTTACTCAGATGCTCCTGAAACTCTCCAGACACTTAGGGACTCCTGTGGTGACAATGCATTTTTGAGGGACAAATGCATGTGTTATTCTAATTTTTCTAAGTCGTATTTTATAGACATCGAGGCTGGAAGTTCATTACTGTTAGAAAGCCAAGTTTCTGGCCTCTGCATAGGACCTGAACAAAAGTTCTTTGTTTTAATAACACTCGTTTTAAAACACAAAATTGCAAGAGAAACAAGGAAAGAAGAAAGGGCAACCTGGAAGAAAGACGGCCTCAGAATCGACCCCTGTATCCATCAGTGGGAAATGGCTAAGGGAACTGTGGCATGTTCACTCCATGAGATCGCATCCAGTAACGAGAATTAATAAACTACTGCCACATGCGACAATGAATGTAATGGTGAGGAAAGGGAGCCAGGCGCAAGTGTGTACTACGTGAGTCGATTTATATAAAGTTCCAAGACAGACAAAACTGACAGACAAAGACAGACAGAAGTGAATCAAGAGTTTACCCAGGGGAGCGGGCACTGCGGCTGGAAGGGGACACAAGGAGAGGCTTCTGGGCTGTCGGTCATGTTCTAGTTCTTGTTCCGGGCAATGATTATTTACATGGATGTGCTCACCTTGGGAAAACCCTAAGCTCTATACCTGTGCTCTGCGTACCTCTCCATCTGTGTTACGGTTCAGTAAAAAAGGTTCTATGGGAAAAGTGTAACGGGACCTGTGACTGGGACACACCTTACCTGGAAATCTGAGCCCAGGTCTTTGGCCAGAAGAATCTCCTTGGAGGGCCCCTGGGAGCCCAGGGGGGTCAGCGAGGAGAAGGGCTCTTGCGGCTCCTTAGCGGAATTCCCAAGGACTGCATCTGCCTTCCGCGTGAAGGCGTTGAGCTCCTGCTGGAGCATGCTCAGCCGAACCAGGATAGCATGGATGAGCTTGGTGTCCCTGGGGCCCTCGCTGTTGTCGGGGGCCTCATGCAGCCGGAAGTCGGCACACTCATTGTCCAGATACAGGCGGAGGCCAGCCGAGAAGCCGTTAGCATCGGCTACCAGGACGTCGATGGCCTTGCTGACCAGGGCAGCCTGCTCCCTGAGACCAGGCAGGGCCTCGGCCTCCCTGGCTCTGCAGAGCCGGGTGGCATGGGGGCCATGGGGCTCACCCAGGGCAGCAGGCACACACTGGGCAGAGTCCCCCGCCTCAGCGTCTGTCTCCAGCATTGGCCGTGTTCTCTGGCAGGAGGCAAGATCACAGCGCTGGAGGTTGGACAGGAGCACACGGTTCTCATACTGCAGCTTCTTGACCTTACCACTGAGCTCACCAATCTGCAGTTTGGCGGCGGCCAGCTCCTCCTGCGAGGGCTCGCTGAGCACCGAGCAGCTGTCCTCCGACAGGGTCACGTCCAGCTCATGCTCTGAACGGTACTTGGCCAGCTCGGTCAGCAGCAGCTTGTTTTGGTCCTCGAGTTCGGCCGAGGAGCGCCGCAGCAGCTCTGCCTCCTCCTCCACGAACTGCAGGTGTCGCCGCAGTTCCGCCAGGCTCTCCCCACACTCACTGCCACCCAGCGCGGAGAAGGCTAGGCGCGCCTCCGGGCCCCCACCACTGCCACCGTGATCCTTCATGTCATCCATCTCGGCCCGCAAGCCTCGGTTCTCCACCTCCAGCTCCACAATGCGGCGGCTCAGCAGGTTGGCCTCTTCCTCCACCAGCTTCAGGTGCACCTTCAGCTCGGTCTCCCGTGAGTGGGGTGCATCGGCCAGCTCCTCCACCGACAGGGCACTGTCCAGATCACCGTAGAGGGAGCGGTACTTGAGCAGCTCCTCCTTCATGCTGTCGTTCTCCTTGACCAGCTTGGTGAGCTTCTTGCACATGAGGGCCGACTCCTCCTTTGCAAAGTGCAGCTGGCACTTCAAATCTGCGCTGTCCTCCTGGGGCCGGATGGGCACAAGGACAGAGAGGACCCAGGAAAGTTAGTGTTGGGAGGCTCAATACCAGCCACATTTCTGGGAGCACCAACTATGTGCTGGAGAAACAGGAATAAAGCAAAAGAAGCCCCATCCCTCAAAGAACTGGAAGTCCAGAGGGAAGCAGAGAGGGGGACATTGACAGAGCAGCAAAAATGGAGCACCACATATAGCCTGGGGAGTTCAGAAGGGCTTCCTGGAGGAGGTAACATTTTGCCAGGGTGACTTGCTGCTTCTACCACCACTACCATTACTAAAACAGTTTCCTCACTGTAAAATGAGGCGGTAACACTCCCTCCCTCACAGAGCCATGAAGAGGATTAAATGAGATAATGCACGAAGAGTGCCCGGCACCCTGACAATCCAAGGCCACTAGAGGCTAACTGTATTCCACGTCAGGCCTGTGCTGCACACAGCACTTTATCTATCTGAGCGTGTGAGAGCCACATGTTCAGGGCCCGGTTTGGGGATGTGAAGTGGGCAGCGAAGCTAAGAAAAGGAACAAGGAGAGGATGGGGCAAAATATGGAGAGGGGTGGGCATCTCTGGGGACACCCCCAGGCCACCTGGAATTAGGCCTTGAGACTAAAACCTGCCGCAGGGGCTGTACCAGGGACTGTGGGAACCGCTGGGAAGTACCTGCACCGAAGGCTTCTTGTCTGTCTTCCCCAGGGAACGGGTCCCTCTTTTCTTCAAGGAATGCTGGAGGGAGATTTAAGATAACAAAGTCAGCATTTAAAGCTCACGATGGTGACGTGCATCCCAAAAGAAGTCACAGAGCCTGAGGTTCCACAGAGGGCCCCCATCACCAGGCCAGACCAGCCATCGCCAGGCCTTGAGCAGCACCAACTGCTGAGCCAGAGGGGCTCCCAAGACCACCCAGTGGGCTGCCAATGGGAGACAGGCCAGAAGCACTTGGGGAGCTGGGTCGGAGCACACCTGCCCAGGGCACCTTCCCTTTCTCCCACCACCGTGCTGAGATCCAGCTTGCCTGGGCTGAGACCCGGTATCTGGGTTTCTGTTATTGGTTGTCTTTCATTCATTCACCAAAGGCTCCCTGAGCACCCATTACACGCTAGGCACAGTTTGGTGTAGAGAACACAGCAGGGACCAAAGCAGACAGGGTACCTGGGGAGGATGCTGTGGTACTCCACCCAGATTTCCCCTTCAGGACTCGGGCACTTGCTTCCCTTCTCCCCCAAGACCTCAAAGCTAAGTCCTCCTCCCAGAGGCCCACACCCAGTGACTGGTCCATGCTTCCCTGCCTCAGCTCAGGACACCTCCCCAGCTTCTCCCTCTGCCTCCCTTCCTGAGGGGAGTGACAAGTCATAATTCCACAGGAGCCTTGGAAGTGATGACGGACTGATCTCAATTCAAACTGTAAATGTCTGCATGCAGATTAAAGCAAAATAAGACTCTAACAATAATGATGACTCAAAAATCCAGAAGTGAGCCCTGGCTGGTGCAGCTCAGTGGATTGAGCACAGGCTGTGAACCAAGGGATTTCCAGTTTGATTCCTAGTCAGGGCACATGCCTGCGTTGCAGGCCAGGTCCCTGGTACAGGGTGCTCAAGAGGCAACCACACATTGATAATACTCTCCCTCTCATTCTCCTCCTCTTCACCTCTCCCTAAAAATGAATAAAATCTTTAAAAAAATTTTTTTAAATGTGTAAAAAAAAATCCAGAAGTGATATGAGAAGAAAGATCAATACATTTGAGCAAATAAGCAAAATCTATGCATAAAAAAAAAACACACCTTAGGAAAAGTAAAAGTATAAATGACACGCCCTGGCCAAGTAACTCAGTTGGTTAGAGCATCGTCCTGATATGCCAAAGTTGCAGGTTCGATCCCTGGTCAGGGCACATACAAAAATCAACCAATCAATGCATAAATAAGTGGAAAAACAAATCAATGTTTCTCTCTCTCCTCCTTCCTCTCAAAAAAACAAAAAGAATAAATTTTTTAAAAACTTAAAAAATATATAAATGACAAACTGGGAAAAATATTTGCAATTCACATAACATTGACAAGGGGTTAATATCCTAAATAGGTAAACAGCTTCACAAAATAGAGAATAAAAAAAGCCAACAAACCTAGACAAAAATGAGGCAGTGGTGTGAAAAACAGTTCTCAGGAAAAGAAAGGTGAGTGGCTCCTGAGCATAGGACGATGCTCGACACTGTTTGACAGAGAGATGAGAACTGAAACTACATCGAGAGCTGGGGAGAGGAGGGTATAGGGAGACTAAATGGTAAAGGAAAAAAAAAAAGATTAATTTGTTTTTAAAGATTTTATTTATTTTATCTTTAGAGGGGAAGGGAAGGAGATTGGGAGAGAAATATCAATGTGTGGTTGCCTCTCGTGTGTCCCCTACTGGGAACTGGCCTGCAACCCAGGCATGTGCCCTGACTGGGAATCGAACCGCGATCCTTTGGTTCACAGGCCCGAGCTCAATCCACTGAGCTATACCGGCCAGGGCTAAAGATTAAATTTTTTAAAAAACCCACGCTGAGATATCATTTCTCACCTATCGGATTGGTAAAAACCCAAACATCTTATGACACACTACCTGAGCTATGGAGGAACAGGAGCGCTCCTATGTCTGGCAAGAACACAAAGTGGACAACATGCCCCACGGAGGGGAATTTGAGGAGAAAAGGTTAAGAGGTCACAATAACCAGTACTGACATTTCTGTTTAAGAGTCATTCAGTTAGATGCATGATTCCCCTGAACACTCACTTCTTCCCATAAGTGGGGCGATTCACTTAGGTTCTCTTTTCAGGTTGGGCAGGGCGGTTTTTTAAAAAGATTTTATTTATTTTTAGAGTGGGGAGAGGAGAAAGGGAGGGAGAGAAACATTGATTGGTTGCTTCTCACACTCACCCAAGCCAGGAATCGAAACCACAACCCAGGCATGTGCCCTGACCAGGAATCGAACCGGCAACCTTTCCCCTCATGGAATGACACCCAGCCCACTGAGCCACACCAGTCAGGGCCAGACAGGTATTTTTTGAGAATGATCTGGTGTGGTTTGAATACACGCCCTTCCTACCTCCGCCTCTTACACCCCACCCCTGAAGAGGAGAACCACAGATGTGATCCAAGCCCCCCTCCACTGAAGGTGAGAGGGAGGGCCCACAGCAAATCCAGCAAATCCATAGCTGACTAGGGACCAGCTCTTGACATAGCTCTAGATCTAGTTCCAAGGACTTGGAAGGAGAAAATGTGCCTTCTTCGAAGATGAGCACAGTGGCTCTCAATCTGGGTGCACATCACAATTATCTAGGGAACTTCAAACAAAACAAAACAAAACAAAAATGACGCCCACAGTCTCACCCCCCGAGATTCTGATGTAAGTGGCCCGGGGTAGGTCCCAGACAGCGGTATTTTAAAAGAGCTTCCCGAGTGATTCTAATGTGCAGCCCAGGTAGAAACCACAGAGCCAGGAAGAAAAGATGAACTCCAGATGGGCTCCTAAGTGTATCTTCAAGTCCAATCAAATCCTACAGACCTTTTGAAATGCAAATGAGGCAGGACCGCAGAGGCTGATATTTCAGACACTGGGTGCCAGGACTTGTTTCATGGGGTGAGAGCCACAAAGCAAGTCTCCCCAACAAAGAGCCCTGCCCACAAATGGGGCCCAGGAAGGGGGTGTTCTGAGGGAGACCCCTACATGGAGCAGCTGAGGCAAGGGCTCTAGGTGGAAGGTCTGGGCTTGCTTAGCTCCCAGCTAAGGGGAAAGGGCTGTGACTTCAGCAGGAAGCTGAACCCTGGGAACCCCACAGCACTGAGTTTGTGGTCCTGGTCGGGACCCTCCTCTCCCAGCAGCTCCGTAGCTGCCAGTGGGGAGCAGGGAGTGACTAGGATGGGTTCAGGGTTTCTTTTCAGGGTGATGGAAATGTTCTGGAATTCAAGAGCAGTGACAGTTGTACAATTCTGAATACTTTTGAAAAGGCCAATGTTATAGTATGGAAGTATATCTCAATAAAGGTGTTACTAAAAAACAAAGCATGTTACCATTTTTATAATAAAATGTGTGTGTACGTACACCCATGGCGGGGAACAGTCTGAAAATTAACACCACACCATTAATAATGAGGATGTAGGAAATTCGCATTTTGCACTTTTGCTCCCCCACATTTTTTTTGGAGGGGGAAGATGTAGTTTTCTTGCATTTTTATTATGCAACACTTTTACAAATAAACTGATATATAAAAATACACTCACTGTGAATCTGCACCATGCTGACAAAGCCGAGGCCCTGTGCAGCCCCAACCCACTCTCCCACCCAGCCTGAGGTGGCCACGGCAGCTGGTTGGCTGGCGCTCCTCCTTGACCTTTGGCTCTGTGTTTAAAATACTGAAATAGACGGTGTGCTCTTTTAGACTTTCTTTCCTTCCTATGTTTACTTGACTCTGTGATCTTTGATTTTTATAATAAGCACTTTAGGCAGAAGAAAACCCCCAAACATCCAGCATTTTAGAAAATAGACTGTGTTCGAGTTACATTATTTTGTATGTTACAGAAACTGTGCATGTAATAAAACCCCATCCTTATTTTTAAAAATACATAGAGACAGAAATATACAGTGTATGAGCATGGACAAAGGCCTGGAAGGATACAAACTATGAAAAATAAATTAAAAAAAAGAAAAAGAAAAGATACAAACCAAACTGCTAATCATGGGTTAGGCTGAGTCAGGAGTAGAATTGAGGGAGGTGGTGAGAGAGGCTTTCTTCTTTCCTTTTATGTATGGCTGTTATTATCCCTATTTTTTTCTGCATAACACATTCAAACTTCAAAAAGTGCAGAAAGGAATGCAGTGCACCCCTCACCAGTTCTCTTGCCCGAGGCGACCAGCGCAGCCAGAGTCTGAGGGTCCACCCTCAGAGGCAGGTCAGCCTGCCCACGTGCTTCTGTAGCGATGGTTTTGCTTTACTGAGCTTGTCATCTTTTCAGTTAAAAAATGCATACACACATACACACACACACACACACACTTCAATATATGTGCGCGTATAAACAGAAAAACCGTACTGGAAGTACATGTATCTCTCACCCAAACAGTAATCTGGTAATTACTCAGAGTAATTCCCTCTAAATATTGGATTGCAGGTGAAGTTTTTCTCCTTCTGGTTTATATGCATGTATTTCTAGTCTTTCTCTACTAAGCATATCTTACCTGTTGGGTGAAGGGGGGAAGTGCATAGTGAAATGTGTTTAAAGTATACTTTCCCCAAGAAAAGTCACTGACACTGAACACCTTCCACCAGGCAGACAGTGAGCTCTGAGTGGCTTGAACCTCACCAGAAAGGGAGGGCAGTGGGCAGGTAGGAGGGGCCCAAACAGCAAACCTTTTCAGGACCAGAGTGGTTCCAGCCTTTCAGGGTTGGAGCTAGCTGCCCCTTCCCCCCCATCCCGTCTAAGCCACAGGGCTCCCGCACTGCCCAGTTGGCTCTGGAGGGAAAACAAGGCACACTCACAGAGCACCAAGGTCCCTCCCCTTCGCAAGGCAGGGCGGGGGAGTTGGCTAGGCAGCTGGCTAGGCAGCCTGGCTCCACTCAGGGAACCAGGGCCTGTCAGAGCCCCCTGATGGAGCCCCCACGGGCTCTGGCCCTGCGCTTTGGAAGGGTGGAACAGGACAGGACAGTGCTCAGGCCCCCACAGGAATGCCAGTCCCCACTGCCGAACCAGAGGGCACACTCTGGCCTGGCGTGTAGCAGGGGCTCCCCGCCCACCAGCAACTCATGAGGCCACCCTTGAGCAGCCAGGGTGGTGCCTCCAAACATTCTTGGTCTAACAGCTCTTAGCAGGAGCAGGAGCTATGTCCCTGCTTGTCCTTCAGGAGACTGAGGAGCATGTCTCTGCCCCTCCAGCCCGCACGGAGGGGAAGCCTGCGCGCTGCTCTGGAGGGGCCCCGCCCTCTAACACCTTCCATGTTGCCAGGGAACAAAGACCAACCTTTAAGGAATAAAATGAACCTTCTGCCAAAACAGCTGGGCGGATTTTCACCAAACTTGGAGGTGATGTTTGGAAAGGTCACACTGAAAACACAGACTGTGCTGTGTGTGCTAGATTTACTCTTGGGGGTACACACAGAGCGGGTGCCTCTCAAAGACTGAGGCATTCTTCCACTGGCGTGGCTGAAGCAGCCAGACAGAGAGGCCGCGTGGCTCGCGGCTGGAGACCACGGGTGGGGCGGGGGAGGAAACAGTGGTTTAGGCATGAGCCCCGGGACGGGCACTGCGGACTGCCCGTGTTGATTCGCAATGTAACGGCTCCTTCCACGGGCAACGGACAGGCCCGCACGGACAGCTCCTCAGGAGAGGCAGCAGAAACACACCGGCTGAACTTCGGGAAAGCCTCTCCAGAGCACAGCCACCGCACCGGTCGTGCGGGTGACGAGAACGACGGTATTCACGGAGCCTTATTCTCTGGGCTCTGCTTGTCTCCACTAAATCCCACAAACACCTCTGAGACGAAGGGATTAATATTCCCCTTTTATAAAGGAGCAAAGAGTGACCCAATTTGCCCAGAGTGACTGTTAATTGCAAGTGGCAAAGTCAGAATTCCAACTCAGGCCCAGGTGACTCCGACTTCACGTTGGCCATGCCCCACAGAGACCGTGGCCAGGCTGCACTGAGGTGCAAGCCCGGGTAACCTGGCCCCACGGTCAGCCCCCATCCTGCCCCATCGGAGTGGGAATCAGCACAAGAAGCCTGTTCCAGACGGGAGGTGCTTGCGGAGCCTCCGCAGAGGCTCAGAGAACACAGTGGGGTCCTAGGAAGGCCCCTGGATGGGGCAAGGAGGGCCAGGGCATCACCATGAATGTCAGTGTGGCTTCCAGGGGTAGACAGCCCTGAGTCAGAATCCCATCTTTGCTTCCCCCAGTCCTATCTGCATACAGCAAGTCCACGCCTGGGTGTGCATGCCCAAGAGAACTGAAAACATGGATTCACACGACAACCTGTACATGTGTTCACAGCAGCCAAAAAGTCCAGTAACTGATGAGTGGGTACGCAAAATGTGCGGCACCCAGACAATGGGTCATGAGGAAGAATGAAATACTGATTCATGCTTCCACACAGACAGACCTTGACAACATCACACTGAGTGAAAGAAGCCAGTCACGAAAGCTCACATGTTGCACGATTCCATTTTTGTGAAATCTCCAGAGCAGGCAGATCCACAGACACAGAATGGAGATCAGTGGTCACTGTGGGCTGGAGGGGAGGGTGAGCGAGGAGTGACTGCTGACAGACACAGGGGGTCTTTGGGGGCAATGGAAGTGTTCTATTTTTAATATGTTATGGACATATTAAACAACACTGAATGGTACACTTCAAAATGGTGACTTTTGGCCCTGACCAGGTAGCTCAATTAGTTAGAGCAATGTCCTGATATGCCAAGGTTGTGGGTTCAATGCCCCCCCCCGGTCAGGGCACATACAGGAATCAACCAATGAATGCATAAATGAGTGGAACAACAAATCGATGTTTTTCTCTCTCTAAGATCAATCAATAAGTTAAAAATTGTACAAATAAACAAATAAAATAAAGTGGTGACTTTGTGATAGGTGGATTATATCACAATTTAAAAATCACCAAGATTACCCCAACTGTAAAATGAGGACAACAGCAAACCCTCCGCACGCTGGGAAGCTGGGGGGTACATGGAGTGCTCGGGGCAGTGCCCGGGCACAGGGCGAGCCCTCAGACACAGCAGCTGTATCATGATGAATCCCATCAGCACTGATACTGGCTCCCTGCCTACAACGCAAGGATGGGGAGTGAAACTGACGAGGGAGAGGCTGGCGTTAGGATTCCTGAGCTGCGGCCCGGCTGGGCAACCGTGCCACCGCAGGGCATGGCTAGGGCTGGCCACCCTCCTGTCTCCTAGGGAAGAGCAATCTCCATGGCAACCACATCAGCTCAGGCCAGGGGATCCTGTTCCCAGCCGGGTGACAGCATTGCCACAGCAACCTGTCAGGATGGCAAAGGCACATCTTGATGATGCTCTGGCAGAATTGCTAAGGGACCCTCATCTCCATAGAAACCATGTCAAGAGGAGAGGGAGGAGGGAGACACAATCAGCAAATAAACACAGGGTCATGTCTCTTTGCCCAGACACCGAGACACCAAAAGGCACAGCAGGGAGAGGGCTAGACCAGCTTCACTGACCTTGCCTTCAGTTTCCTGAGCACCTACTATGTGCCTGGCATCACAAAGGGCCCTTTACATGCTTGACTGCATTTAAAATTTCACAAATAAGACTCAAATACACTCTTACCATTAAAAAACAAACAAACCGAACTACAGCACTAATAGTATAAAAGCAAAAGTCATTCTTCACTCTACCGCCCCTCTAAACCTTCAGCTCAGCGGGTTCTCCCCCAGACGCCTGTTACGCATTTGTGCGCGTGCGCGCACACACGCTTCAAAGCCGGTTTGTTTTGTGCAGCTTTTCCTGCTTTCCTACGTACCTGAGAGACCTTTCCATGTCGACTCACAGGGTTATAAAGTTGACCCTTGAAGAACAAAGGGGCTCGGGGTGCTGACTTGCCCCCCAATCCATGTATAACTTTTGACGCCCCAAAAGTCTTAACTACTAGTAGCCTACTGTTGATCAGCAGCCTCGCCGATAGCATAGACCACTGATGAACACACACGTTATAAGTGTTAGACGCTGCATTCTGACAATAAGGTAATCCAGAGAAAAGAAAATGTTATTAAGAAAAACATAAAAAGGAGAAAGTACATTCCTGGTATTTATTGAAAAACATTCACGTACAAATAGACCTGCATGATTCAAACCTGCGCTGTTCAAAGGTCACCTGTGTATATTTACCTTATTTGTTTCTATTGCGGTCAAGTATACGCGATATAAAATGTACTACTTTAATGGTATTTTTTTTTATCATGGTCACATATACATAACACAGTTTACCATTTTAGCTATTTCAAGTGCAGCAGCACTTGAGCACGTTCCCCTTGTGGTCAGGGACCACCGCCGTTCCTCTCCTGGACTGCTTCACCGTCCCGCGTGGAAACGCCCCACCCCCGCCCCCTCTACCCTCTGGTAACCGCCATTCTCCTCTCCGTCTGTATGACTCTGACTGCCCTAAATATTTTGTGTAAGTGAAATAATAATATTTGTCCTTTTGTGCCTGGCATATTTAACTTACCGTCATTTCTTCAAAGTCCACCCATGCTACAGCCTGTGTCAGAACATCCTTCCTGACGGACGACCCACTGTACAAACACACTACGCTTTTATTTGTCTACCAACAGATGTCGGGGTTCCTAGCCCTTTCAGCCGTTGTGAATAATGCTGCTATGAACACAGAGATACAAACATCTGTTTGTGTTCCAGCTGTGAGTTCTCGGCTACAGACCCAGAAGTGGAATTGCCGGCTTATTCAGTCGCTCTGTGTTTAACTTTTGCAGGACCTGCACATTTCCTTATTCTTTTCTTCTCCATACTGTTCTGTGGCTACCCGATCTTATTAATAGCCATAAACAACCTTGTAAACTGGGTACTGTTACCACCCTGACATCGCAGAAGAAGAAACTGGGACTTAGAGGGGGGAAGTGGCTCCAGGGTCTCAGCCACGTCTCCGCCAAGGAAATGCTGGGTGAACTTGGCGAGCTGCTGTCCCTCTCTGGGCCTCAGTTTCCTCTCTGTCACCACAGGAACAGGCTGACTTCCAAGGCCCTTTCTCAAATTGTCTCTCCTTTTCACTACCAAGGGTGGCAGCAACGAGTTATGTGAAGAAGATGCCCTGTGTTCCGGGCCAGGCCTTGGGTGGCAGGAGGCTGCCAGAGAGAGAGGGCCTCCCACACAGCCCTGGAGAGGGGCAGGGATCCACAGCAGCCTCAGCAGCGACCACCTAGTCTCCATACTGAGGAGCCGCAGGCAAATCACACCAGCATGCTCCGAGGGAAGGGCAGCCGAAGGGCTGCTCTGGCCCAGGGCTGTGGCTGTGCAGTCCTGGAGCACTGGCATGCCTGCCCTTGGGGGAGGTGAGGAGTGTGCCCCATATGATCCTCTGATACCTCATGAGCAGCCAGACAGCTGAGGCCCAGCCATGCTTCCGAAGCCAGGAGCGACACCAGGCTGCCTGGAACACACCCCTGGAATCTGGAGAATTCCAGCCCTTAGGGGTCACCAAGGCTCATGGCTCTCAACTGGCGTTCTGCAGAGCCCACGGGGCCCTGCGTGACCTCAAGGACATCTACCCCTCTCTCAGGGGCTGTTTTCTCCTCCAAAAAACAGGTGAGATCATAACCTCGTTGGGCCTTGATGAAAACTGTTGAGATAAAGTGTCCAGCACAGTGTCTAACAGCAGAAGGAAGAAAGGACACGCTGGTGGAGGGACTGGCACGGTCAAAGCCAGACAGGCTGGCATCTGGGGGTCATATCAGGAAGTGTCTGATACACTGTCCAGAGCCCCAGCCCTGCACTGAGTGGCGGTGCCTGGCATTCCCTGAGGCAGGTACACAAAAGTTATTCCAACTTGTCCTCACAAGGGCTTGGGGCAGTATTGTCCCATTTTATGTATGAGGAAACTAAGGCACAGAGGGCCAGCCCCACGCTGGGCATGGTGGCACTTTGCTCCGTCAGTCCCCCCACAGGAGGGGTTCTGTGAGGGACGACTGTCTCCGGTATCTGTCTGAGGGCTCCTTGAAGAGAGGAACTGAGTGACTTTCATTCACCACAGGGTCCTTAGTGGCTAGCACAAAGTGGACACAGGAGGTGCTCAGAACACATGTGCTGGAGCAATGAATGGATAAAACAGCTCCGCCAGTAAGGCCTAACCGTGCAGAATGGCTGGAGCTGACACAAGCCCACCACCCCCAGCCTGGCCTGCCCAGGACGGACGAGGCCCTCACCTCTCTGGGCCGCTCCAGCTCCGTCTGCAGCACCTGCTTAGCCAGCTCAGTCTCGATGAGCCGCTGCCGCAGCTCCTCATTCTCCTCCTCCAGGCGTGCCCGTTTCTGCTCCACCACCTCGAGCTCCTTATGCAGCCGCACGGAGATGTCCTTAGAGACCTGAGCAGGGGTGGGTGATGAACAGGACATGGGCAGGCTGAGGGGCCATCCCATCCGGGCCACAGAGCAAGCCCTGAGCAGGCAGTTCCTCTCATCACCTCCACACAGCAGATGAGGAAACCAAGGCACAGAGTGGTTAAGTAACTCACCAAGGGTCACACAGTCAGAAAGGAGTAGAACCAAAATCCAAACCCAGGCACCCCGTGTTCCTTATGTCTATGTCACAGTTCAGCCCCCAGATGCTATAAATGCCCTTTGTGTTCTTAGGAACACCTTTTCATTTACCTGGGGCCCCTTAATACTTCCAAAAGCCTCTCCTGCCAATCTTTGCAAGAACCCATGGCTGGGCCAGAAGCTCATTTTAAAGGGAGGGGAAACTCAGAGCAGGATGGCAGCCCCAGAGCCACTGACACCCCATCCCTGCCAGTGACCGACGTGTGATCCTGGGCAAATCGTTTTCCACTCTGTGCCTCGGTCTCCATAACCAAAAACTGGGTCCAACAGTAACAGCCCCAACCTCACAGGCCCGACAGCAGGACTGGATCAGCTACTGCACCAAAGGCTTGGCCCACTGCCTGTGCAGTGAGTGTGGGGTGAGTGGTGGCTGCTGCTGGGAGCAGCTGAAGCCCAGAAAGGGGCAGGACTTGCTGGAGGTCACAGTGCGTCCCTGAGGCCTGTTTCCAATCATCTGGGATATAGAACGAGCCCCAAATGGCAAAGCCTGGGCCAGTGTCCCAGTCGTCCCTGCAGAAAGGGGTTGACAGAGCCTCGGATTCTGGTCCTGGTCCAGGACTCTGCAGCAACAGCACCCAGTTCCCTCAAGTACACCCTCTGTCCTGTCTGTCCCTGGCTGGTGGAGGTGAAAGGCCAGGAAAGGGGACTTTGGGGGATAAGGAGGCCCCTTCTCAGCTGGGAAATCACAACAGCCCTGAGAGGGCTGGTTAAATACCTACAATGGTATTTAACCATTGGTTAAATACCTACTATGTGCCAGATTCATTCATCTTCATCCTAATTCTGTCCCCATTTTACCAATAAGGAAACTGAGGCTCAGAGTGCAAGTGACTTGCTCAGAGTCACACAAAGCTATTGTGGGCTGAGCTAGGGGAGCCCCAGGCACTTGGTTGAGGGGCCAGCACGGCCAGGCCTCTGGGAGGGGTACGATGCCTTTTCCAGCAGGAGTGGGGCAGCCCGCCCAGCTCCGCATGCCTGCCAGCCTCGGAAACGACCACAGCACCTCCTCCCTGCCGGAAGGAAAGAGGGCCCTCCCCGGCTCTGCCCTCTGCCTGGGCCCCGGCCCAGCTCGGCACAGACCCCTTGGCAGTGCGAGAGGCAGGCCAGGAAAAACAACGGCCAGAAAGGAAACTCGGCAGTGCCTCCTCCCTCCGCTGCCCACTGCCTCTCTCCATCCCTGAAGATCTCCCGAGATGGCCAGAAGCTGTCCATGAGGATCATCCCGCAGCCTCACTAAACCACCAAGCTTTCCTCATCCACCAAGTGGGGTGAGCAGCCCCTCAGTATCAGAACCAGGACTTTGCAGGTGGGAAAACCAGATTCCAGCCTGGTTCCAGCACTCCCTGAGCATGTGACTCAGGACAAGTTAGTTAACACCCCAAAGTCTCAGTTTGCTTATCAGTAAAAGGGGTTGATCACAAGGGCCACTGAGAGGAAAAAACGACATACTGCTTGGGCTAGTGGCCAGAATATAGTAGGTGCTCAAAAAAATATATCGATTTTGAATGTAGTGTCAAGGTTACTGCTTCACCTCCATGTACTGAGTTTATCCGACTTGGCATATTCCCCAAAACTTCCCTTTGCAGTTCGATGTCAGGGTTTTTGCTGGAAGTGTTCAGCCCCAGGCTTCTGGTGACAGTCCCCAGCTTGGGACTTTTAAATGAGCCCCAGTCCTGATCACCACTTTATTCATTCATTCATTCATTCATTCATCCTCTTAGGCCCTAGGTGCAGAAGTGGTGGGACAAAGGTCAAGCCCCAGACCATGCCTGGGCTCCTTCACATCTCTGTGCCCCATCCACAGCTCAGGGTCTGGCCTACACTAAGTGCCTAATAAATGCTTATTGGATGAACAAACAAATTCAAGGCTATAACAAGCAAAAAGGGAGGAAGATGAAGGAGTGAATAACTAACATATGGGAGCCGCACTTGTCTAGCTTCGCTGGAGATGCTCCCCAAGCGCCCACCCTACCCACTGTCGGGGGGGGGGGGGCGGGGCTGGGTCCTTGACTGGGATGAGGGAGCAGCCGCTGGGGGCCGGGGTGCTCTCCAACAGTTCTCCTACGCAGACCAGCTCCTCTCCATCTGGTGGGTTGTTCTGTCCCCACCATGGCCGCCACCTGGGGAGGTGACTGGCTCCTCATCAAGAAGCCATAATCCATGTGGATTCCTGGATCCTCTTGGGTTCCTGAGAACTCTGTAGATTTTGTCCCTTTCATGCGACCCCAGTTGCATTCTTCCCTGTTTGCCACGGGATCCCCTTCCACATGTGATCCCCACTCGAGGGGTGCTACGTTGAAAAACCCAACTCCAGGCAGCTTTCGGAATTCCAACGTGGACAAAAGAGCCCTTAATCTCAGATCCCAGAGCCTTGTGCCCCTAATGGCGGCCTAACAGGAGCAGAGAGCACGCTGGCTGGAAGGGCAAGAGCTCTGTGGCCTGGGCCTGTCCCCTCCCCTCTCTGGGCCTCAATGGCCCTGGGCCCCCTCAGCTGTGCTGGGTGATTACAAAATCAGCCATTACTTCCCGAGCACCCATCACGTGCCTTTCACCCTCTCAGGAAGGGCTTTATTATTCTTGATCCAAGGCTCAGAAAGAAAAGGTCACTGGCCCAAGGTCTCACAGCTAGGAAGCTACAGGACCGAGATTTGAAACGAGATACGGTCCACTCTGGAGTCTCGCTCTCAGCCTGACCCTGCTGTTAGCCTGGAACTGGATGGCACATATTAATAGCCACAGTAAAGGTATCAATAGCAAGCCCAACCATGGGCTCACACTGTTAGGCACCCATAGGGCCCCACCTGCCTGTCTCACGGGGTCATCTCCTGATCATCCCAACTCCCCCACAGTAGCGGGGCTGAGCTACCACCAGGGGTGAAGCAGCTGCAGCTTCCGGAAACCAGGGCAAATCCCCAAAGCACAAACAAATGCCCTCGGTCATGAGGTCACTGTTTACAGCACTGGGCTCAGCTCCTGCCAAATGCGACCAGCAGCCTCCGGGCCACAGTGGCCCTGCTTGCTCACTGATTGGCCCATCTGCCCTGGGCCTCAGGGTGTCCCTGTCATTCTGAATCCTCTGGGAGGGGGATGGGAACTCTCACTAAGGACCTTCCCTGCAGGGCAGCATTTGAGCTCTGTGTGACTAAATCCTTCCAGGAACCCTGGGAGGGTAGGAATGTCACCCCCATTGCACAGATGAGGAAACTGAGGCTCAAAGAAGGGAGGCTCCTGCTCAGGTCACCCAGGAATTAAACCCAAAGCCAGAACTTTTACTCCAGCAACATCTGTTTCTAAGAAAGGCCACACTTCAGTGCTGTGTCTTGGGCCTCCCACTGGGGTCCCTCCAGGTGGAAGTTTGGTGTCAGGAACCTGACACTCTCCACAGTACCCCAGGCCTCATGGTAGGGCCTGGGCATCTACCTGGTGAACCAGCCCTCCAGGTGGTTCCTTCCCATCCAGGGCAGTGGGGGTTCTGGCCTCTCCTCTCCCACCCTTGCCCCGGCCACATGTCCTGCTCCTTCCTTGTAAGTTCTCAAGAACAATACCACATCCAACATCTGCCTATCTGCTGAGCATCCAGAGCCAGACTTTGTGCTTAGCTTTCTCTTTACTTATTTCATCTTTACAAATTCTCTACAGGTAGGGACCCATTTTAACTCCATTTTCCACATAGGGAAACTGAGGCTCAGAGATGCGAAGGAGCTTACCCAAGGCCACAGAGCAAGTAACTGGCAGAGAAGTTCTCTGGCCCCTGCCCCTGGACCAGCAGTGAATAGGCGAGCCTGGCAGGGGATGGAGAGGTGGGGGTGGGGCAGGGAAGAGCAGGGTGTGGGGGGGACCTGGGCATGAGGTTCTTCTATTCATGGCACCCTCACCAATAACCTACCTGCTCAATAAAACAAACAGAGTCTCAAAAGCCCTGAAGATTCCGTTGATCTAAGCCCATGTTTAACAGGAGGGAAAACTGAGGCCCCAACACCTAAGAGATGGGGGGGCCAGTTGGGGCATGGGCCAGGGAGCTGGCAGAACAAGTCATAGAGACCCCCCGGGTACCCTTCTAGGCAGCCCTGGAACCCATCCCCAGTGGGCCCACCAGCCCTCCCTGGAGATGTCAGGGAAATCAGCACTTTGAGGACCTTCAAAACACCCCAGAACATCCCCAGCACACGGGGCAAAGTCAGATGGCCAGAGGCATGAAGCCCAGGCCTGCATGGATGAGCTCAGTGTTCCAGCTGCAGGGACTACGAAGGGTGGGAGGGAAAGGGGCAAAGCTGATGCTGATTGGATAGTTCAAATATCAACAGAAGGGGCCGCTCCTCTCCCATTCCCTCCCCTCCACCCACACTGCAGAGGCCCCCTCTCACCACTGCACGCAAGCGCATCACACAATCACACACACACACACACAAGCATTCTCAGCTCCTCCCATAGAGGCCCCTGGCAACCCAGCCCCTGCGATCCTCCACCCCTCCTTATCTCTCTAAGGCTGACTTTGTGTCCCTGCCTGAAATCCCCATCCACCTGGGCCCAAACTCGGATTCCTCTGAGCTTCCCGGCTCTTCCTCACCCCACACACTCCTGGTCTAGTGTCAGGCACTTGAGTATCTGTGTCACCATCTGCCCGGGAGCTGCCCTCTCAGGTGGAGGTGCACTTTGGACTCAGAGACACAACCTTTCTGAGATCAGCATCCTCATCTGTGCGACAGACCCGCAGCCCACAGTGTATGTGAGACCACGGAGCTGTGGAAGCCAGCGTGGGCCGGCACTCACTGCTCCTCTCCCCTGCCCTTCCAGGGACCCCCTTCTCCAGCATTCCACCTTCACCTGCTGGCTCATGCCCCCCTTCTCCCTCAGGCCTCAGTTCAGATGTCACCCCTGCAGGAAGACTCCCTGGGGTCCCCAGGCTGCACCAGGTACCCCACCCCCAGTTCCTACACCCCACTGAGCTCACTGGACTAGTTCTGAGAGCAAGGAGCTGAGTCCTCCCCCACTCCCCCTCGAGCTCAGCCCCTAACCAGGGCTCACACGGGCAGGGTGGACCTCTCTTCTGGAGGCCCCACTTGCCGATTTCACCCCTCTCGGCTCAGTGGGGCGGAGGGGAGAGGTCAGGCAGAGGCACGAGAGGCTGGTGAGCAGGTGGGTGTTCTGCCAGCGACACAGTGTCACTGAGCGCGGACAGGTACTTCCTTTCTCTGAGCTGCACTTTCCTCATCTGGAAACTGGGAATGATCATGGCCAACATTCTGGGGTGTGTACAGGGACTCTTCACCACACACCTCATCTGACCCTCACGGAGCCAGCAGGGGCTGCCGTCATGCCCATCTCGAAGACGGGGAAACTGAAACTCAGGTGACTTGCTCAAAATCACACAGCTAGGGCACACGAGAGCCAGGATTTAAACCAGCCCGATCAGTGCAACCCAGAAACAGCCCTGGAGCTGTGCAGGGACAGCTCGGAGCCCGGCCACACACGTGTGGCCGTTCCTCACACAGTGGCTGCTGTTCGTAGGATTCATACTGTATCACTGTGGGGGATCCCTGGTCAATGGCCTATCAGTTCACCAGGGATCCCCGCTTTACAGGTGAGGAAGCTGCGGCCCAGAGAAGCAGCGCAACTTGCCCAAGGACACACACGGAGTGAGCGGCAAGCTGACCTGGTCCGGCTCAGGCTCGTGGTCCCACCCCTAACAATGGCACCTATGGGTGCTGGGGGAGGCCCCGGGCTCACCTTGACGTCCTGCTCCAGGCCTCGGATGAGTTCACCGTCCACCTGGCCAGTCTGCGCGGCGCGGAGGCTGCGGCGCTCAGCCTTGCGCAGCCGGTACTGCAGGATGCGGCAGGTCTTGCTGGCCTGGTCCAGCTGCTGGCGCAGCTCCTGCAGCTGGTACACATCCTCCTCCATGTAGACGTCCCGCATCTCCAGCATCTCAGCCCGCAGCTCCTCGATCTCATCCTGCAGGGGGAGGGGGACATCAGGTCACCACGATCAGTCCCGAGTGCGGGCCACACCCCGCTGGGTCCTAGACATCCAGGGCAGGGGGAGGGGGAGGGGGAGGGGGATCTGGGTGTGGTTGGCTGTCCACATCCTAATTCCCAGAATCTATGACTATGTTACCTTACATGGCAAAGGGGATCTTGCAAACACGATTAAGGGTCTGGAGACTGGGAGATGTTCCTGGATCACCTGGGCAGCCCAATGGAATCCCAAGGGTTCTTATGAGAGGGAGACAAGGGGATTGAAGAGGGAGAAGGCAACATGCCCGAGACGTGAGGAGGAGATGTGAGGACGGAAGCAGAGGGTGGGGGGAATGTGCTTTGAAGAAGTCAGGATGGCTGTTAACAAAAAAATGCGGGCAGCATCTAGACGCTGGAAAAGGCAAGGGGCCCTCCCCCGGGGCCGTCCCAAGGACTGCGCCTGTCTGCCCACGCCTCCTTTTCAGACTCCTGCCTTCCTTCCAGGATGACAAGGTAATAACCTGGAATTGTTTTAAGCCACTAAGTTTATGGTATTTGTTACACCAGCAATAGGAAACTGATACACTGGGGAGAGGCTCAGTCGACAGGGACCTATGAGCACCAACTGTGTACCAGGCTCTGGGCCAGGCATGGGGGTGGGGAGGAACAGTGGTGACCAAGGCTCATGTGGCCCCTTCTGTATCTTCTGTGTGGAGTCCCAAGTCTCACTGGGACACACACAGTAAACCAGCAAATTAAAAAATTCAAATACCATTAAGAGCTATGAAGACAAAAGAAAATGTGAAAGACCACCACCTGGGTAATATGATCAAGTAGAACTGTGTTCGGGGACGTGCACACGGAGGCCATCTGTAAAGCAGGGCCATTTGAGCTGAGGCAAGAAGGAACAGTCACCCACAGAGACACCAGGGAGAGATCTCCCCAGGCACAGGGAACAGTGCGTGCAAAGGCCCAGAGGCTGTAAAGAGGTCAGTGTGTCACGATACGGCAGGAGGCCAGGGTAGCTACAGGGCTAAGTTGAAACTGGAGAAACAGGGATCAGCCTGAACAGGACGAAAGCTCATTCAGGGCCTCTCAGGGCTGAGGAAAGAGTCTGGGTTCGGGTTTTAAGTGAAGGGGTGACCTCACTTCCTTGGCGCAGCTCCTGCCCACCTCTGTCAGCAGCTCCCAGATGTGCCTCACTTCCCCTTTGTCACCATGAGCGCATCTGAATTCTTTAATAGTCTGTCTCCAAGAGACACTGTGAGTGTCTGCAGGCCCACCTCGCTTCCTGGTGCATCCCCCACCCCCACACACGGACTCACATCTTGCAGGCTCCCAGCAAATACTGAGTGAATGAATCCAAGCCACAAAAAGGCACACACCAACGTGGAACAATGTGCAAGGGAAGGGGATGAGTGGGTAATTATTATGTCTAACAATAAATGTGAAAACTGAGTCACAGATGGAATAAAATCTACTCTTAGTGAGTGCATGAGTTAAATACGATTGTACACTAAAAAGAGAAACTTGGTCATGGAGGATGAATGATCTGCCGAAGACATCCCTGGGGGGGGGGGGGGCAGAGAAAGCATCCACAGACAATGCTGATGGACGGGGTGGGTGGGGGGCAAGAGGGAAAAATAACAACCCTGCAGGCCCTGGAGAGGGGGCTACAGTCTAGAGAACTGGGTTCACCAGCCCCTGGGCCTCCTTTTCCCCAAGGAAAGTGGGTGGCTCTCTAGGAGGGAATGGCCGAGGACCCTCCAGTCGCCCGAGACTGGGAGGGTCAATTTAATTCAGGGGCAGGGTTGGGAAGCATCACCCTCCAGGCCAGTTCTTAGGGTGAAAGCTCGCCCGGGTTTAACATCCATCTGTCTGACTCATGGGACTCTTTCTCAAATGGCTCTGAACTTAGAAGACAGAGGGGACAGGTAACTGCTTCTCCAAACCCCAAGAGACACTGTCCCGTTCCCACTATCAACTGAAGGGTCAGTCCTCGCTTGCCACCACAGCCTCTCTCCTGGGGGTGAGATCAGCAGTAGTCACCAGGAACCCCACCCCCACCCCAGCGTACACACAGACTCACCACCCCACCACCGAGCTGAGTGGAAAAAACTAAAAGTGGAAAAGGAGGAAGTGGGACAGTCAATGATCGCACCAGTTAAAGAAATGAGGAAGCGAAGGGTCTATACGCTGTCTCAGCAGGCAGATTAAAGAGGCACAGAGGAAACGGCACTCAGGAAGCGCAGGCCAGCCAGCTAAATCCAAGCTAAACCAGCCTCCAGAGGGGCCGGTGTTCAAAGCTTTGCCATGCTATTTCCTAGCATCTCACTTACCCTCTCTGCAGTCACACCAACAGGACCTGGTGGCGGTAGGATGTGGGGCTCTGAGCACACCCAGAGCTCAGGATGAGCTGAGGGGAAGTGCGGAGGACACACAAGCTCGTGATGCTGGGCCACCTTAACAAGTAGGTGACATTTAGACTATGGGAGGCGACATACCTCAACAGAGGACCACATCCAGGGCACTGGAGTCATTTGGGGGGACCATTTTTTTTTTTTAAGTTTTAAGGAACTGATTTTTATTTTTCTATTTATAAAAGTAAACAGTGATCACACAGTCAGTTTTGAGAATACAAAAAACCACAATCACTCATTATTCTGCCTGGATCAGCAGCAACAGCCTCACTGGGGAACTTGTTAGACATTCTCAAGCCCCAACAGAGACCTACTGAATCTGAAACTCCAGGGATGGGGCTCCCAAGGGACTCTAACGCAGGGTGTTTTCTTACAGTCTTCTTCCCTAAAAGGGCAAGAGTCCTGTCTCCGCACCACGAGTCCCTAGCCCAGGGCCTGACACAGAGCAGGGTCTCAGTAAGCATCTATTAAATAAGTGAATGAATGAATGAATGATCTTTCTCACATGAGCAGCTGTGTCTCCAGGGCTGCCCTTCACCACAGTCAATTTCTGAAAGTGCAGGATGTTGCATTCATGCCAGCTCCATCTCTCCATGGTGGCCAAGGGGGGCCCAGACCCCTGGGGGGCTTGTCCCAGCTGCAGGCAGAATGAGGTCAGCCCCTCCTGGCACGGCCCATGTGAGAGGGCAAGTCCACAAAGGCCGGCTTGTGGCCCGACAGGCTGGGGCTGCCGGGACATGGGCAGCAGAAGCTGGCAAATGCAGGATTTAGGCCGGGACTGAGCTTTCCAGGCCTGGGGTTGGTGCAGGGACATGGGGAGGGCACCCAGGGGAGCAGGACCCTGATTTACTCCAGAGGTCCTAAGGCCTCAGGGAGCCTCCGGATCTCCCGGGGGCTCTTCAGTTCTGCAGTCCCGACCCCCATCCCTGCACGGCTCTCCAGCGACTGCCTGGGACGGGGTGGGGGAGGGGTAGGAGCTCAGCCTTTCCAGCGCCTTGCTGAGCCCCTCCCTGATCCTAGACACACCCGACTGTGTGAAAGTGGGGAAGGAGGGGCCACAGTCCACCAGACTCAGCAGGCCTAGTGGCTGGCTACCCAACAAGGTTATCGGAGCCCCCCAATATCAGTGGGGAAGCCCCCAATCTCTCCCTCCACCACAGACAAAAATAAGGCCACACTGCCTAGCAGTGCCCACCTCAGAGCCTCGAAGCCCCCGATCATCCCCCATCAGGAAAGACAGCCTAAAGAAGCTGGGGAAAGGTGCTCAGACCAAGCACGGCCTGCCAGCCCTCCACACCCCCCCCCCCCCCCCCCCCCCCCCCCCCCGGCCCACTCCTTTCGGTTGACCTCTCCCAGGACCGAAAATAGGGAGCGGAGGGGCGAGGACCAGGGATAGGAGTGGAGCACCAACACTGCTACCAGAGTAGTCGGCCTTTCCCTTTATAGAACATGCTTATTTTGCTGATTACACTGGCTTCTGCATCAGACCCAAGGCCTTCACCCGGGGACTCAAGCTGCCCCAGCCTCCTCCCCACTCCAGGCTGGCCCCTGTCCTTGCACCCCGGCCCCTACCCGGCCTGTCCAGACACACTATGATCAAAAACAAGCTGCCACCGATGATGCTGACTGAAATCAGTCCTGGAAAGACAAATACCCTATGATTTCACTTATGTGTGGAATCTGAAGAACAAACTATTGGTAAATGAACAAAACAGAAACAGACTCAGATGCAGAAACAGACTGGTGGCGGCCAGGGGAGGAGGGCAGGGGCTGGATAAAAAAAAGGGAAGGGATTAAGCAGTACAGACTGGCAGTCACGGGCTGTAAAGTACAGCACAGGGAATACAGTCAATAATATTGTAATAACTGTGCATGGTGCCAGGTGGGTACTTGAGTTATTGGAAGGATCACTTCATAAGTTATATGACTGTCTAGCCACTATGTTGCACACCTGGAACTGATATAAAATAATATTGAATGTCAACCCTAATTGAAAAAAATAAAAATAAATAAGCAAATAAATAAAAAGCTACCACCTATCGGGAAGCTCGCTAATCACCAGGTGCCAGCCCAGGCACACAGTGCACACAATGCTCTTATCAGGCCTGTGCAATAGGTACTGGAAACCTTCCCATTTTGCAGATGAGGAAACTGAGGCCCAGAAGTTTTCCGGACCTGCTCAAGCAAGGGAGGATAGAGCTGGAATCTGAACAGGCCCTGCGACCTTGGGCTTGTGCCTCTGAACCGTGTTCTACACCCAGGTTTGCTTGGGCTCTTCACTCTGCGAGAATGGCCTTTGCTGGGCTAACTACTAGTAATTTCATCCTTCCAGAACATTCCCTCCTCCCCCAATCTGATTCAACTCCCACACTCTGAACTCCATTCACCTCTTATGCTAAGAACTTAAGGTTGCATTTGCCTGGTTTCAACTCTATGTTCCCTGGGAGCTGGGGGGAGGGCAGGTGCTGGCTCTGACTCGTGTCTGGTCCCCAGCATTGCTCAGGATGTGGTCCAGAGCATCACTGTCTCTGGGTGGATGAATGAACGGAAAGCATGAGCATGGCTTCTGGCTTGCTTGGTCTCTGCACAGCCCAGCGGGGCAGGCCCTCCTGATCCCAGCCCCAAGCCAGCTACAAAGAGTCAGGCAAGAGCCTGGGCAGCTCCAGGGCTGGGCTCAGACCCCCACGCCACCCCAGGAGAGGCGCAGGGTCTGTCTACCCAGGGACCCTCCCGTACACCCACCCACTGCCTGTCCACAAAGTGCATCTCTGTCCATCCTCCCCCCAACCCCCCGATGATCCATGAAGTCAGCCTGCAGGAAGCAGCCTCTCAGAGGCAAGCCTGCTCCCTGCAATGGACTGGTTCCCAGGTATCCTGGGGGAATTGGCCAGGAAGAGTCTCTTGGTCCGTGCTGGGCTGGAGGGCCAAACATGAGCTCATACTACTGCGAATAGCACGAGCTCGCACAGGGCTTTGCGGTTTATGGAGACATTCCATCTGAATCATCTCATGGGTCCTCCCAGAACCCCCATGGACAGGCAGGAGAGAGGATTCATCACCCCGTTCCAGAGATGCAGAACCGGGAGACGCAGAGGGAAGGGGTCCCTCCCAGCAGGGCTCCGACTGCAAACTTCAGGCTCTTTTGTGTTCACCAGAATCCAGGCTGTACGTGAATGTGGGTGGGAAGAAAACAAATCACATCTTTATTTTCACTGACCTCTAACTGCAGATTACCGCGTGCTTCCATTCTGAACAAGCCACGGTTATAGTGGCAGTACCTGTGACTTGGCCACCAAAAGAAACCACAGGTATTTCCATATATCACCTAACAGCTGTTGCAGAGGTGTCAAAATATTGTTTACACTCATCAGTGCTTTGAAATTACAGTAGTAAGCAGACCTGCCACCAGACCTGATGAGTTGATAAACACACATATTATTATAGCATGATTTAAAAATATAATTCAAAAACTGTATTTGGTTTCTGTTACAGTTTACTTCAAATATTTAAAAACATTATTCTGAGACTTATTCTCAGCAGAGAGCTTAAGGCACGAGGTACGACGGAGCCTCTGTTCTCACCAGAGCTGCCTCAACTGCAAGGCCTGGCATGCAACCCCAGGTCCCGGCTCTGCACCACTTGGATACCAAGCTGGAGGAGCAGAGCTCCGCTCTCAAGCCACATTTTAAACGTTCCAGGAAAGCACGCTTTCTGTGGGAAACCTACATTGACATAAGATGGTCAGTCTTCATACAGTGAGGACGGACGGGGGAGTTTCAGCGCAGGGCCCCTGGGGCTCATGCAAGGGGCTCCAGACCCACAGGTCTGACAGAACCGTCTGCAGGAGCGGATGGTGAGAAGGTCACCTGACCCATGGGGCTGGGGATGAAAGTGACTGGACAGGGGGCCCTCTACAGAAAGACAGCAAGCGGCGATGGGTGGTGTGAACCCCAACAACAGATCCCAGCTGGCCCTGAGGGCACAGGAGGTTTCTGAAGGCCGTAGGAGGCCACCTCTTAACCAGCCACCGTGGAGGGACTATTCTGGAGCAGAAGTCCCCTGGCTACCTCGTACCCCGGAGTCAGCCCCTGTCGTGCCCCACGGGAGGTGCCTGTCTTCCCAGCACCCCCAGGGACTCTGATGTGGGCCCTGCAGACCACATTCCAGAAACCCTGGTACACAAGGCTGGATCAGGAATGGGGAGCAGGCATCTCGACTGCCTCCTACTCTGTACCTGTCTCCACCTCTTCACTCCTCCACCTCAAATGCCACCTCCGCCAAGAAGCCTCCCCGGCTGCCCTCGGGCACAGCCCTTCTGTATGAACAATTAGCGAGTATCTGTGGTGGGCCAGGTTCCTCACTGAGTCATTGGATTTAATCCTCATGACAGCCAGTTTGCTCCCCACTAGTTTGTTCTCCACACAGTATAGGGAGTGATTTCTTTTTTAAGAACATCTTTCTCCTGTGTAAAACCCTCCAATAACCACCAAAATCTGGAAACAGCCCAAATGTCCCTCAGCTGGTGAATGGATCCATGGTGAATGGAATACTACTCAGCAATAAAAAGGAAAAGACTGCCGGCCCCACAACGGGAACAAAGCTCAAATCCATGTGCGGAGTGAAGGCAGCGGGTTCAGCAGGCTGCCATTTACATGGCGTTCTGGAAAAGGCACAACTACAGGGACAGAAGCAGGCCAGCGGTTGTCAGAGGCTGCGGGAGGCAGGAGAGACTGACCACAAAGGGGCACAGGGGCATTTTAGGGGCGATGGAACCGATGGAACCCATGCTGGTGGTGCTTATGGAACTGTGTGCATCTGTCAAAACTCATCTTACTCCATGTAAATTACCTGGCCTGATAGCCAATAGAAGCCAGGTCTCCGCCCACTTCTCCATCTTTGGATCCGCCCCACATCTTGTTGGCTACATCCCAGCCACCTGGAGCTTCTCCTCACAGCCAGAAGACACCTACCTGCCCTGCATCTCTGCACAACCTGCTTCCCTGTGCCACCTCCCAGAGAAGCCTTCCAGACCCCCCCAGGCCCACTGTGTCCACCTCAAGCCTGTGTTTCTTTCAGGGACTGTATCACAGGCTCATTTGTGATCTTAATTATTTTACTTATTGGTCTGTTTGCTTGGGAAATGCAGGTCTCTACCACCAGGTCGTGAGCTTCAGGTGGGCTGAGACCAGCACTGAGCCTGGCACTCAAAGGAACAGCTCAATAAACAGCCGCTGAAGGAAGCAATGGGTCCTCGAAGGGGAAAGCTACCACCCCGTTCCACTCCCCTGCAAAAAGCCACTTCTTGTCAGCGCAGCTGCATCTGCATTTAATTCTCCGGTTCTATAAGGCTAATTGATGCCCATGGAGGCTTTGGACCCCAGCGCACCGACTCCCAGGGTGCATCCCTGCCAGACTCCAAATCTTACCCAATAGATCACTTCCTCCCCAGGTTTGAGGGACCTGACTGGCCGATGGGCGAGCAGACCCAGGAAGAGCGACAGGGCTGAACTGAGGGATCCAGAACCTTTGCTCTATGTGACGAACCCACTCTGTGGAGGAACAGGAGCCTCTACGTGGGCTGCCATCTCCCACATGGCCCTGGCTACCACAGTCCCTCCCTCGGGCCAAAACCCAGGCTGCCTGCCCATCTGCCACCCTGGCTCTGGCATGGACCACTCGGCCCAGCCCAGAAGGCCTGACCCACAGGGTGGGCCAGCAGTGGCCACAGGGGCTGCATGCCAGCACCCCTGAGAGGCCAGGGCAGCCATCTGCTGTCCCTTCTGCCCATCCCCCAGGGTCTGTCAAGACTCCAGATGAGATCATCGCACTTGGACCCCAAGGAGGGCAGAAAGCTCTACAGAGCTCTACTTTCTCCCAGCTCAGAAGCAAAGACTCTGGGCACAGCAGCAGGGCCAGGGGAACCCCAAGACTCCATCCTTTCACAGACAGAGACACTGAGGCCTAGAGGTGGGCTGGGACAACCCCTAGTCCCCCAGAGGGTCCACAGTTGAGCAGGAAGGGACTCTGGGCTCTTGTCTCCCAGCCCAGAGCTCGGTCCAGCTTAGCCTCCTTGGATGGAAGCTGGGCTCTAGTTTTGGGGAGTGAGGATCAAAGGTCCTGAGGAAGGCGGGCCAGGAAGCCCAAGGAGGCACTGCTGTGCCGCACAACACCACTACTCCAGCCGGCCTGGAGGCCGCCTCGTCTGGTGACCCAGAGGGTCATGAGGAAGACCAGGGTCCTAGACTCGCATCCCCACAATAAATAACGGGCAGGTTGCTGCCTGAGCACCCCCCCTCTGCTGGCCACATGAAAGGTAGCACACGTCACCTCCTATCCCCACCTGCTCCAAAGGACTGATGGGGAACTGAGGTCAGAAAGATCATCTTTGTTGCCCAAGGTCACACAGGAAGGGGCACAGCCAGAACCTGAGGCCAGTCTGAGTTCTGATGAACTAGATCACGGAGTCCCTGTCATGGGACCACAGTGACAGCAATCAGAGCTCGTATTTGCAGGGGCTTCCGATGTGTCAGACCACTGCCTGCACTCTGAAGGGAGGCCCATTATCTTGTGCTCCGCGACAGTCCTTTGGAGAGGGCACTATTATTTTATGCCCATTTTTCGGATAAGTAAATAGAGGCTCAGGAAGATAAAGGCCCCACAGCCAATCAGGACAGGACACCCTCCCCCTCCCCCAAATCTGGCACAGCTCTGTGACTGACCCCACAGACACTCCCTCTGCTGGGGAGCTGTGCATGGGAGCATGCACGCACATGCATGCGCTGGGGAGAGGACAGGCCCCGAGACGGGTGCCCACCAAGGTCAGCAGGCCTGGCTTGTCACTGCCCCATTCCAGCCTTCACCAGACAGAGCAGGGAGACATCTGCAGCCCCCGCTGCCTCTGGGCGGGGGTGGGAGACGGGCGCTCACAGGGAGGGCCCCTGCTCTGGTCCCTACCGTCCTTTCTCTGTGGACAGGAAGGAAGGCAGTATTTGGATGTGGATATGTTTAAAACATGTCCTAAATGGCCTCTGGGCTGCAGCCAAATCTCTGAGCAGGGAGGAAAAAGGGCTCTGAGGTCTTTGAGCAGAGAAAGCCACTGGCAGGTCAAGAGAGGGACCCTGGGCCACACAGCCTGAGGAGCCAGCACCCCCAGCACTTCACAGCGCAGCGCCTTTGTCTCTGCCACTGCCCCTGCCCAGCCATCTGGAAAGAGCTCCATGAGACCTGTCCTTCTGCCTCTTGCCGGCTGTGTGACCTTTGGCCATCTCCTTGACCTCTCTGAGCCTCAGCTGACACCTGTGTAAAAGGAATGGACTAAATCCTGCCCTGGTAAGGTCTCTGCCCTAGTGCTGAATATGCAGAGGGAGGGACTTGCAGGGAAACCTGTAATTACCCAATTAATAACCTAATTACAGTTGAGGCAAATCCCCTGAAGGAGCCTACAGGAAGCTCTAGGTGTCTAACACAGGAGCCTGGCCTGGAGATGAATGCATGAAGGTGGAGGAGGGAACCAAGGGAAGCGGGAGGGGACCTAGCAAGTGCAAAGATCCTCCCTCCCCCGAGGGGAACTATAGCACAGGAGCAGAGGGCTGGGGTGCATGGAGCACTGGGAGCTTGGGTGGAGGAGCGAGGCCGAGGGAGGCAGAGGGAGGCAGGACCACACGGGCTGCTCAGGCACATGGGCAGGGCCAAGGAGAGGTGCAGAGGGGAGAGGCTGAGGCAGCTGACCCAGAAGATCCCAAGCATATCTGGGGCAAAACCAGAGGAAATGTTTGGCTGGTCCAGCCTGGCTGTGGGACCCCAAACTGGTCTTACGCTTGGGAACCCTGGGGTGACCCTCCATTAGCAGAGTATTCTGGGTTACAGAGTCTGTGGCACCGGCCTCGGCTGTCCAGAGAAGACTGGGGTGGGAAGGAAAGGGGGGACATGAGAGAGAGATGCATCTGGGGAAGCCCATGATGCCGTTCAGCTCCATACACACCTCCCAGGCCCCTGCTCCATGCCTCTACCCCCACCCAGAGCCAGGCACAGCAGCGACCCAGGGCCCAGGGGCAGTCACCGACCGACCCTCTATGTGTCGTGAGGGCGGACAGCTGAGAGTCCTCACTCAGCGGCTCTGGCCGATCCTCACAAACATGCATTCTCTGACATCATCCTCGCAGACCCTGCAGGGTGAGTACTATCAGCATCGCCACTTCACAGATGAGGAGACTGAGGCTCACAAAGCAGAAGCTCGCAGAGGAAAAGGAGGAGCCAGGATTCCAGCCCAGGTCAGCCTGGCCACAAACCACAGTACTCTCAACCACCCTGGATACTAGGGAAGGGCTGGCCTGCTGCTCCACCTTCTCTGCTCCCTGCCACTCCTTGGAAAGGCCAGCACCGTCTGCTGAGAATGCAGACCTGTGGGGCTCTAGTGAATGCCAGGGTCAGCCCGGCTCAGAACACCCCAGGGTCCCTGACTGTTCCCCCACCCCAGCTCCAAGTTCCTCCTGGCACCAGAGGGTAGAGAACGTGACCACAGATGAGATCATTCCTTTGGGGCACAGGGTGAGGGGGAATGACCTTAGTAATAACTTTGGCTGCTGGTCCAGCCCCTGCCTGGAGCCCTGGGGAACTCCCTCTGCCCTGAGGGATCCCTCCCCTCCTCTGTGCCCAGGCCAGTGCTGGAAGCACCCTATAACTGAACACTAATTCTCCAGAATTTCCTGCAAAAAAGGGATTAAGTTCCCATTTCATGGACAGGAAGACTGCATCTTGGTAAGGGGATTTGCACATGGAGATCAGGCATAGGCAGCAGGTGACAAAGCAAGGTTTGGCCCCAGACCTGACTCCAAAGGCAGAATTTGTCCGTGAGACCACACAGCCTTCCCTCCCTCCCACCCTGGACCCCTGAGCCTTGTACTCAGCACTACAGATGCATGGAAAGGGGGCAGCTCCTACCCTTGCTATAGGTCAATGTAGCCCCCTCATCACGGTGTTCACACAGACTCAGCTCGGCATTCAATGCCCTTCTCAGCCTCTCCCTCACCACGGCCCCCAACCACCTCTCCCTCAGCTCTTGTGTTTCAAGCCTGCAGCCTGCCTGTAGCTCGCCTGCAGGCCCTGGTCACCACCTTCCACTCAATCACGCAGCAAACACTGACCAAGTCCCTACGACGTGTCAGGCACTGTTCCAGCAGCTGCACGCAGAGACAGCCACTCAAGGCCAACTCCTCAGCTCCAAGGCCCCCTCTTCCAGGAAACCTTCCAGGCCTCTCCTCTGAGTGCCCACATCTCCTCCAACTCCTCTACCCTGGCCTCCTTCACTGGTCCCCAAGTGGAACCAGCCACGTTTGGGCAAGGAGCGACACAGCTCTCCATGGCCCCCAGTAAGGAGAGAGGGGCAGGAGGAGGGAGATGAGGGCAGGCAGGAAATCCTGAGGAGATTAGAAGGGAGTTGCCCCTGGGTAGTGTTTCTCCTGTGGGCAGGCCTGACCGGTGTTCCATTCCACTCAGCCCACTGGGCCCAGGCCCAAATGCTGGGCACCGGGGACCTAAGGACCTTTGGTGCAGCTTCTCGTGACTTGGTGACCTGCCAGCCCCCATCCACCAACCACCCAGCCCTACCTAGCCAGGTTTCCCAGGGCCTCGGACCCAGGAGGTCACAAAATCATACTCTTCACGGTTCCCAGAAGCCCTGTGGAAGGAAGCCTTGTAGAGGGGCTGAAAACAGTAGTTTGTACACATTAGCTCCAGGGAGACACAGATCAGGATTTCCTGTGTTTCTGTGTGGGTGAAATGTCACAGCCTGCGAGTGTGTGTGCGTGTGTGCCTGGGTATCTGGGTTGGTGGGTCTCCAGCTCCCATTAGCAAACGCTACAAGTCTGATATCCAAGCACCCCATGCTCAAGTTCCTTGTGCGTACATGGCCACGTGTCCATGCGTGTCTCCAGGGTGTACCTGTGAGCCCAGGTGCTGTGCAAGCAAGGGCCTCTGCTGCTCTCCTTGGGGAAGAGGCCGTGGGGTTAACCAGGCTGCGAGCTCGAGTCTGCCCACCTGGCAGGGGCCGACCTGTGGGTTTCCAAGGATGCTAGAGCCTGTGTGTAATGCGTCCATGAGTCCATCTCTGGGGCACGGCCATGCACATCGGGGGTGCACGGTGTGTGTGAGGGTGTGTTTCTGAGCCGGGTGTTCCTAGAAGGCATGCGCATCTGTTGTTCTGCTCGGTGATGTGCGGGCATGATGATGAGACAGGAGGCCGTACAGCTGCCTGGGCCTGAGCACCTCCCTGTGCGTGTCTCCTCTCTGATGTCTGGAGCTGTGCTGCAGGACACACGGGGCATGAGCATGGCACTGGGTGCGTGAGAAGTGTGGATTTCTGGGCCCAAGCTGTGAATGTGTGTGTGTGTGTGTGTGTGTGTGTGTGTGTGTGCATGCACGCACGAGAGAGAGTGTGCCCAGAGACAGAGGCCCAGCCCCTCTGCAGGGAATGCTGGGAGCCCAGGGAGCCGTGTCCCCCCAGGCCCCAGAAGCAGCCGCCTCAGATTTTCCATCTCATTTTCCATCTCACTAGAGCTACCCATTCCCCGCCCCATGCCACCCCTCCATGACAGGGAAACTGCCGAGGATTCTTAAAGACCCACGCTTCTTCTAGGCCACCTCTCAAATGCCACAGGGAGGGCTGGGATCAGGGAAGGGACCAGCCAGCAGCTTTACCGACCATGATGACCAGCCCCTCCCCCGTCCAGTGACAGACAGACTGGAGCCCTCCGCTTAAAGCTCCCAGGAGCCGAGGAGAACTTCACAACTTGCTGGCCTGGTACCCAGGAGGCACTCAGAAAACATATGTTGAATGAATGAATGAATGAATGAATGTCTAGAGAAGCAGGTAAGAGAAAGGTGAGGACTGGGAGAGGCAGTGACATTTACTGTGCCCTTGACCTATATCATCACACTGAAAAGCATCCCCACAACCCTGGAGCAGGCAGGCTTAGCCCCCATTTTACAGAAGAAACAGGTGCTCAGAAAGGCTGAGTATTTCACCCAGGGCCACACAGCTTGTAGCTGACAAAGGCGGCAGGAACCTGTTCTGTGAAACTGAGGCTGCCTCCTACATGACAGAGAACGGAAGAGCAACAGGAGAAGAAGGGCTGTCTAGGGTGGTCTGCAAGTACACCAGCTGTGCGACCTTGGCCATGTTACACAGCCTCTTGGTTTCCTCGTTTGTCCAAGGGGTCTGATATCAGAGCCTTCCACACAGGACCACTATGAGGTTAAAGGGCTTACTTAACCCAGAGCCGGGCACATCACCAGTGATCGACAGTTGATAGCATCTGTGAGACAAGAGCCAAAAAACTCCGGGGATCAGTGATCTGGGGGTCCCCAGGCTGCCTCTAACATTCTAGCACCCTGAGCTTCAGCCCAACCACTATCAAACGCTTAAGGCTGGATCCAAACCCCCATCACTTCCTCCAGGATCTCAGATCCCTGGACCCAGTAACAGTTTGTGTCAGTGCCAGTACATATTCACAGACACACGCGCACGCACGTACCCAACCCCCCCCCCCGCCCCCGCAGGCTCCAGATCCCCCGGCCCCAGCATATGCTATGCTCTACATGTTCCCAACCAGTCTTTGCCTAGACCTGGCACACAACAGGATTCTTCGCACCAGCCTGTGTACCCCAGACTAGATACACTGTTAGCAGCCAAAAGCTCACACTGTTCCAGTCATCCTGCAGAAAGAATAGGACCCAGAGGTAGACCAACCAGGTTTGGAACCCTGGCTGTGTGCCCTGGAACCTCCATTTACCCAAATGTTCAACGGGAGCTGGGGGTGGATCAGATGCTTCCTCTGGTCCCTCCTGGGCTGGCATCTCGATTGGCTACACTTCAAACACTCTAATCCCCTGCAAGGGGGTAGGAAGGCTTTGCTTCACGGAGTGCACACAGCGTGGAATGTGATCATACCTTTTTGTCCTTCCTGGAGCAGTTCCCAATTTATTAATATCCTACAGCTAAGGAGACCCACCCTCCGGGCTTCTCCCAGCTCCCCCAAGAATGAAAACACAGACATCCTGTCTACTCATTGGTTAAAATATGAACAATTCCCCAAGAGATGCAGGATTTCACTGCTTGCAAAATGTTTTCTTATCTACTCACACCTTCCTTAGTCCCGACAACAATCCTATGTAGTTAGTTGCCCAGGCAGGTTCCATAATCTTAATCATGTAGATGAAAACAAAAAGTAGCTCAGAGAGGCCAAGTGACTTGCCCGTGGCCACAAAGTAAAAGGCAGAGTTAGTTCTCAAAGCCAGGTCTTTGGGCTCCTCCCCTCAGATTCTTCCACCCACACCCGGTGGGTTCCCAGCACGTCCTCAGCCCATGGTGGGTGACAGTCAGTGGTGATGGAGATCTGGAAGATCCCAGACCACAAGCGCTCTGGTCAAACACAGTCCCTGTGTCTGCTTTGCAGCCAAAACCGCATCTCAGAACCCTGGAACTGCAAAGGTGAATAACCGTCAGGCTTCCTTGGTTGGAAGGGACCCTGAGGTCAGGCAGCACCGCTGCAGCCACCACATGAATCTCCTCCTGAATCCTCCTTGACTGGTCCCAACCACCCGCATGTTGTGCAGTTTACAAGCTGCTCTCCACCAACCCCGAATCTTCATCCAAACATGCGAGGTGGCCCAGACCCTCTGAATAACTCAGGTGACACTGAGCTTATCCCCTTCCCTGCAGCGGCTCCTTCTACCATCTCGCTGGGAGAGAGCTGCCTGCCCAGGGACACTCGCCCCACTTGGGCCCCAGAGCAGGCGTCATGTGACAGGAGATCTGCCATCACCCGAGAGGCCTTCCCCAGTTGATGATCCCCAGTGTCCCCCACCAGCTGGAAGATGAGCCCAAACAGAGCCCCACCAGACTCTATGGGACTCAAGCCAAGGAGCGCGGGGCCTGCAGGGGACACACCGGAGATCTAGATTCCTCCTCCTGGTAACTCAGCTCATGCATCTTAGAAGCCAAGTGGCCCAGAGGGGCAGGAATCTTGTGGACAGTGTGCTGCTGCCTGGAGAACTGGCTCTGGGACCTGCCAGCCCTTCGCTGCCCTGGCCACGGTTCACCATCTGCAGAACGAACACATCGACGCCTCCTGGATCGGTTCCTACGCTCGTAGCACACCTTCCATCACCACATGTCCACCTCGCCTCTGTGAGGCTGGCAGCTGGGCTCAACAAAGCTCTGGAGAAGTTCAGGGACCAGCCCCAGTGTGCACAACAAGAACTGTGCGCTCTGGCCCTGCTTGCCTCTCATCCAAGCTCCTTCTTCCAGCCTAGATGTTTGCTGTTTCTCGAAATCAACTAGCTTTTTTCTACTTCAGCTGGCTCCATATCAACCTTCAGCCCTTGGCCTCTCTGAGCGCCCCCAGCCCCACCTCCATGTGCTCTTGGCACACTGTACCCTTCTCCACCCATATCATGGCCCGTATCGTGATTTGCCGTATGACTACTGTTTAATCCCAGCCTCCTGGACTACACCCAATGCTCCATAAAAACAGACACCTCTTCCTTGTCCACAGCTGCATCCCCCCCGATCTGTACTGGTGTCTGGTACACAGCAGGCACTAAATAAATAGTTGATGAATGAATGAGAAGTCAGGAGAAAGAGCCCAGCCTGCTGCAGATGGGGAGGAGGATCTATTCTGCCCCCACAGAATCCACGAGAGAACATAAAAGGCGTCCATGGAAACGTGTGGCATGCCGCTCGAGAATAGCAGTGATGACAGCTACTCTCAGCCGAGGCTCACTACATGCCAGACGCTCTGGTGGTGTTTGCACACATTATCTCATTTAACCCTTAAGGCTGGAAGACGGGTGATGTGCCTTTTTACAATGAGGAAACTGAGGTCCAGAGACATTAAGGAACTTGACCAAGACCACACAGCCAGGAAGCTACAGACCCCAAATCCAACAGCGGCTTGAGGCCTGCATACAAAGCCAGAAACATCGAACGAGCAGGAGAAGCTGAGGCTCAGCCTTGGTCTCGGCTGTGGGAGGTCCCCAAGCAGGCCCTGGCCCCCGGGGGGCCTAAGACTCAACCCCCAGCCCTTTGGGACTATGTTTCATCTAAACAGTGATGGGTGGCTCAGATGGACATCGGAGCTCTGCCTGGAGACTTCCTGGGGTGAACAGCAGGCCACGGGGTGGGTGCATGAGGGGACCCTGAAGCAAAGCTCTACCGCCCATCTTCTCTACCCAAGGTGAATAGTGGAGGCAGGGGGTGGGAGGGAGGACCTCAGGGTCTACGTTTAGAGCATCTCAGGCAGAAAGTACAGGAAGCAGCTCAGAGCACCAAGAGGGCAGTGCCAGGCCAGTGCCAGCTCCTGGCTTTCCTCCCTCCTCCCACCCACCTTCTACTTGTCCTCTCCTCACCACTGGCTTCTGAAGACGGCAGGAGCTGCATGAACCCCTGACCATCAACACTGAACACCTTTCGGAAGACTTAACCAGGGGTGCATTATTACCCTCACTGAGACAGGCCCTGTCCTGTACTCCACAAGCATTCACTGAACACATGCCAGATAGCAAGTCCTGGGGAAATGGGGAGGGGGAGACGTGGTTAAGCAAGACCTCAAAAACTCTGACCAGAGGGAAGTGCATGTGGCCAGAAGAGGCGCGATGCAAGTCTAAGTGGTGCCAGGCCGACGTAACTCAGCAGCGCACAGTCAGCTCAGCGGCTCTCTCGGCCCGGGGCACTCGGGATGTTGTGCCAGGCCATCAACTGACGAGAGTAGGTGCTGCTGCAGCCTCTTCCCAAACTCTGCCCAGCCAGTGGCTGTAGATTAGAGCTGATGAAGCTTCCAAGCTGCCCAGCCAAGGTTGGCACATGAGGTCCGGGCTGTCCCTAAAGCTGCCACAGTGCCAAGCCTGGCCTGCGCCCAGCAGGTGCTCACGCTCACCGAAAGGGCGAAGGCAAAGCCTGCTCTCAGGCCCCCCGAGTGTCTAGAGGAAATGCCCCTTCCAGACAGGCAACGTCCCTCCTCTTGTGGGAACGTGAGAAGGACACGGGCCGGGCCATGAGGGGCCAACGGGCTGCTGTGTACACAGGGCCTGTCCTAGAGAGGACAGAAACCAGCATCCTGGAATTTAGGAAGCTGCCTCTGAACCGGTTCTCCCACGACATCATCCTCCCAGGCTGTGGGACCGTTAGACTGGGCGGAAGTCGGACTCCAGCCAAAGGGATGTTCCCAGATGTCATGCTTTCAAACAAGACCCGCCCTGAAAGGCAGGCGGGGACAGGCCTCTGCCAGGGAAAGCCCTGAGCAAAGACTCAGGGTGGTGTTCCGGCCTCTCCTTGGCATGGGCTGGCCACAGGTCTCCCTGGCAGCATGCACACCAGTGCCTGCCCCAAAAAAGGAGATCCACCGAAGGCCTGCCCTCTGGCCTGGGGATGGGGGTTCTGAGCAGGGGAAGCCAGAAGTCCAGCCCCTCTGCCAAGCAGGCCTCCTGCAAAGCGGTTTTCTCAACCCTCCTCCCCTTCCCAAATCAGAACCCTTCGCCCAGTCTTCCTCACAGGAGAGGGTTTCCCAAATAAAACGAGAGGCGAGATGTGATCAACCTCAGGGTGGTCTCCGAGGGTTTAGGCCCCTGTTTCCAGCTCGTGCAGTGGGGCAGTAGGCCTAGTGCCTCAGCCCCTTGGGACTGTGACAGCGGCGCCTCCCAGGGCCTCCCTCTCCCCCATCAGCGCCCCAACCTTAAGATAGTCGTTCTCCGAGCGCAGCTCCTCCAGCTCTCGCACGAAGCCGCCAGGCCCGCAGTCCAGCATCTCCTCGGTGAGGTCGGAGAAAGCGAGTGAGGCACTCAGTGGCAGGCGGCTGCTGCCCACCGACGACGCGGCCATCGACGGCTCATCGGGGGAGGCGGGCGGCCGCGGAGGCTGCTGCGCGGGTGGCGCGGGTTGGGGCGGTTGCCCGGTGCGGACCCCCGCCTGGCCCCCGACCACCGACTCAGCGTCGCTGCTCAGAGCCAGCTCCAGGCCCAGCAGGCGCGCCTCCTCCGACGCACAGTCGGACACCTCCGAGCTGCTGTCTGTGAGGCTCGGGGGCGGTGGAGGCGGTCTCGGCCCGGTACCTGGGCGCGGGCGGCCCTTGGCACGAACTCCAGTGCGGACCCCTGCGACCCGCGTCCCTGAGCCCCGCGTCCCGGGCGCCACAGTGCGCCCCTTCTTGTCGGGTCGCGCGGAGGACGCGGCGCTGCAGGCGGCTGCAGCGCCCGGGCCTGGGCCGCGGCGGCCCTTGGCCAACGACCAGCCGGCCACGTCCTTGGGCCGGGCCGGAGACGGCGCGCGGTGACTCTTCTTCCTCTCTGGGGTAGGCGCAGGCGGGGGGCCGCAGCCCCGGGCTGGGGACTCCCCCGCCGGCGCCTCCATCTCGGTCTCCCTTAGCCTCAGAGAGCGGCGCGCATGGCCCGGTCCCGCCCGGCCTCCGCACCCCTGGGGAGGGTCCGGGTGCCGCTCCAGGCACTCGGGCCGCGGTTCCTCCCGGCCCACCTCAGCCCCAACACTGCGCTCAGGCCCCGGCCCTCGTCGAATGGTCTCTCCACTGCTCTGAGCTCGGAGAGAGCGGCCCGCTCGCCTCCAGGCGCCCCGGCTCCGGCTGCGGCTCCGCCCGGTGCCCGCCCCTTCGGCCTCGCCTCGCCCTCGGAGCGCACCCGGGCCTCGGCTGCCTGCACGCCGATCGTTCCCTCGGGCTCCGAGTCCTGATGCTGCTACGGCCCCGGCTCCGCCCGGCGCGGCCCGCCCCCCGCGCAGCCCCGCCAGCTCCCCGCCCCGCCGCCTCGGCTCGGGTGCGCGCGGCTCCGCGAACAAAAGGCGGACGCGGCGGGAGCGGCAGGGAGGGACACAGGCAGCGAGAGAGGGAGGGATCTGCGAGGCAACAGCGACCCCCTCGAGGGTCAGGCAGGCAGGAGCTGCGGCGGCCCGGACTCCCTCCTCGTTCGCTCGGCCGCCGCCCCCTCCCTGGCGGGCCTGGGGAAAGCTCCCGGAGGGAGTTCCCCTCCGCCCAGGGTCCCGGCAGGGGCCCCGCGAGCGGCGAGAGGGGGTACTCCCAGGTAGAGGCCGGGAGGACCTCAGCACGCAGGAACAAGCATCCATATACACAGCCGATACCTCGCCCCTTGCCGCTCTGCCGAGCGTGCGCGAACTCCGCCCACTTAACCCGGCAGAGCGAGACCAATTATCCCATAGTACAGATTCGTAAACTGAAGTCCCGGGGAAACTCGCGATTTAGCCCAAGGTCACTGGCAGAGCTGGAATGGAACCCAAACCTCAAACCTCATGAGTGTGCTTGGCTTTTCTTCCTCAGCTTCCCTGTTAGAGACGTAGTCACCGTGGAGCCCCTGGGTGCACGCTCGGCCCTCACACCCTGACTGTCTGTGATCCTAGAGGTTCTCCCTCCTCCGAGACCCCGGTTTCAGGCTCCGCACGGCTAAGATGGAGGCGGCCCTGCAGGAGGTGTCAGAATAGCGATGCTTTGGGATTAGGTTCTGTCCTGGGCGGTGGCCGGCACGGGCTGCAGACCGTTGCCCTGAGTCCCCACACGTTCTCTAGAAAGAGCAACTGAGGACGATACCAAGCCCCGGCTCTGGAAGAGTTGTTTCTTTCCTTCCAGGGTTGTCTCCGCGGCTGCTGACTTCCCCACATGTTGTCACTCCTCCCCAGCCCCTCCCCCCATCCGGCTCCTCGCTGCTGCTCCTCCCTGTGTCGGAACCGCGCGGGGCAGAGCCAGATAAGACCTTTGGCTGCCCCTCCGGTGGCCACTCACCCTTAGGATGGCACCTTCTTGCCATTGGGGTGGGGGATAGGGCTGCGTTTACTCTTCTGCACCCTCTTGTTCCTTGTTACACCCCCCCCCCCCCCCCCCCGCTGACCCAGGTAAGGAACAGGCTCAATTCAGGGGAAACACTTCTTCCGGGGCATGTCAACCCCCTCCGGGAGGCACCAGCTCCCCCACCCCCACTGACTGTCCACTCACTTGGTCCACAGGCACCAGGTGGGACACTGAAGCACACTTGTCAGTGGTGTGTTCCTGGCCTCCTGGAACACACAGAAATGGGGGGAGATGGCCAAAAGCCACAAACAGGGTGGCATGGTGTGGCACAGAGGCAAAGGTCAGCACAGCCCTCCCCACCTCCTGGGACTCAGAGTCCCCTCTGGGTCTAGTCTGCTGTAACAGGTGATGGGATCCTTCCAACTCTGATGCTCCTGTTTCTTAAAAGATGACTCTGGTCGGGCACAGAGAAAGGTGCTGTGGAACTCTCGGAAACTGTCTACCCTCTCCGTGATTCAGTTTCTGCTCCTATGCAGTATGTGGGCTTGGAGATGTCGAATGGTGCAGTGTTCCCAGCCAGGGACATGCTAGACCAGGCTGGCTCGGCCACTCCTAACTCACGCATAGTCCTGAAATCAGTGGCCAGGATCTCCCCACTTGGCCCTGGGCCCAAGTTCTAGCTCCACCCCCCCACATGTCCTGTCTGAGCCCCGACACTCATGGCTGAGAAGGGTGCTGCAGGCCCTTCCTGCTCTGAGGGTTTCTGGATTTAGGGGAGCCGTTAATCCATATTCCATCCCCAGGAGAGCCTGCGGAATAGCAAGGCGTTGGTAGGGAGGGGTCCTGGCGTAGGGTGGAGCCAAGGTAGGGGCTCTGGACTGAGGCTCAGTTCAGACCAGGGGAACCGCAAAAGGAGGGAGACTTGCTGAGTGTCCAGAATTGGCTGCCTGCAGGCAGAGAGACTGTTGTCTGCAGCTTCCTGACCCGTGAGCGCTCCCACCGCCAGGCTCTGTGCTCAACACTTCAGCACAGAATCGCATAAAGGCTAAAACTTGAGCCTAACTGTATTTTCCGAAGATAGGCCCAGTAGTACACATAGCTCACCCCATACTCTTGTTACTATGCAGCATTCACACTCTTCCACCTGAGGGCTGGGATCTGTGTTCCCTTCTCTTGAAACTGAGCTGACCTTTGTCACTGCCTCAACCAACAGAGGATGGCAGAAGTGACACTGTGACTTCCATCGCTAGGCTGTGAAAGACAATAGGGCTCCACCCTGTGCAATTTCTCTTCCCCTCTCTCTCTCTATCTTCTGCTCTCCCTCTCCCACCCCCCCTCCATTTACTCTTGGAACCCAGCCACCATGTTAGGAGGAAGCCTGGGTCTCATGGAGAGGCCACGTGAAGGTATTCAGCCGGCTCTGGTCCCAGCTAACCACCAGATCCATGAGACGGTGAACCTTCCACTAATTCAGCCCCCAGCATTGGCACTGCCCCAGCTAATGCCAAGTAGAGCAGAAACGAGCTGTCCCAAACTGCAAAATAAATAGTGTTGTTTTAAGCCACTAAGTTTGGGGGTAGCTTGTTACACATCAGTGGACAATTGGAATGCTTGTCCAAGGTCATACAGCTTGGAAGTGGCGGGGCTGGGACTGATTTGAACCCAGAGTCATCCGACTTTAGGGCTGTTGTGCTGCACTGTTGGGCAGTGTCCAGCTCAGGCACGCAGTGTGTGTTGTACAAAACTGTACTGGAGAAGGCACGAAGCAGTGAATGATCGTTAAGTATTACATCAGACTATGAGAAATAAGGATGCACAGCCCCTGGCTGGGTAGCTCTGTTAGTTAGAGTGTCATCCAGTTACGCCAAGGCTGTGGGTTCGATCTCTAGTCAGGGCACATGCAAGAATCAACCAATGAATGCATAAATAAGTGGAACTACAAATTGCTGTTTCTCTCTCTCTCTCTCTCCCCCTTCCTCTCTCTCTAAAATCAAACAACCAATCAACAAATAAATAAGAAAGAAAGAAATGAAGATGCTGACTACCCAGTGGGAAAAGTTTGTTTCCTCTCATTGAAGCTGCTAAATTGACTGACATAATGGAAACTAAATGGACACTAAATCCTAGAAGACTTCTAAGAGGAGGTGATTTTTTAAAAAGAAACTAAAGATTTTTTTTTTGCATTATATCAATCATGAAAAAAACTGGCTAAAGGAGAATTCGAGGAATTAGTAGGGGAACCTGAAGGAGGAGCAAGCTCGATAGATGTTTCAGAAACTGAGGTCAACGTGGCTGGAACCTGGTGGGTGGCAGAAGAGAAAATACAAAGCTGGAATGGGTAGCAGGAGCCAAGGCATGCCCGAGGCAGGGGTTTGATTCTTTTTTTATTTTTAGGGTCTTTATTCTTGATGTAATGACAAGCCATTGGAGACTGTAAGCAGGGACACAATATCCTCTCATTTATGTTCTAAATAGATCACTTGTCTTGGCTGGAGTGGCTCAGTGGATTGAGCGCCAGCCTGCAAATCGAAAGGTCACTGTTTCAAGTCCTGGTCAAGGCACATGCCTGGGTTTCAGGCCAGATCCCCGGATGGGGCATGCAGGAGGCAACCAATCGACGTATCTCTCACACACCGATGTTTCTCTCTCTCTCGTTCTCCCTCCCTTCCTCTCTCTCTAAAAATAAATAAAATCTTTAAAAAAATACAGTCAACACAACAAAAAGACAACTTACTGAATGGGAGAAGATATTCACCAATGATACATGTAATAAGGGATTAATATCCAAAATTTAGAAAAAACTCAATATTTAGAAAAAAACAAAGCAACACCAAAAAAACAAACAATCCAATTAAAAAATGGTCAGAGGACCTGAATGGATGTTTCTCCAAAGAGGACATACAAATGGCCAATAGACACAAGAAAAGATGCTCAACATCATTAATCATCAGAGAAATGCAAATTAAAACCACAATGAGATATCACCTCACACCTGTCAGAAAGGCTGTTGTCAATAGATCAACAAACAAGCGTTGGTGAGGATTGTATTTGGTGCAGCCACTACAGAAAACAAGATGGAGTTTCTTAAAGAAATTGAAAATAGAACAGCCTTATGACCCAGCAATCTATGACCCAGCAATCCTTCTCCTGGATATTTATTCAAAGAAATCCAACACATTAATTCAAAAAGATAAATGCATCCGTATCCTATTCACTGCAGCATTACTTACCATAGCCAAGGCATGGAAGTAACTTAAGTGCCTAAGTGGCCATAAAAAAGAATGAAAACTCACCACTTGCAGAAACACAGATGGACCTAGAGGGTATTACGCTAAGTGAAGAAAGTTAGAGAAAGGAAAATACATGTGATTTCACTTACATGTGCAATCTAAAGAACAAAAAACAAAAAAACAGAAACAGACTCCTAGATACAGAGAACAAACTGATGATCACCATGTGGGAGGGAGTCGGGGGCTGGGTGAAGAAGGTGACGGGATTAAGCAGTACAAATCGGCAGTTACGAAACAGTCCCGGGGATATGAAGTCCAGCACAGGGAATACAGTCAGTTGTATTGTAACAAGTATGTGGGGTGCCAGGTGGGTAGGAGGCTTGTCTGAGGGATCGCTTCACAAGTTTTATAATTGTCTAACCACCATGTCGTACACCTGGAACTAATATAATATTGAATGTCAACTGTAGTTGAAAATTTTTAATTGAAAAAAGAAAAAAGAACCCTGGTTCCCGAATGTGGGGACAGAGGAATACACGGAGAAGTGAAAAGGCACAGTTGTGGGGAGGACGGTGGCATTGAGAGGGAGGGTCGAGCGAGGGCTGGGTGAGGCGGAGAGAGAAGTGGGGGCTGGAGAAAGGGGTGCCAATGGACCCAGGGATGGGGGACTCGATTTTGAAAGGCACAGGGCCCCTTCATCCACTGTCCTGGAGGGAAGGCAGAGAGGTGGGTGAAGTGGAGGCGAAGCTGAGGGAGTGACTGCTGACAGCTTCTATTTTCTCAGTGAAGAAGGGAGCCACCAGCTGCGAGTGAGGAGACAGAGGGAGGGTCTTTGAGGAGGATGATAAGCCAGACTTCCCCGGACAAGGCGGGCAGGGACACCAGGACACTTGTGCACCCATTTGAGGTTCAGAGTGAAGCCCGTGGGCCCAGCAAACACCGGGTGTGTTCTAGGGATTCTAGTCATATTCTCTCAACATACAGCTTCGTTTCGCACGGCTGAAGCCATCTGCACATATGATTTTACATCCTGCTTTTTTTCACTAACGGGGTAGCAGAAGCATTTCCCCATGCCTTTATAAACTCTTTGCAAATATCGCTTTTAATACTTAGAAATAATCCGAGGGGTAGATGTCACATGGTCACTTAAGCCTTCCCCCTTCTACTGGACATTTAAACTGTTTCCTGGGGGATTACTATGGCAGGACAGAGAAGAAAGAAAGAAAGTTGTGCCCTGGCCGTGTGGCTCACTTAGTTGGAACATTGTCATCCTATACCAAAGTGTCGCAGGTTCTGTTCCAGGTTGGGGCACCTGTGAGAAGCACCCGATCAATGTTTCTCTCCCTCTCTCTCCCTTCCTCTCTCTCTAAAAATCAACAAACATGTCCTCAAGTGAGGACGTGTTTAAAAAAAAAAGCCAGCTGCGAGGCAGAGCTGGGATGGCCCGCTCCCTGGCACCACGACCTGCGTCAGGGAAGCATGGTGACTGGTGTTTGGCAGGTCACAGCCTGAGTTCTCCTGGACGTGAGGACAAATGGAACAGCAATGCAAATCTCATTGGCTTCTCAAAGTGCCCGATGGTTCCGGTACCGCTTGTGGGAGAAACAGGGTGAGGAGTGGGGCCAGGGGAGCAGGGAGGGCCTGCTGTGTGGCCCTGAACTGTTTACAGTTTAAACACATATTGCAACAGCCGTGTTTGAGGTGGCAACAGGGCCCTTCACTTTTCCTGTGTCCCTCATAATACAAGTCTTTTTGGCCTCCCACCCTTCCTGGAGGGGGCACTGTCCCAGCTCAGCTGGCCATTGGGCAGAGGATCTAGGGACCCAAGTCCTCTCCACAGAGCCCAGGAGGAGGGGGTCCCTCAGTTGTGTGAGGATTCAGTGAGCCGGAGACTGGGCTCACCCACCTGGCAGAGGCTGGGAGAGCATTTGGGGCGGGGGGGTATCTTCAGGGGAGCCTGTCCTGGGTGGAGACCACGTGCTCTGGGGCTGGCCAAGACCCCTTCCAACTCTGAGGTTCTGTGATTCAACAACACAGCACTCCCTGAAGTCCCACTATGAGCTGGGGGCAGAGAATAACCCCCACTGATGGAGTGCCTACTGTGTGCCAAACACTGGGCTTCCAGTGCAAGCCCTCATCTCATGTCAGGACAGGCCAATGAGGAAAGAATCATCACCTCATCTAAGAGAGGGGAACCCCAGGGGCAGCCCTAGGTGTCAGGCTCCAGGTGGCACCTGGTAGCTGAGGTGAGAGGTTCCATGTTAGAGCCCAGGAGTTCAGTGTCCCCACCTGTTTGGGCTGGAGGGGGCCGAGCCAAGGGCCAGAGGGTGACAGGCCTTGTTTGTGTGTGTTTGTGGGATCTGAGTTTCTGATAGATGCTAATCACTGCTGGGCCTCCCCAGCTGGAACCGGAGTGGGCACAGGGCCAGGGCCCGCTGCCCTCCAGGCAGGTATAAGAGCCAAAAAAGACCTGGAGCTGGGCCAGGACGGAGGTGCCAGCCACCTGCCAGGACACCAGGGTGCAGGGCTAAAGCTGCTGCATTCAGGCCGCCAGGTGGGCAGGGTTGTTCTGGAAGCAGCCCCTGTTCTGGGAGATCTGGGAGATACGTTAAGAAAACCATCAGGCTGTGTAGGCTGGAGGAGGTCGCTAGAAGCTTCTGTGGGCAGGGTGAGTACCTTTCCATGATTTCCACCTTTCCCCACAAGCTCCTCACCCCTGCCAGGGGCCCAGTGACTCTGTCCCAGAGGTGCCCAAGTGGAGACTGAGTGGCCACTTGTGGGAAATTTGAGCCCTGGACATCTCAAAGAGGCAGTGTGTGTATATGTGTGTTTGTGTGTGATGGTGTCAGGTAGCAAAAGCAGTAATTTATCCCATGCTCACCAAACACCAGGCACTGTGGGGACAGAAAGATGGAGGCCTGGCTAGCATCCTAGTTCTTGAGGCATTTTCTTACAACAACCCTATGAGGTAGGCATTTCACAGATGCTGAAGCACAGAGATTTCAAGTAACTTGCCCACAGACACACAGCAAGTACGTGGCAAAACCAGGATTTGAACACCCTGACTCCACAGCCTATGCTCTTAATCTCCATGTTACACCATCACGTGGCTGTGGCAAGTCCCTTCCACTTTCTGAGTGGCAGTTTATCTGTAGTTTGAGGGTGTGAGATGGTACCGAGATTCCCTAAGGTACCTGGACACGGGTCGGCTTTAAGCACCAGGAAACCTTTTTGGAAACCTTTGCCAAGAACTATGCATATGTCCTTTGATCCAGCATTCAACTTTTGAAATTTATCATGAAGGATTTAATCAGATTTATGAATAAGGAAGTTCATTACCATTTTGCTTATAATCACAGAAAATTAGAAGCCAACAGAATTTGAGGAATGAATGATGTATATCCTATGACAAAATAACAAGCAACCATTAAAAATCACGTGTCCTTGGGAAATTCTCATTCGTTACATGGAAAAAGCACTTTATAAAACTATACATGGTATGACCTATTTATAAATGTGTGTACATACATATTTCAGAAATAAATATAGAAAACTGGAAAATACCCTTAGGAGTTGAGAGTTTCCCTCTGAGAGATGGAATTGTGAATATTTTTATATTTTTCTTTATTCAGTTCTAGATTCCTCAAATTTTCTACAGTACAGAGGTACTACTTTTTTAGTTAGAAAAATGAAGGGGGTTTGTCTTTTTTCTGCTTTTTTAAAATCGGATTTTTGGTCTAGGGCGACCCTTCTCAAGCTTCCATCACAGTTCACTTATCGGCTCTAGAGGGGATGGCGTTGCAGGCTGTGGGTGCTGCCAGGGCCTCTGAGATGGCGTAGTCCGACGTGTGACACGTGGGGAAACTGAGGTCCAGGGGTGCAGGGCACTTACCCAAAGTCATACAGGGAATCAGAGTCTCCAGGCCAGGCTGCTAGCAGGGTAGAAGGGAATCACACCTAGCATTTCCTGTGTGTGGCTGCCACGCAAGTGAGGCCTTGAATGCCAAGTGTCCCTGACCTCACAGACACACCTATGACAACTCCAGCTGGGAGTGACAGGTGAGAGTGAGCAAAGGGCAGCTGGGTGGGCGTGGAGTCAGCCAGGTGAGCCCCAGACTTCACCTTTCATCCGGAAGCCTTGCCCAGCAGTGCCTCCTCCCCCAGCAGGACAGCAGCCCCTCACTGCCCTTGGCTGGATTCAGGCAGGAGAATGAAAGGTCTTCGCTGGCGTTACACCCGGCTGGTAAGGGGCCCAGCCTGGGCTGGGGGTTAGGTCAGGAAAGGTGGGGGGAGGCCAGCTCTCTGGCAGGGTGGGGCCCGAGCTAGGGATGAATGCAGGCAGGTGATGTGTTCCTCCTCCGAGTCCCTCCCCAGCTGGCCTGCGGTTCGGAGCACGGACTCAGGAGCAGGGGTACTCAGCTGGCAGCCCTACGGCCCTGAGACCTTGGGGAGCACAGACTGCTACTCCGTTTCTTCCTCCCTGGAGCAGGTGCCAGGTGGAGCTCTGCCTGGGAGCCCCACACAGCTAGGACCCCTCCTTAGGCCTGAAGCCAGAGAAAGGAGAACAATGTCCTGTTCATCCCTCGTCCGTGAGGTCCCTCCTGCCTGTGAAAAGCCCTGAAGTCACTGTGTGCACACGCACACACACATGCATGCTCACACACTGGCACAGAGAGGAAGCTCAGATGAAGGAGTGAATGAACACGCTAGCATACACACCCACTGACTCATATCCATATATTTACACAATCCCAACTCATACTCACAAACACATTGAGAGGGAAACACATTAAACACACCTTCTCACACCGATGTGCCTATTCAACTGTAGTTTAAGCCAACACACACATTCACATGGATGAGAGCACATTTTACACACACCTGCACATGTTTCACCTACAACTACATACATGATTGTTTTGCTGGCTGACAGGGAAGCCTCGGGGCTCATTTTTTTCCTTTATAAAATCAGGATAATAAGAAGCACATTCTTAGGATTCCTGGGGAAATTCAGAGAGAACACACACAGCAAACACTTCACACAGGCCCAGTCCAGGGTGTGCCGATCAGTGTCAGCCACTCTGGTTATTACTATTGATCTTGTCATTGCCATTATTTCATGTACAATCTTACGCAGGTACAGCATGCAGAGCTGGGCTGTCACCTGCCCCCCTCTCCTGTCCCCAAGCTGAGAACTGGGTCCTGGCACCCACCCTGGATCAGAGCAGACAGGCAGACAGACCACAGGGCCCGTGGCTACATTTGATGGGTGTGTGGGATTCTAACCTTTAGCTAGCAGGCACCGGGGAGGAAGCTGGTTGGAGGCGGGGCCCGGTCTTGTTTGTGGGGGACACTCCCCAGCCTCCTCGGGATGGACTGGTGGTCCTGGGGGCCTGGGGGGGGGCGCTGAGGCTCTCAGGCCTGGGAGATGTGGGAGCTGCTGTCTCCTGTCCCTGGACCTGCCAGGCCTCTTTGTGTCTTCACAGCCCAGCCAGGTGGAGGACACTCCCTCTGGAGAGTGGAGTGAGGAAGAGGAAGAGGAAGAGAAGGAGGCAGCCCCAGCCCTGGCTCCTGAGGACCCTGTGGAGCCCCAGCTGGTGGAAGCCAGCCAGGTTCTGGGAGCCTTGGAGATGAGGCAGGTTCGGCCCGGTTGATGGCGCAGGATTTCAGCCCTGAGACTGAGAATCCTGCCCTCCCACCCCCCTCCCAGCCAGGTCCAAGGCCACCTGGGGACACTCGTGCTCTGAGCCCACTTCACTGTGTCACCGTGGGCAAGTCATTTCTCCTGTGGGCTTTCCTTTCCCACTTGTCAAATGCTCCAGTAATACCAACATCACCCTCTTCGCTGGGCCAGGAGGTTAGGATATAATGAAATAAGCTGGTTTTTAAATAGAACCAGCCTTTGGAAACTGAAGCCAAAGTTGGAGCAAGGGTGGCAAGATGAGGGTGGGAGGAGCTAGAGGGATTCAGAGTCTCATCTGTTCTCTGGCCACTAGGGGCCAGGGTGACCAAGGGGACAGAGTCCTGAGAGAGACCTGACGTGGGTTCAAATCCTGACTCTGCTACTTGCTTCCCATGGGGGCTTCAGGCAAGTCACTTCACCTCCCTGAGCCTCAGCTCCTTCACCGTAAAACAAACCCTCTCTCTGAGGGCTACTTCTAACAGGTGCGAAAGTCCCCTGGAAACAGGAAACTCCTCTGCAACCTATAAAGTGCCCTGTCTGTATGAGTGGTGGCTGTCCAACCTCAGAGCCCCGGACCCCAAGGGTACAGTGCAAGGAGGCTGGGAGGCTGAGGATCCCCCACTCACCTCCCCACCTGTCCCCAGCTCAGCCTCCACCTCCCCCCGAGCGTCACTGGACACTCCTGGAGTCTGGCCTTCTGCACGGCAAGGGACGGCTTCAGTCTGCAGAGCCTGTACAGGCAGATGGAGGGCCGCAGTGGGCCGGTGCTGCTGGCGCTGAAGGACCAGGACGGGCAGGTGGGCTGGCTGGGGAGTGCAAAGGGGAGGGGTGTGTGCTGACAGGCACACGGGGGTCTCTCTGTCCTCCGGCTCTGCCCCAGGCTCCCCAGCTGCCCCTCTAAGGTGAGCCTGTCTTACCAACCCTGGACTGGGGCGGGGGGTGGTTTCCAGAGGACCAAGTCCCTTCCAGCTGCAAAATGCATGCTCTTTGCTTTCCAGATGTTTGGGGCCTTCTCCTCCTCAGCGTTTCGACTCAGCAAAGGTTTCTACGGTACTGGCGAGACATTCCTCTTCTCCTTCTCCCCACAGCTGAAGGTGATGTTCCAACCTTGCAGGGGGGAGTGGAGTCAGTGGCAGGACAAAGATCCCAGAGTCCCAGTGGCCCCCAGCTCCACCCCTGTGCTGGGGTGTCTGGTGTCCTTCATCTTTCCACAGAGGGAAGGCAGGAGGGCAGTGGCAGGCAAAGCAGCCCCCTCAGCCTGCCTATCTTTGTTAAAAAAAAAAAAAATGCTCGCCCTGGCAAAGTGTGATTCAATTGATTGGAGTGCTGTCCTGTAACCCAAAAGGTTGAGGGTTCGGCTCCCATTCAGGGCACGTCTGGGTTGCAGGTTTAGTCCCCAGGTGGGGTGCATATGAGAAGCAAATGATCGATGTTTCTCTCTCACGTCAGTATTTCTCCTCCTCTCTCCCTCCCTTCCCCTCTCTCTAAAATCAATAAGCTTATCCTCAGGTGAGGATAAAAAAAAATGCCCAGTAGGCCCTTGGCCACCACTTACTGGCTCTGAGAGGAGAGGTTTATTGCTCACCAGATACAGGCTGGGAAGGCAGGATTAGTCCAAGGGAGGTCCGTGGGTGTGGGGGCAGGAAGGTGACGGCAGACGTGTCCAATGGCTGGAGGAGAGCGTGTGAAGGTTGAGGGGAGAAAAGGCATCGGATAGTGACTGAGGGAGCGGAAAGGGAGAAAGCGAGAGGAGCGGAAGGCCAGCCAGGCAGTGTCGTGGGAGGTCTGAGAGCGAATGTGAAAGCAAGCCGGTTACTTTGGTGTGCACCTTCCTCGGGACATCCAGTCTCTGGGCTCCAGCACCAGCGGGTGGAGGAGAGGGTTCATCCCTGACTGGGGCTTCGCCAAGCTGGTTTACCAGAGGGAGAGAGGGGAAAGGAAGGCGAAGGGACACAAAGGAAGGAGGAATACGTAGTTCTGGGTACTTTGTCTTGTGATTAGAGAGCTCCTCTCCAATGCACAGAACAAGACACCTACAGACACATCCAACACCACGAGCATCTGGCCTCGTGAGGACGAGGTCTCAGAAGCTGCGGCTGCCCTGCTACAGGCAGACACCCGCACCCACTGCATCGCCTCCCTCCACTACCCTGGGAACCTTATAGCAAAGAGGAAAAGGGTCAGCTGTTTGTAGTAAACCCATGCTGGATGCCAGTCACCCCCCCCCCCCCCCCCCC
>PVKU01001627.1:83246-281333 GCA_004027475.1 Anoura caudifer | reverse complement strand
CAAGTTTTTCAACATAAGTTCTTTTCAAATTTGCTGGCAACTTACTTCATTATTGCTAGTGTTTCTAGGGGTGATGTCGGTGGCAGCAGTGCGGGAAGAGGTGATGAGGGTGATGGTAGGGCTGGGGGAAGGAAGGAGAGAAGGGGAAGGAGAATATGAAGGATAACAAAGAGATGAAAGAAAGAAAGGGATGAAAGGGAGAGAAAAGAGGAGGAAAGGAATCTTAAAGGAAACTTGATCTAAATAGGAGAGTAGCACTAAACACTATTAAATATATGGCCTTTACTATCAGAGTCTTGTGGTTTTGCTTTAAAGTTTTAACTTATAAAGAATTACCTCAGACCAAATATTGATCATCTCCGAGCCTTGTTTTTACACATAAAATAACTAATAATGATTAATACTTTTACAGTGCTTACTCTGTGCCAAGCACTATTTTAAATGCCTTACCAATATTAACTCATTTAATCATCTAAACAACTTTGTTTTACACTTTCCCAGCATAGGAGTGGAACAGCCAGCTTTAAGCCTAGGCAGTCTGACCCCAGAGTCTGTGCCTTCAATAACCGTTACAGACATGGAAGGACTTCGGTGAGGATAAAATGAGGTAACTCACGGGAGATGGTTTTGTTAGCTAAAAAGTGATTTTGTTAAAACAATTTTCAAAGTACTTGTGAAGGCCATGATGGTGATAAAGTCCAGGTAAGATGAGAAGAGGTCTTAAGAACAAAGACAAAGTATTGCTGAGAATTCCACTATAAGTTAGAACAATTTTCAAGTGCTGAAGAAGCTAAAGATGATGCTTCCCTTATGTGTTTTTTTTCTCCCTTGGTTTTCTAGTTCTGTAACAGCATCAACAGAATTACCAATGCCTTCCACCTTGGCTTGCTGATAGTCTATGATACCACTCTGATAGAATTTACAGTTTTGAGGTTTTATTTTTATTAAGTATTTCTCTTGATCTGGAAGTACATGTGATATTTCATTTCAGTAACGCATTGAAGAGTGTGTTTGTATGTATACATAAACATATACAATACACACACTTATTGGTTATATCTCAGGATCATTTGGTAAAATGTTACTTTAGGACATTGTTCTATCTCACTTTTAAATATTAATGTTTTTTAAAAAGTCTCTAACATCTAAGAATTGAAACTACTGGTTACCTTTAAAGTTGATTTTTTAAAAGAAGAGAAGAAAGGCAACTCTGTCTTCTCTGTGCCTCTTCTACTACCTCTTTAGAAGTTCTCCCACTGGTGAGCACACTGGAAACACCTCTGGTTAAAGTCAGCTTTACGATGTTCATAGCCAAGGCACCTTTTTTGACTTCTGACTGTGATGTCATGAAATCACAGCCTACTTCTCAGGCATCTAAACATATTGCTGCAGAATTCAGTCTTTCTTTTTTTTAATTTAAAGATTTTATGTATTTATTTTTAGAGAGTGGAAGTAAGGGAGAGAGAAAGGGAGAGAAATATCGATGTGTGAGAGAAACACTGATCAGTTGCCTCTTGCATGCCACTCTCTGGGGCCCTGCCTGAAACCCAGGCATGTGCCCTGACCAAGAGTGGAACCAGTGACCTTTCAGTCTGTGGGATAATGCTCAACCCACTGAACCACATCAGTTAGGGTGAGGTCAGCCTATTTTAAAAAGTGAAATTACAGTTAAAAACTGACCCTCAGTAGGCACATGCTTAATGACATGATTTTGTTGGTTCTCTTAAAACATTTTTTAAAATTATTCCATTAAATGATTTTTAGCAAAAGCATTTTAAAAACATGGAAAGCAAAGGAAAAATTAAAATCTATGTTTAGGAAATAATGGCCTCTAAAAATCCAAATTTTTAACAAAAAGCAGCTCAAAGAGTGCTGGCCTAGTTAGGAAATAAATCAGACAACATGAAAGATATTTTCCCCCTTCTCATTCAACTGCTTACTCCCTTAGTTTTTGTTGAAATTTTAGTTATTTTGTTATAATATTTACTAGCAACCTGCTTACAAACATTTGTACATAAGCTAATGAGTCCAAATAATGGAACCGTGGTTCCTTGAGGAGCAGGGTGTGCCCTTACTGGACTCTAGAGGTCATCAACTGTTCCTTGCATACTGCTGGTGCTTACTAAATGCTTACAGGATGAGTTAATTAGTTACTAATTTTTTAAATTTTATTTATTTTTAGAGAGAGGGGAAGGGAGGGAGAAAGAGAGGGAGAGAAACATCAGTGTGTGATTGCCTTGATGGAGCTGCGTTTAAAGGAAAGAGTAGGAATGGACCAGGTGAAGAAGGGAAAAAGATGCTCTAGGCAGGTGGATCAGAAAGAGTCAAAGCTATATGACGATATGGTGGTGCCTGGACAGAGCAGGCACAGAGGAGGAAGTAACTGTAAGCCAAGAGGTAAGGTAGTGGGAGGAAATGAATCTCAATAATGGGAAGGGTCTGGTCAGGAAGGAAATTGCGAGCTGTAATTTACAAAAAAAAAGTATGAATTAAACAGTGCTTCCAAACTCTGGTGGAGGATAAGGATCACATTCTGAGAATTTTTAAAATTTGCATTTCATTTGACTGAAAAGATTTTTAAGTATATTATTACTTACAAAGATAATAAGATTTTAGTTTCTTATGACAGGGCTCCACAAAATATAGCCTGAGAATAAACATCTGAGAAACACCAGGCTAGAAGATTTATACGTAACCTTCCCTGAAGGCTGCAAAACAATCCCTTATTCATGATGAAACTTCATTGTAAATTATAACCACTGATTCCTTTCTATCTACATTCTTATTTGTTTAACCCTCTAAGAACACCACCATATATGACAGTTACAATTATACCTTACAAATATTTTGTGTCCTTTCTGACTTAAGTGTTCAGTAAATGTATTACAGATATTACCTAGTTACGTAGTGTGCAAGAAAGACTACTTACCGGATCAATAGTTCTCCAACTTTTGCGTGCAATTTTTTTAACAGACCTAAAACCCATTTCCAACTCACTGATGCTCTCGCACAGGGGCTTTTTGTAGCAAAATTTCTAATTTTATCTTTCAATTATTTCAGTACTCCCAGGCAGATGGCAATAGAACAAAGGCATTAATCAGTGCTAATTTGTTTGGTCCACTTCTGATTAACTGCAATAAAAAAAGTTTACCTTTGGTTATAATTGAAACCAGATTGCAGATCTTGGATGGGACAATTTGTGCCTCAGTCTTTAACTTGCTGCTCCTTCTGCAGGGACACAACGCCTCACCTCTTACCTCACACAAGGTTCTTATTACGGCTGACTCATTCTTACTCATCATGTCTCTTCCCTGTGATTTTCCCTAACTACTCTACTGAAAATGTCTAACCCAACTCCCAGAAAGTTTCTCTCCTCCCACTATCCTGTTGCTTTGTTCATAGACTTTATCACAATTTATCATTGTTTTATCTTTGTCTCTCAATCAATCCTAAGCTCTGCGCAACTGAACTCCAAGTCAATCGGATCCACAATGTCCTGCACATACAGGATGCTTCTTAAACACTGCTGCAGGTATCAATGCATACCTTCTCTTGCAGATTGCTCAGTGGCTCATGCTCTTCTAGGGGTCATCCTGGCACAGGTTTCATTAAGAATTTTTCACGAGCTTTTTCTTCCACGCATAGTAAGTATGGAGAATACATTGTAAAGAATTTGTTTTTTTTTTTTTTTAATTGTTTTAAGAGCAAGCTAAGGTTTCTTAGAGAAATATTTGATCCAGGCTTGAACATGAACTGCACAATCTTACCATGCTAGAAAGAAAAAAAATAATAAAATCTATCAAAGATTGTTGGGGTCTGGTAAAAAAGGCACAAGAGCCAATTCAAAGGATCTCTCATTGGCTGAGGATGGAACAGTTTGAGGATCAACAAGAATAATGATTGTGATAGATTAAAACAAATCAAATGTATAAAAATTCACAAGTTCAGAATGTTTTTAAAATTGGTTAGTTTTGGAGTTTCCTAGGGCATCAACTCATTGTTCTGAAATGAGTAAAGAGGGAAAAATTTACCCTGCTTTCCTATGCTAATTGTATTTCAAGTTAACCAACGAGTTGAAGGGAGAAAGTTCTTCACCCTAGACAATATCCAACTAATAAGTGCCTAAGGAATGACAAAATTATAAAAATCACAATTTCATAATCTCTAATAAAAGTGGATTGAGATAATACTCATGAATAACTATTAAAACCATGGGCATTTATCAGTCAAGTCAGACTGATATAATCTGAAGTTTTGATCATTCTTAACATCATTAAAAGTGAGACAACCAGCTCTGGCTGGTGTCGCATAGTTGGTTGGAGTGTTGTCCAGTAGACTGAAAAGTGGCAATTTAGATTACCAGTCAGGGCACAGGGCACATACCCGGGTTGTGGGTTCGATCCTCAGGTGTGTAGGAGAAGACAAACAATCTATGTTTCTCTCTCGCATAGATGTTTCTCTCTCTCCCCTCCCCCCTTCCTTCCTCTCTAAAAGCAATGAGAAAATGTCCTCAGGTGAAGATAAAAAAAAAAGTTAGACAACCAAACATTGTATCTTCTGATATGATATGATGCATATCACATCACCTATGTGTGTTTAATGCCACCTATGAAGTATTCTTTGGCAATAATTAAACCTCTAGAAATAACCATCACTGTATGTGCCACCACAAGGTTGCAAACAGCCACGTGGGAAATTCTGTAGGACAAGTGACTCCATTTCTTTAACAAGTAAATAGCAATTTAAAAAGTGAGTGTATGTGTAGGGTGAACTTAAAGACACTTAAGAGCTATATCAACCAAATTTAATATGCGGACACTTTTTCATCCTGATTTAAAGTAATGAACTACAAGAAGTGATTTTTAGATAATCGAAGAAAAATAAACAAGAACTGGGTATTAGTTGATCTTAATGAATTATTGTCAATTGTGTTAGATGTGATCATAATATTGTATTTTTAAAAAGTTCTCATTTGTTGGAGGTTGATATTAAAACAGTTGCAGGTGAAATGATACTGTTTGGGATTACCTTTAAAATATTGAAGAAAAATAAAAATGTGTGTGAGAAACACAAATGACAACATGTTAATAAATGTTGAAACTGGGAATTAAGAACAAAGGGGTCATTATTTTATTCTCTCTGCTTTTGTATGTTTGAAAATGATCATGATTAAGATTAAAAGCTGAGTGTTGTTTTAATAATGTGCTAGCATAAAATACAACAAACATGCAAGAGTCTATGAACCACTTAAAGAAAAATATTGAAATAGATTCCTATGTATCCACAGCCCAGTGCAAAACACGAAGCATCACCATCTCTGCAGCTCCCCTTCAGTCCCTTCCTGAACATTCACCTGCTCTTTCTTCTCCCTCAGAGATAACCACTATTTTGAATTTTGTATTATAGCCCCCTTATTTTTCCTTATAATTTCTTTTGCTACTAACATGCCTATTCTTATACAACTTACTGTTATTTTCTATTTTTGAACTTTCCACAAATGGAATCATGCTTTATGTTGACTTGCTTCCTCAATATCAATTTTGAAATGATCCATGTTGATGCTTTTAGCTGTAGTTTATTCATTCTCACTGCTGCAAGTGTTCTATTGTATGTGTACACCACAGACTTTTTATCCATTCTACAGTTGATAGACATTTTGAGTTTTCAATGTATTATGAACGAACTTGTATGTTTCTTGTGGTGCACATATAAAAGAAATTCTTTGAGGTATATACCTACAAGTAGAATTACTGTCGTAGCATATTATGTGGATGAAACTGGGTAAGGCCAAACTGTTTTCTAAATTAGTGGTTGTACCGATTTATGCTTCCTCCAGCAAGCAATGTTTTTAAGATTTTTCTCATTTACATCTTTACCTACTACTAATATTTTCAGAATGCTTAATTTTTGCCAGTTTGATAAGTGTGAAATGGTATCTTTTTTAGTTTGCATTTCCCTTAATACTGTGAGCATCTTTTCATATGTTGTAGGGATACTTGTGTTTCCTCCTCTGTGAAATACACATGTTCATTCTTTTGTTCATATTCTAACAAGTTGTTTCCTTTTTCTTATTGATTTCAAGGAGTCCTTTATATATTCTGTATGTTAATCTTTTGTCATTATATAGATTACAAATAACTTTTTTGTGGTCTGCCTATTCACTTTTTTTATAGGATTCTTTGACAAATCAGTATTCTGAATTTTAATATAGTAAAATAGATCAATCTTTCAACCTTGGTCACCTTATTAAAGAAATCTTTTCCTACCTCAAGGCTATGAAGGTATTTCCCTATATGGTCTTCTAACAGCTTTATAGTTCTGTTTTTTACATCTAGGTCTTTAATTCACTTGAACTTTTTTCTTTTCCTTTTGTGAGGCAGGGCTCCAATTTCATTTTTTCCATATGAATAGCCAATTGACCCAGAATCATTTATTGAAAAGCTCATTCTTTCTCCACTGCTCTGCAATACCAACTCAGTCATAAATCAAGTGCCTACATAATTGTGGGTGTGCGTCTGGGCTCTCTGAAACAGGCTGAATTTTCATCAGCCAGAAAATAAGAACAGTCCAAGTTTGGTAATTTCCCTTATCACCTCAAGCCTAGAACTTCTGAGATTGCTCTTAACTTGTTCCCTCCCTTCAGTCACTCCTCCAAACCACCACTCCTAGTCCGAGCACACGTTAGTTTATGTCAGTCCTCTGCTTAAAAATATTAAAAGGTCCCACAATGAAACAGTATAAGGAACTATTTTAAGTTCCTCAAGCTACCCAGTTACCAGCTCCAACCTTCAGATTAACATTAACATCAATAGTGTCCACAATTTAGCAAGCACTCAGTAGATACAAGTGTCCTTACAGGATTTCACATAGGTTAACTGTTAAATTTTTTAAGGGAACATGATTTGCCTCCTGCCATAACCAAAATGTTCTCACATGAACTCATATTTAGTTTTGTCAAAATGTGTAACCTAGGAATTTATCTAAATCATATAAAGATCATAAATGTTTTGGTTCACTATTTTACTGTTTTAAAGCATCTGACCAAATCTGTTTTGAAATGTAATCATATAAAAACATCACTGTTTAACACAATCTCATGCATTGCATTTCCGTTTGCTCTACCTTTGTGCTGTTAAGAAAACAGATTCCTGGAAAACCAAATGACAAAACAAAATAATCAAGTTCTATTTAATAACAAATGAATTTTTCATTTCATTTTATTAGATGTGCAAGAACAGCAATTTGGACGTGCTTTCTTACTTGTTTGTACATTTTGGTATTATCTCTTTTTGAGCTAGAATATAAAAAGTCTTCTACAGGCAGCTTCAGGGACCAATTAACTCCATTAAATTATATCCAGTTATGTAGTGAACTGAACCACTGCTGTCTGGGGCTGTCTAGAGCTGTGACAATTAGGAGATGGAAAGAGGCAGAGAGAGATTGATTTTACATGTCACTGAAGCACACTGCAACAATATGCCAGCGTGACTTTCAAAATGGCCTTAAATATTCCAAACTCAGGGAGTTTCCTTGCTCCTGAGTGGGAGTTGACAGACTGTCTGACAGCATTAGAAAGAGGCAGAGAAAAGCTGATGTCTATATTGCGTTCTCTAGTAATGATAGTCTGCCTTTTAGCAGCATTTCCCCTTTAGAAGAATCTATTTGTCGTGAGGGGTGTACGTGTCTGTGTGTGTGCCCAAGCTTTGGCTCCGCTTATGCAGAGGGCATAATTTCACCTCTCACACGTGGGAAAACCAACCCGAAGGACACTAACGCTCCCAAGGTCACCTAGAAAATCAGTGTTGTGGCCTGGGGGGCTGGGTGGGGGTGAACAGAACCCAGGTGTCTCGACTCCAGCCTTGTGATTGGACACTAAATCATTTTTCCTTCCCTTGTTGGGGAAAAAAAATCATTGGACCCGGGAAAGTGAGAGATTAATCAGATTTCCTCCTCTTTTCCTCTTACCTCCTCTCCCCCTTACAGAGATAAAAACTCATGAGAGCAAACGAGGTGTCTACTCTGCAATTCTTAAGCTGAGTCCCAAAAATCCACCTCCACCCCGACACAAAGCAATCCGAGCCCCCGGGTTGCTGCGCGTCCAACCGCGAGCCTGGGAGGTGAGGAGTGGTTTAAAACTCAGCCCTCACCTCCAGTGGGTCCCGGCTTCGCGGCGCCCAAGCCCCGCCTCCGTCCGCCCTTCCCCCACGGCCTCCGCACGCCAGCCCCTCTCCCCTCTCCCAGTCCGGCGCACCCACCCCAGATGCCGACTGGCACCGATCGCAGCCACCGCCGCCGTCGCCGCCGCACTTTCCACTTGTATTGATCACCTCCCAGCCCCGCTCAGCCTGCACGCCGGAGCGGAGCTGCTAGCGCGCCAGCCCTTGGCAGCCCCGGAGCAGAAGGGCTCCAAGGAGGCAACTCCTCGGGAGCGCCCTGTCCGGGGTGCCCTCTGCGTTCTGCAGTGTCTTTTTCTCTACCTGGGAGGAGGAGAAGGAGAAGGAGGAGGAGGACGTCGTGTCCGGACTGGGAGGTGGAGCAGCGGCAGCCACCGCCGCCGGAAAGGGAGAGGCAGGAGAGACTGAGACTTGGAAACCCGAAAGTGCCCGCGACCCTGCACGGCAGGCTCCCTTCCAGCTTCATGGGCAAAGTGTGGAAACAGCAGATGTACCCTCAGTACGCCACCTACTACTACCCCCAGTATCTTCAAGCGAAGGTAAAGGAGCGCGGGGGTTGGGGCTCGGGGGCGCGCGCGCGGCTCGGGCCCGGGAGGGGCGCGCGACCGACCTCCGCCTCCCCCGACGGAGTTGCTGGAAGGTTGCTAACTATAGAGCGGGCCTGGGCAAAGCTGGGCGGCGCGCGGGGCGGCGGCTGCCTAGGGAGCGGAGTGCGGAGATCGGGTTACAGAAACCCGCGGGGGGAGAGACTAGACAGGAAAGAGCCGCCAGCCCCTTCCTGGCCCGGGAGGCGGGAGGGTCGCGGGGCTGAGCGGCGCCCCTCGCCGAACCCCTCGCTGAGCGTGGGCTGCTCGGATGCCGACGCCTGGAGCCCGCGTTAGGACCCGCTGGTGGCGCGGCTTTTCGACCCCTACTCCTGGGCCCCACCCCGTGAGCAGTAACTCTTGGGTTCCTTCGAGTGACACGGAGCCTCCCGCCCCTTGGGGTCGCCTCTCAGTGTCCCGCGCGCGGGGTGTCTGGGGATTAGGGGGCGGAGAGGGGACGGGACATTTTCCTCCCCGCCTGCCTCGGGCCCTAAGCGCCCGCCCCTCGCCTTGATCCTTGTGCGGTGTGGCACTTCACCTGGTTACTAATTTCTACTTTTACGCTGGTATTTTGGGTAGGAAAGTGGCCAAAGTTCACTCGGCGTTCATTGATGTCCCTTTTAATCGTCTCTGTAGCTTTTGCGAAGGAGGGACAATGGGCAGATTTCAGTGTAGAGAGAGAAGTGACTTTGTATTTAGTTTAGAAAAATACTACCTTCTATGTTTACCACAGATCGATTTCCAATGGTGCTTTCTCAAAAGTGGCCTTGGCTGATGACAAGTAGCCGTGCAAATTGCGACTGGCTTTCTAGGGACCCTGGGTACTTGGTTAGTGGGCCTATCTTATTTTTTTTTTTTCAAGAATTGGATGCCCCTGAACTCATTAAAAACAAAACAAAAACAAAACACAAGGTCCACAAAGAGTGAGGCTCTCACTGCTTTGGAAGCTCCTTCGACAGTTTGCACCATCCTTGCTCGACAATCAACATCTCCTATCAGGACTCCAGGCGCCCCTGTAGATCACAAAAGAATCAAGTATGGATGCAGTGTCTGAACTTTATTTGGGAGGTTGTAATTGTGCCCTTCTTGCTGGCAGAGGGCATTTCTGGCCTGCTGCAAAGAATCTCTGATTCATCCTTGATAAGCTTTTATTGCTTACAGTGTGTGTGGTCCATGTTATGCACCTACAACATAGTATTTGTCCGAAAGGACACTTGTCAGCACAGAGACTAGACATTTCCTAGCCCTCAAGGGCCTCATTCTCACTCCCCTCATTTCTTATTTTACTTTGAGTCGCCTGAAAGCAACGAGATGGTAGCAGCAAGGATATCCATTATTCAATTCTGTGTGGTCCTTATAAATTTGTTTTGCAGGGACCAGAGAGAGATGCCTGATTTTTGCGAGCTATATTGTAAATATAAGTTGTTCAAAGAAATTTTGAGGTGCAATCAGTGCACTACTTTTTAGATATCATATATGTTTAATGCACTTGTTTAAATTATGCAGCACTGGCTAAAGGACAGCCTATTCAACACTTAACTATATGAATTATAAATACATACACTCAGGTGAAGAAAAAGGCCGTGTTTCTACAGGCACATTCACCTTAGTAATTTTTATGTACCATTAAGTTAGAAACCAAGTACATAGCATTTAATATAGCTAATGCAGTGCCATTTGGCTCTTCTTGCCCCTTAAATAATTGAAGAGAGAGACAAACGGCAAGAGCCTGCTCTAGTAATTAGGGTTGGATCCCAGAAAGCTTTAGGGCCCATTTTCTGAAAGTGTGCTTCCTGCATAAAGCATTTAATATTGATTTGTGTTACAGTAAATGACATTCTCAAAACATATCTTGCGGTTTCTATTATGAAATCTGAAATCCTATTGCTCTGAGTCTCTTTGTTTCCGGAGAAGGACATACATACTCACTTGACCTATATAACATGGTATTAAAGTTTGATAATTAAATCTAAATTCCCTGTTGTAAAGTATCTTGATTATCTCAAAAAAAGGGGCATCTCCTAAAACGTAAAGTGACTAGTTACAGATTCTAGATAAGCACAGTTGGGAACACATAGGCCTTTTTACTTCCTTGCATATTTGTAGGTATCATGGTAGTGTGAGTCATTTAAAAAAATAGATACTACTTTTGATTTTTAGTTGAAAAACAAGTGTTGCCTAATCTACCTAAAGAGTTAATAAACTCACTTAGAATCTGTTGTCTGCAGTGATGATCCTTGCCTGTGTGCGCATGTGTTTTCACCTTCCTGAAGTATGGGATAGAAAACGTCATTGTGTTTAAAGTACAGGATGTGTTCACTAGTCAGAGTTGCTTTGAAACTTCTGTTTGGAAGCTGTATCAAAAACTAAGGAATGACACAGGCATTAACAAGTGATATTTGACTTAAACTTGTGATTGAGAGATGGAAGTGATTGTTTTATACTGAGGAAGAATAAGCGGATGGGATTTCGTTCCATCAGAAAAGTAGATACCAATTAACATGGCTCTTGAAAATGAGTTTTCTTACTATACTTTTGTAAAAGCTAATGTTTGTCAAATTATTTTCTTGTGTTAATCATTCAATCAGTTTGTTTTGGAAAATGTATTTAGTAATTTTTTCCCATAAAAACATATTGGTCACTTGTATATTTTATTAGCAACAACAAAAAAATCTGCAGAGCTGTATTATAGCATGGGACCATATTGGTATGTTTTGCTCTTTGAAAGAAAGATAAAATTATTAGAAAAACGAATGCAGCTGCATTAGACATAAAGTAAACCTGAGGAGCTGTGGAAGGGCAACACACAGGTGGAAATGAAGGAAATTGTGAAATTTTCATAATACCTTAGTTTGGGACAACATAGATTTAAAGGCACCTGACTTTACATGCTTGTTGGGTTTTTTCTACCTCTGTCAGGCTGGCCTTACCACAGCAAATTCTCTTTCTCACCTGACACATTCAATCCAAGATGTAGTTTGATATAGCTTCATGTGTATAAGCATACATTGTTCTAAAAGATTTTCTGAATTTTATAAAATGACTTATGTTAGATTATGAAAAGTTAAATTTGGTATCAACTTTGAAGCTACACAGAGATAATTCAATGTATTTTTTCCTGAAGATGTGTTACACAGTTTCAAACAATGGCTATATTAATTTCACTTATTGCAGAAGCAACCCTTCAATCATGGTCTGTTTATTTCAAAGATACTACAACTTATCTAATTGCCATTGCATGTATGCAAATATTTATGAGAATTGAAATACTTATTCTTTTTTTTGAAGAAAGGAAAGTACAAAATGTACTTTGCATGATTACCTAATTTTTGTGCCAACTGAAAACAATTTGACAAATTTGTGATCTTTGTTTATAATTATGAACATAATTCTATAAAATATATCATAATGAAAGCTTGACTTTTAAGTTTTACATATACAACAATATTATTTTTCTATACTAAAGAAATGCTTGTTTCTAAACAAAAGTTTGTTTTAAAGCTATTTTTGTGTAAGTGTATGCCAAAGAACATACCTGAACTGAGATTCAAAATCTGGAAAATAATCAGTGATACACTTTGGGATTCTATTAATGAAAGCTACTAGAACAAAACAGTTTTTGTGAATTGAATTTCTGGGTGCATTAACATTTTGCCAAAATCCAAAAGTTTTGCCAACTTTTACTTAGTTGTAGCCAAATGAATATTGCGTCAATCTGTTTCTCCAGAAATTAGGGGTCAGGATTTGATACACAGAACTACTGAGCATTTTAAGGTGGATTGGAGGTAGGGAAGCATGATACTAAGACTTGGAGTGCTTTGTGTATTACGAAGCAACCACATTTATGAGGTGAATAAAACTTGCTTAAATGTATCAATAGAGTAATGCGATATTTTACACAATGAATACACATTATCTTACCTGGGTAAGTTGGGGCATTGTGGCTATCTGGGAGTGGTGTAGGAAGAATGAAGGTCATGGAAGTGTTAAAATGAAGATGCATTATGATGCAGTATTTTAGCACCCATCCCCTTGGAGAGCTATTTCTTTGGAATTTTCCATAACGAATATTATTTTTTATATGTTGGGAAAAATTTTAAACTGCTAGAAGACAAGAGGAAGTGGTACTAATTAGAGGTAAGTGAAGAGAAGTAGGAAAGTATTCAATCATTTAGTATTAGTATAACTAAACCTACCTTACAGGTTTGGCAGTCATGGCTTGGAATTAAACTCAGATATGGGTGACTTTCATGTAATATACTTGTAAGAAAAAAATTTTTTAACATTACTGATTTATTGCTCAGACTTTGTATTTTGCTTACTGGTTTATTGAAACTATAAAATTACCCCAGCATACTTAATGAGTACAGAAATTTGAAGTTATGGGTCTTATAGCTAAAAACAAAGGGATCTTTTCTCCTTTTCTTTTTTACTCAGGAGGGAGTCACCAGAAAAGAAAATTTTTTTTTCCTATATTTGCTTCATCAGTAAAATTCGTGCAAGGAAACTCTAGAATGAAAGGGTAAGGGCTTAGTAAAAACGATAGGGACACTCAGTATTGTTCATTCTTTTTAAAGATGGGGAGTTTCTTGTTTGTTTTTTAGTGGATGTTTGGTTCACAAAAGTTTGTTTTCTCCAAGCATGACCTTGCTGTTCCACTGTTAGCCTCTCTTCCAAGGATATCAGCACCTCCCTAGTTTCTTGCTTGATTTGCAGAATAGTAGGTACTAAATAAATGCTTGTTGGCGGCTATTACTATTAAGAATAAGTACCTGCAATTTTTTCTGGACCAGCAAGAAAATCATAGACCAAAATCTACAAATATAATAATCTAGCCTGATTTTCTAATGAAATCTTAATATAGATTTATGTTTTGATTTATTTGTTCTATAATACATTCAAATGTTTTTTGAATGGAATAAGATCCCTAAAGTGAATCACATATCAGTTGGTCAGTGCTTGATTTATGGAATCAAAAATGCCTTTCTGTGCAATCTTTATTAAAAAATAAGGTGCTGGCGAAGAAATCTCATAGCATTAGGTTGAGGGGAGGAAGTGTTACGAATTGGTGACTCAGCCTGTCTTTACCTTCTGTCGCTGGCCCCAACCGACATGATCCGAACTTTTCCTGCTTAATTTTTAAGAAAATCCTCCTTTTTTCCAGCTTATTTCAGAATTGGTAAAAAAAAAAAAAAAAAAAAAAAAAAAAAAAAAAAAAAAAAAAAAAAGAGGAAAAAGAACAGAAAAAACCATTTACTTAGTGGATACTAACTAAAATATAAACTGTCATTGAGATGTTCAGAATTACAGTTGTCTCTCAGTTTCTGACTGTTGCATAACCCTAAACATGACATTTAGCCATCTAGCTTTTTATCACATTCACCAGGATGTCATAGGAATGAGTGAGGACATGCTGAGTTGCTCTTAAGTGGAAGTGGCTTATTCAGTAATGTGGTTTATTCTAAAGAAAATGTAGTAATGATATGTCAGTGATTTAAATGCAGTGCTCTAATATTTGGTATAAAATCAAACCATAGAGCATTCAGTATTGAACATTGAGCTTGGGAATTTTGTACGGAATGGATTGTGCTGTTCATTTTAATGAACAAATGGTAAAACCTGGTCGAACTTGGCTGTGCCTCATAAGAGACCACACTTGTATGACAACAGACGTTTACCAGTAGTTTGGTCAGATGATACTCAGCAAAATGTCTTCTTAGAAGCGCATGTGCAAACACACATGCAGATTGGAGTGCACATGCAATTCCACAACAGAAACTAAACATTTCTTAATCAGATCCATACAAGGGGAAAAGTGTAAAGGAGATGCTGACAGCTAAGCCAAGAACAGACTGAACATTCTCTGAGAACTGAATTCCTGATTTTTGCTTTAGTGCATCTAGTCTCCTTAACAGAAGTATATGAGTATTTTAGTTTTTCAAACAAGCACTGGAAAATAAGTGTGTCACAGAGCTTGAGAGAAAGACACAAAAAAGGGAGGGCAAAAAATCAACCTCCTAGATAATTCTAGAGGAGAAAATGCATAAAACTGAACGTTGCCGTTCTCCATACATTGTTGCTTAGCTAATTGTTAAGTGAATGCATTTGTCATTTTAGAGGATGGAGAGCAGTCTTCTGGACAATGAATGTGAAAACCTGTATTCTAAAACAGTTTAGATGAACAGTTAACTGGCTTATAAGTCTGGTACTGTTAGCACACAGTTCACTGTCTGGTGGATGATTTCCTATGTTGGCTGTAACATCTGTATTCTGGAATTAGGTTAAGTTTTAAGCTGGTAGATTGTTGGAAAATTGCAGAGGCTCATAGAGGGCTAAAATACTAATTGTGTATTTTCTGAGTGACCCCAAAGCACCATTCTCTGCACTTGACATTGGGAAAGGTTAGGGAGTGCAGTATCTGGTCCCTGCTCTTCAGCATCTCACCAACTATCAGGGAATAAGAATAGACACAATACAAAAAATAAGCAAAGAATATTTACAAAAACAGTACACCTAACAGAGAAGGCACTAAGGTCTGTATGTGGGGTTAAAAACAGCACCATGTGTTTTGTGAGAAAAAAGTAAAGTGCTAGCTAATTAAAGCTACCATAAACCTGAAAATTTTAGAAAGAAGTTGGGCTTTAGATTAATGAATGAAATTTTTTAAAGTTGATAATCCGCAATGTTTTGGAATTTTTTTATTCTTTGTAATCCTCTTATGAGTACTTAGAATTTTAAAGAATAACACTTTTTAGTGCTTTCTGTGAACACCTTCCCTTCAGATTTTCATATTCAATTAACTTATTTTACATTATTATTTTTCCAGTTTTATGCTTATGAATATGCACAGCCAACCTGTTAGGGTTGTGAAAAAGTCTGAGACTATAATCCTTAAATGATGACATAATGCTTATACAGAAATGTTACTTTTGTAGTTTTAAACCATTTGAAGTGATGTTTATTTCTTTTAATTTGTTAGCCTTCTTCATGGCAAAGGGGGAAAACTAGGTTTGGCGTTCTGTTATGCTGCTGATGAGATCACTCTGTGCCTGCAGTCTACACATTAACAATGCGTCTAAGTGAGCTGGCGTTTCACCAGGAAATAACAGGCTTGTATTATTTCTGATCTTTTGTGGATATGGCTATTTGTTCTCTTTATTTGGTCATTATCTAGGTTTAATTCTTTTAAAATAAACTGTTACTCCCCTCTGCAAACGGTGTGCGGTGCTTTAGGAGTTAGGTTGTCCTCTGTTTGGCCTCCGTATGGGACCTGGAACTCATCCCTCTGGATGCTCGTGGAAACACGTGTTCTTGGGCTGCCGCGTCCCAGATAGAGGAGCTTCAGGGGAAGGTTTTGTGTCGCAAAACCAGACCAGTTTGTAGATGTCCAAAGTATTTTTTACTGATCTTGAAGGAAGCATGCATCATCTTCCTAGCTCTGTAAGTACATGTTCCCCCATTTTACATGATACCAGTTTGGGTGTTTTGATAAGTTGAAAAGTGCAATGATTAGAATGGGCAGAATTGGATATATCGTGGAAAAGTGTGATCTTAAATTTCTTGGGGGGGAATCAAAGTTGCCAGAATGAATTGTAGATAATAAATTTACATTAATCTTACTCTTAACTCTTCAAATGATGCTTTATTATGTTCCCTGTTTCATACTTTTTAGTTGCCATTGGAATTATATTTCTACTATTGGAGAACCTCTAAACACTTTCTTACCTGTAAAATAACAATGAAATATTTTCACAGTTTAGAAAATGAAGTCTCATTAAGTTTTTGTTTATAAGGAAAAGTAAATCTCATTGGAAATCTGTAATGCTATCAGCTTTACCTGTGTCTTGTCAACAGCGGTTTGGATTTTTCACCAACAGGCTTTTGACAAATGCAAACATTTATAAGAAGAAAAATTTGCCAGTTTTTATTTTCCGGTCATTAACTGCAATACTCCTAAGAGCCTCACTGCCTCCCACAAAGCACAGCTTTGATTAATTTCATTGTTTTAAAAATGCAAGTCTTTAAAAAAAGGTTCTTAAATCAGTCTCTTTGTAGATTTCATTCCACTTGACCACTTGCATACTTCCATTAAACAACAACAACAACACAGAAAGATTTGGCTACCAGAGAAACTGCTAGAGCAAAAATTCTAAAGCAGCGCGCAGATGGTATTTTTCTGGGGCTTTTTGTGATTTGTTTGATGATTGGGTTTACCTTACTTTACAAGTGAGTTGTGTTTCCAACAGGTTTTATTCCCCAAAGGTCACTTGTCAGTTATTCAGAACTTAAAAACTCATTTCCCATATTTCACATAGAGTGGCCTGCGAAGTGGGAGTAGGTGGGGATAGATAAAGTCCCTGACATTGGGCGGTCTCAAAGTGCGTTTCCTTTCCCTCACTCCTGCCTTCTTCTTCCTGCTCCCCCACTTGGACTTTTCTCCTGCACACTGAGAGTCATGCCACTCTGGACTGACTTTGCAAGAGCACATGCCCTTGGTGGATCCACCAGGGTGACTGTCGTGTATAAGCACTTGCACTGTATTTGAATCAGGGACCAAGTGTGCCTGGCTTAATTTTGCTAAAGAAATCTTTACTACCTCCTAATGCTACAGATTATGATTAAGAATTTCCCAGCTACAATTGCCTCTTTGAATTTGATTTTCTTTCTAATTCCTTATTCAATTTTATATGGAAATTTAAAATAAAATTTTACCTGTTAATGTTCATGGGTGTTAAAGAAATGTTAAATAAGTGCAGACATGATGTAATACTTTGAACAAAAGAGAACATGATTAGCATAATAGAAAGTATTTTGATGATAAATGTATACTCTAATGAGATTGGAATATAACTGCGACAGTGAAATAGTAAAATGTTTACAATTTTTCTTCACCCATGCTTAAATATTTCACAAAACTATTCTTTATCTAAAAATAATCATGAAAGTATTGTGTTTTCTTAATTTGTCAAAGACCAAAAAACATATTTCTTGGAAACAGTTCCTCAGATTTTAGTTTTAATAGCAAAAATCTTAAGTGTTAATATTGACTTTTTTTAGACTGATTTTATCTTTATATATAAATAGGATTTAAAACGATGGTGGGTGCTGTCTGGTGTTCTTTACTACCCCTCTGTCTCCATCAGGAAATTCACGTTTGTGCTTCAGCAGCACAGGATGTTCTTCAGTGCACATCCTTTGAGCCTTCAAAATTTGATTTGACTCTGTGGTCTGATGAGAGCATGTTCAGATAAGTACATTGTGATAGGAATCTGTGTCTGGGCCCTAATGAACATCTGCTTTCGAGGGCGCCACTGCAGCACCTTTCTTTGTTTCCTTTGCCTTTTTGATTTAAATCTTGTTTAAACCCTGCAAATGGGGATGTTTTTCAATATGCAAATATCCTATCTCCCTTTTTAGGAACCCCCCCTAGATATTTTAAATATGAATGCATTGGGAATTTAAAAGGAGTCTGTAGGAAGCAAGCCCAGGGTCACAGTTCTACTATTGATAACTCAGACATATTGTACTAAAATCATCGAGTTAAGATCGCGTAGTTGGAACTACCTGGCCAATTTAATTAAATTACACAAACACTGAGCAAGCATCGTATTAGGCCTTGGAAAGTGCAAATATGTGAATAAGACATGATTTGTGCTATCATGGAGCACAATGGAGTAGTTTTGTTTACTTGTTCCTTTGTTTAACATTCTTATTGAGGTAGAACACACATGTGTAGCACAGTGCACAGATTTTGAATGAGTGGATGTCCTCATGTAATGGCCACCCAGGTCACTATAGCATTTCCAGCACCAGCAAACACCATGTTGCTCCTTTCCAGTTTGTACTCTCTGAAAACAACCATTTAGTCTTCCATCTTTGTAGATTGGTTTTGCCTATTCTTGTTTTTCATAAAAATGAAATCTTACAGTACCCTTTTGTGTCTGGCCTCTTTAGTGCATCAGTTTGGTTTGATCCGTCTGTGTCGTTATGTGGAGCAGATGTTTGTTCTTTTTTTTGATGCTTTGTAGTGTTCTGTCACAGAATACACCATGATTTATTTCTCTGCCCTACTATTAATGGGTACTTGGATTACTTTTGGCCAGTTGCTATAATTATTTGTGTTCATATCATTTGGTTAACATGTGCACTTACTCATAAGAGAGGAACTGGTAGGTTTTGGAGTTGGTATTGATATGTCTATGTTCAGCTTTGGACAATATTACCAGGCAAAGCATGAGAAATCTAATTGCTGTGCAAATCACTTTTGTCAGTCCTTCTAAGTTTAGTCCATCTGGTAGGTAGTATCTCATTAGGATTTTAATTTGTATTTTCCTGATGATTAGTGATGTTGAGTACTTTTTCATGTATTTGTTGGCCAAATGGCTATCCTCTTTTGTGAAGTGCCTTTCAAGTTTTTTGCTTACTTTTTAAAAATAACAGATATATTGCCTATAATTCACATAACTTACAACTTAACCTTTTGCTCACTTTTTATATTGGATTTTTCTTTTTATTGGTTTATAGGTTTTAAAATATAGTCTGGATACAAATTCTTCATCAAATATGTATCAGAATATCTTCTCCCAATTTTCAGTTTTTCCTTTCATTATCTGATTAGTGTCTTTATGAACAGAAGTTCTTAATTTTAATGAAGTCCAATTTACCAGTCTTTAATTATTGCTTTTTCTGTCTGTTTAAGAAGTCTTTGCTTACTTTAAGGTCATGAAAATATATTCCTATATTTTCTTCTAGAAGATATATTTTACCTTTCATGTTCAGGTCTGCAATGTATTTCTAATTAACTTTTATGCATGGCGTGGATGGGGTTGAGATTTGTTGTTTTTTTTCCCCTCCATATGAATATCTAATTGATCCAGCACCATTTATTGAAAAGACATTTTCATTTTCTCCTTTGAATTTCAGTGTCGCCTTTGTTGTAAATCAGGTGACAACACTTACTGTTTTTCTTTCTCTGAACTCTTGGTTTTGTTCCATATGTATCTTTGTGTGAATACTACATGGTCTGAATTTTTGTAGCAATATATTAAACGCATATATTTTCAAAGCAATCTTAACTATTCTTGATCCTTTGTACTTATTTATAAATCTTAGAATCGTTTTGTCAATTTCCATAAAAAATTGATACAATTATTACTGGAATGGCATTAAACCTGTATATCAATTTCAGGAGAATTGATATCATCTAAACTGTAAGGATATCTCTTCTTATTTATTTATGAACTTATCACTTTTAAGTAATTTATAACAAAACATGCAAAATTGTTTTTTAAGTGCTTATTTCTTAAATACATCCAATAGTTGCTTCAAGATCTGCAGGATGATAATTGGCATAGATTCTGTTAAGAAAATTCTTTTGAGGAGAGAAAAACACTGTATTTATTATCAAAAATCAAAATTAATTTTGAAAAGTAGCTTACCAACTGAAACTTACTGTTTGAGAACAGATGGCATTCTTTTTTTTTTTTAAATGCATCTCAAAATATGGCTGATTCTCCTTGTGTACTCTTTATTGTCCTTTTGAGGCTTTGTTTATTTGATGCTGTGACTTCTCATCACCCTGTCTTACAAGTTATAAACATAATAATAAATGAAAAATTAGTTGCATTTGGAGAATTTTCTGACACCCCTTGTGATTGTTTTCGATGTGCCCTAGATGTTGTGAAATGAAGACTGGGAATCTGCTTAGATACAGACTTTGAAGCAAAAAAACATGCAGCTTTGTGGGCTTCAGCTCCTTCAGACTTTTCCTTAGGTGTTCTAAAAATCATAGAGATACATTTCATGCCTTAAGGTTTTGAGGCTTTGATTATTGCCATATTCAGCCAGCCAAAAACAACTACATACAACTTTCAAAGCTTATTAGTTCTGGCTAGGTTAGCTTAGGCTGAGCAGGAGGTTGAATAGACAACTTCTGAAGTTCTTTCAAGTCTAAATTTTAGGATTCTGGGAATTTATAACATCCAAGAATCACAGAATGTTAGAACTGGAAGGAACTTTAAGATAATCTGGTTCAAGCTATCATTTTACAGATGAGGAAAGCTACCCAAAGTGAAGAAACGAAAGTAGAGCTCCAGAGAGGCAGAGATTTGGGGGGAGTGGCAGGAGGGCCAGAGATCAAGAGGGCGGAGGCCTGACCTCACATGATTACTCAATACAGTGGCCTGCGAAGGAAGAAAGGAGAAGGGAGGCCACATACAGCTTCAGCAGTCATTCCAGGAAATTTATCATAAGGTTGGACTGCTGTGTAACTGGGGCCAGCTGGTGTCTGCGCAGCAGTCAGCAGTGGTCACTCTGTTTGAGGTCACCCCAGCAGGTAGAGCTGGCCAGACATCTGCAGTTACTTCTATGAGTGTGGCCGCTTCTCCTGCTTTGCCAGAACTGTATTCAGCTGGTTCTGCTTTGTTCTAATGTTTCTAACTGCAGATTTTGGGGAGCCTGCAGTGGAGCCCAGCTCATCCTCCATGGCTTCTGGCCTGTTCACGGCCGTGTTCTTCCTCTGGATTCTTCCTTTACCACATTCCTAAGGGTCTTTTTTTTATAGCCCTGGGTCTGGGGCCAAAACCCTCTCACTTTTTTAGCATGCCTGGAGCTTCCCCACGCCAGCAGGCTAGACTCCAGATAGCTTCGTTTGTGCTAACTTTCTTCATCCTGCCATCGTCATCCCCTGTAACCTGTTTGGTCACCTCCCCACCCTAATCCAGAGAGTCTCTGACTAAAGCCCTTTTTTATTTGTTGAAGCCACCCCCTCGTTCACCACTCTGATGAGAGCCACCTTCCTCCTAACGCCAGGCACTCCACACTTGTCTCTAGTGTCTCTTGTTTTTTCATGAGACATTTGAACCCAGCTGACAGCCTTTGGTACTCTTCCTACGATCATGCTTCAGGACCTGTTTTAGTCAGTTATCATGTGGAAAGCCTCGGAAAAAAACAAGATGCCCAGTATTGTGGCGTCACAAGCCCAGGAGTCACTGGGACATAGCTTTTCTCTCATATTGTTTGGATCATATACTCATTAAGTGCACTGAAAATACCATGCCTGGCTAAAGGCTGTGCACTGTGGAAATCAAATACAGGAGAAATTGGGATCTATTAAGCAAATTAAAGAGAATGATTTTTCCACAGTTTACAAAGAGATTCACCCGTGAAAATGCCTCCTTAGTTCATTTACGTCTTTCAAAGGTTATTACAGGTCCCTAAGCCTTTGAGAGAAAGTATAATTTAAAGTTAAGTCATCGGGAACCATGACTTATTGAAGATTAATTAGATATTAAGAACAACAGTTTGTGAAATAATTTCTTAAGTCAGTTGGAAAGAATCACCGTATTTTTTAGACCATAGGATGCAGCTAGGTTTTAGAGGAGGAAAATAGGAAAAAAATCTTGAAGCAAAAATGTGGTAAAATATTTAATAACATAAATAAGATAACATTTCACCAATGTAAATGTAAACAGAACTCAACAGCAGCATTAACAACCATTATTCCTCCCAAATGGGGGGGGGGGGAAGGGGTGCGTCTTACAGTCCGAAAAATACAGTAGCTTATTTATGTTATATTTGATTTACACCCAACTTCTTAGGAATGCGTGATGGAATAAAGGTGCAATTGTAGCTGGCTTTGTTTGTTTGTTTCCTTACTGTTTGAAGACTCCTCTGCACTGATTGGTTCGGCCCTTTAGTTTTTCCTCCTGTGACTGTGTGTAACCGTAACTGTGAACTTTGGAAGTCGTGGGCTGCTAGGAAGGAAATGACAGAAAGAGCTGTGGGTGGCTGAAAGTGTTAGGGTTTCTGTGTCATCTGTAAGGAAACCAAGTAGTTTGTGGCCCACTATTAGTTGACCAGTGTCATAGTCAGTGTTTCCTATGTGGTGGTATGTTTAAAGACTGGGGAGTGGCATTCTTTTTAGACATTTTAAGGTTCCTTTTTACAGAGCAATTGATTACTTGGGCTGGAATGTTCTCTCAGGTGGGATCCAGTGAATAATCTTAAACAACTGATGATCCAAAACCTTTTGCTGTTAATGTTTGTGTGTAAATTACTCTCCCAAAACACAGCAGGAGCCTAGTATTTGGATTACTTTTACTTAATATTCAACGGTGAAAGGTGGGCTTGCTTGATGCCTTAGAAGTCATGTACATTATTCGTTTAAGTTAAAAAGGTACGTATTCAACCAGAGTGACATAAAGTCTAAAAGGAAAGCTAGGGTTTAAATGAGCACATGAGTAATTATTATCTTAAGAAACAGAGGGAATTGTCTTTCTGGTCCAAGTTTACTTCCTAAACCACAGTTTCTGGATTTAGAAACTTTCATCTAACTTTCTCAACATGTTATGAAGATTTTGAGCACAGTTTGCCCACATTTTTGAAAATATACAGGCAAATTGAGGGAGATATATCAAATTTGGTGTTGGTTATATGCGCCTTCTTAGGCAGCTTATAAAATCTCCTTTTTAGGATGCTTAAAAAGTGGAGGCATGAGAGTTTACTAATTTGATTTTTCCTTTTCTTATTATATTTAAACTTCTACTGTGTCATTTCATCCAGGGGTACGGCCCACAGGCCGCATGCAGCCCAGGATGGCTGTGAATGCAGCCCAACACAAAATTGTAAATTTACTTAAAACATAAGATTTTTTTGTGATTACATGTTGCAGTGTATTTAATGTGTGGCCCAAGACAACTCTTCTTTCTTCTAGTGTGGCACTGAGAAGAGTTGCACCAAAAGGTTCAACCAAAAGGTTGGATACCCCTGACCATACTGTATAATAAATTTACACTTAATCTAATATAACTTAACCTGATGGGAGAAAAGACTGAAAAAGTCAGAAGATAGCAGAAAAAAAGCATGCATGCAGTTATATGTATGTTTAGTAACAATTTAATGTAGTATTTTGATAACATTAATTTGTGTACTTAGGGTCTCCTTTATAAGAATGTAAGATTCTTAGAAATATATTTTGTTCATTTTCATGCCCATTGTAAACTTTTGCACATAGTAAGTACTTAACAAATGTTTATTAAATTGGATTCATATTCATATCTTTTGTTTTCTAACATGATAAACAGAAATATCCAGAATTTTTTAAGAATGAAGTGCTTCTTCTTTAAATATACACATGATTAGGATAAAAATGGGCTAAATTACCTAAATAATTCTCTCACTCTCTGGCTTTACATTTAGACTCCTAGTTTATGCCTAGCGGGCTATTAGTACTCTTAGGCTAGTTTGTCATTGTCATATAAGCCTTTTATGTAGTACAAAAACAAAATTTTCAATGACTAATTTAAGTTAAATACAGTGAACATAATGCGCGTAGATACGGGAAGCCCATTAAAATGAACGTTTCTACGTTTCTACTCTCTTAGCATAAGTTTTTGAATATCTCCTGGTTGGGGCATTAATACTGAAGAGCAATTAACTTTATTTTTAAAAGGGCTATATTTCTAAGAACTATGTTTCTTCAGATTAGCTGGGGGTCTCTAAGGGCCCAGAACTGTATCGGAAAGGATAAGTGATTATCTTTGTCAGGGTTCAGACAGAAAACACATGGCATACTTAAGCTTGGTGTTTAGGGAATGTTTAATAAACAAGAATATTTGCGAATGTGTTGGCAGGCCTTAAGGAAACCAAAAAGGGATAATAGCACTCTGAGGCCAGCACAAGGTGGGCACCTTCACTGAACAGGGTCCAGAGCTAGGGGTGGGAACAGTGTCAAGATCCTAAAAGGGTGTATGTAACCTGCTTTGTGAAGACGGCTGCCTGCCTGAGAGGAGCCATGACCTTCAGCTAAGGACCAAGGCCAACCCATGCTGAGCAGACATCCCTGACTTTCCTCTTACCTTGGGATGTCCTACCAGTGCCTCCAGTTGGAACCTGTAGGAAGTTGGAGGGAAGAGGATCCCTTTGATGCAAGGCATTAAGGGTCAGCCTCCCAGTGCACAGAATAGGGTGGAGAAAGAAGGTAGACAGGCAAACAAAGGTAGGGGGATCAGTAAATACTGGTTGAATAAATGCACAGCTGCTTACTACTTTTCTTAATGGATAGTTTTGTTTCTTTTAATTAACAGTGCTACTTACTGCCTTTTAAAAATTCTGCATTACTTGAATGAGCTAATTAGTATATAATGAGTGCCTACTATATGCAAAGGATTTTGCCAGACCTGTTCTTATTGATAGTAGATAACTTTCTAAGAAAATTAGGTGGTACTGGAGTCCCCTTTTACGTAATACATAGATACTGAGAACAACCAATCAAGTGTTGACATTAAGTACTTGGAGGTGACATAAAGTAACCTAAAGCACTTCATTTCAAGTAAATTTGGGGAGCTTGGACTTTAAAGCAATGCTATAGTGCAGCTCTGTCCAGTAGAACTTTCTGCAGTGATGAAAATGTTTTATATCCTTAGTCTGATGTGGTGGCCACCAGCCCCAGGGGGGGCTATTAAGCACTTGAAATTTGGCCAGTGCAACTGGGCAACTGAATTTAAAATTTTTAGCCACATGTGGCCAGTGGCTGTCCTATTGGACAGTGCAGCTAAAGAGCATATATTAAGTAAATATATGCTCCCTGATTTGATTTTTGTATGAAGTCCTTTTGAAGTAAGAAATTAGATCTTGCTTTTTCAGATTTTCAGATTGCTAATCTCCTTTATACAGGAACCATGCAAACACTGGTGACCAGAATGTAAAGTGAAAAGAAATCAAAAGCAACTAAGACGAAGCAGGTCCTAAAGCTTGGCTAATAAAAGCAAAGGAAAAGATACAGAAACCCTTTTATGTTATACAATTATATGCTTTACAAATGTAGTTATATTTATTCAGACAGAGTTGTAAATATTTAAAAATAGATCATTGTGTCCAGGCTTCTCATCATTAAAAAGTCCACTTTAATTTAAAAAATACATTTATTTCTATGATGTAATTTCCCTGGATATTTGATCCTTCATTATCACACGGTTGCTTTTGTGCATAAGCAGTTGGTTGTAAAGAATGAAGATAGGAAATCTAATGTACACAGGTAGACAAAACTACTATGATATATTAAAGGTGTATATATTTTTAAGACTTTGATTTTAGTGGCTTTGTTTTATTTTTTTATTTTCTTAGCTTTATTGGATATATGTATATATTATATACAAGGGGGGCCCCCAAAATGAAATTTATTTATACAAATTTTGTATTTATTTTTATATGTTTAAACTTCAGTCACCTTTACTCTCCTTTTGATGCAATGCACCTATTGAGACATTTTTCCCACTGCCCAAAACAGTTTTTGATCTCGAGTTTGATGTCTTTTAGTACTCCTGCTGTTTTTTGTTTCACCTCTTCCACATCAGCAAAACATTTCCCTTTGAGGACTTTTTTCATCCAGGGGAACCAAGATATGCCACTTGGGGCAATATTGGGTGAATAGGGAGGGTAGGGCACAGGGGTCATGCTGTTTTTGGTCAGAAACTGCTGAACACTCAGTTTGGTGCGAGCAGGTGTGCTTGTAAATTAGCCATCACGAAATGGGCAAACACACTGAAAAAATTCACTGAAGGCAAATGCAGCTTCTCACGACAACACCAGCTAGTACAGTGATACAGATGGGTTCCTCGACCACTCATCAAGCAGGGGAAGCCTGTACTATAAGAAGCCCGCCCTTCAGAAGGTAATACTGATTTTTTGGGTCCCCTCTTATATATTCAGCTTTATGATAAAAGCTGAGTTCTGTTGGCTCTTTTCATAACACTGTTTCTTCCTTTTAGCTTGTCTTGAGAAATCTATGTTAAGCTCAGAATCTGAAAAAACGATCACTTGGAATTCCTAATTATTCCATAAGGACAAACGGTATCACATCATAAATATGACATATTACCTATGATGTAACTGAAAATAATTTTGGGGGCAGTGAATTTACAAGTATTTATTTTCTGATTATTCTTATTGTACTGAAGTCTACCTTTTACCTACCTTTTTCACATTATACTTTATTTGATCTGTATTTAATAGGACGTAATTGCATAGGAGACTGCCTTTTAAAGTAACAAGTTCTAAGTTCATTACGGCAAATTTAAAATAGGTCCTGATATACAAACTCAAGCGTGTTTTTATTTTGTATATTATGGTAACATATACAAAACATAAAATTTACTGTTTTAAATATTTTAAGTGGAAATTTTTGTGGCAATAAGTACATTCATATTGTTAAACCACTCATAAACGTTTTCTAATTCTTAATATTAAGAGGTGATTTTTCCAGTTCTGTGGAGTTTTTTCCCCCTCTTCCAAGAAGAAGAACAAAATCATCCGTGAAAATCTTATTCATATTAGTAAAGAAAATATCTGCTAATATCCTATCAAATGTCATTTTAAAGTAGTAGTAAATTAGCAAAGCTATTGTAAGCTTGTTCATCAACACACAACAACTTGTTGAATGAAAATGGCACTTTAAATATGAAGATGCAATTATTTTTCTTCTTTGCCTTTCACTTTTGAAGGAACTTTGTCAAAAACTCCACTATAGCTATAGGACAATGATGTGGTATGACGAAGGAAGGCTGTGGCTGTCCTGTATGGGGTACTCCATGCACCGTGACCGAGTCACCTTCCTTTAATGTATTTTTCAAGTTTGTGTAATTATATTCAGACTTCAGCTTTCTTTCTTTTGTTCATTTGAGTTCTTGAGATGGTACTAACACAACAATGAAATTTTAACTAACTTCCATGTGTGATAAAGCACATAATTAACTCATAGGTTTGTGAAAATATAGAAATTAAAACTAGCTGTCTTCCATGACACTGGTTCCTCCTACTTAATCTGTTGTCATAGTAACCAGGTAACACCAGTAAAACCAAGGGGCATCAAAAAAGTTTCTCACATAATTTGCGTTGCATATTCATAGGATCTTTAAAAAATAATCTTATTTGGGTAGAGGAAGAAAAGATTCAAGTAACGGAAGAGAAGAAGTCAAACTTCATTTGAATATAGAGAGTTGAAGGGGTGGAGGTCTGTATTGCTGAGAAAAGCATTTTTCAGAGCAGACTGTTCTGGTATTTTATACCAATTATGTGCAGCTATTGCTTTGAATAAATTTTGCCGTCCTGCTGAGATTTCCTTTTTACAAATCCTGGAGCAATTATAAGTTGGAAGTCTGGAATGTATAAACAATGTCCTTTGAACAGTAAATGAGCCTCATTCTTATAAAACTCAAGGGTTGCAATGTACTACCTTTTATTCTGTGGTTCTCTGCCTTTCCTTCCTCCTCGATCATTGCACAGAAACTAGTATCTACTTCGTGTGTACAAAAACATGAATTATTGCTTTAAAATAACTATTTCCATCAAATTAACAAAATCTCTGTTGCTATCAAATTATAGTTAGTATTCTTAATATGTGTTTGTAATAGCTGTTGATCGCATGTTTCTGCATTTCCAACCTTCACACAACAGATTAGCTTTGTCTATAGACCTGGAAACAAAACACTGCGCCAAGTCAGTGTTCATGGGGAAAGAAATGACACCTTTAGAACATAACATTAGACTGAGTTCCCAAATGTCAACTCGTTTCATGTGACAAAGCAGTCTGCATTAGTCATGGCAAACAATATATAGAATCCAAAAGAGAAGTCAGCTGTCACTTGGAGTTAACTATAAAAAGCCCGAACTCCATTATTTTGCTGAACTTATAGACTTCATACAATGTTTACAATAAGATTTGGAGGGTTGCCTAGCATTGGATTATATACAATTAAACAACACGGTGGAACAGCCCTTTTATGTCAGCACCGCTCAAGACCGCCATTTATACTCACGTGGTAGTCATTCTTGGAACTCCTAGCATAAACAGTAATAGAGAACATTCATTTGTAATGCTATCTAAGTGCACAAAGGGTTTTATTTTATTTTATTTTATTTTATTTTATTTTATTTTATTTTTCTATTCTATTCTATTCTATTCTATTCTATTCATATAAACCCCATGGAAACTAAAGATAACAATAATAAAGAGATCACTGAATGAGAATTATTTCTTTAACTGTTAAAGATGTAATACTTTTGTTTGCAGCTGAGCCTAGCTCTTTGGACTTTGATGTAAGCTTATGTAAATAGGGGAGATTGTGTTTGAATTTATTACAAGGTGAAGTTTATTTGTTTAGAAATTAACTTTGCACTAGAAATTAACACAAAATGCACTTCTTGGTTCCCTCTCTTAGACATTTACTTCAAATAACAAATGCAAAGAGACAACAGAATGTCATAGATAAAAGTGAAACCAAACACAGCCGAAGTCCACATCCATGTTTTGTTGAAGTTAGATTAGGCCAATTTAAGAGTGATAGGCCAGAAAGGTTGATCATTCAGCCTCCATGGCAACACTAAGAGAGATACACAATTGAAGCAATTTTTTTATTTGGAAAGTGGATATTTTTAAGAAATTGATTTTTAGTATCGTCTTTAAGTAATATAAATATATATTTTAATACACATTGGTTTTCCCTATAATAATATTTTACCTGTCAGCCTCCCAGAGATGTTTGGCTTTATAACTCTGAAAATTAGTTTACAGCAACACCAAAGTAAAGCATAGCAATATTGTATGACTCAACGCCAAAAGGAAGATTTGAGCTCAATTTAAGTCAATGGAGCCAGTGACTCCAGCTGTTTTTGCCTCTGTTTTCTAGTCTGGTGTCTAAAATTTGGGAATTTGTTAAGCATGTTTCTAGAGAGATTTGAGCTGCTTGACAAAAAGTTGGCCTGTTTTACGGAAAAAAAAAAAAAAAAAAGACTGTCAACCTGACTTATGAAAGGTTTGCAGCATGATATTTGAATGACTGGTAGGGTACCTCAAAAAATTAAAAGGTTATCTGAAATACAATATGCAGTAAAAAAAAGGAAATGTTTGTCTCCCCATAACCCTGGCCTGAAACTTATGAAGTCTTTAATACAGATAACTTTCATCCTTTACTTTCTTCTGTAATATAAATCCTTCTCCCCAGTTCTCAAAACACCTAGTGGGCGTCCACTTACAACCAGAATATATGAAAGCCAATGTTGAGTTAGACCAAAGGATATTCTAAAGATGGTTTTCTTCCCTACTTTTGGAAATAAAAGAGTACTTTTCAGAGCATTAGTCAGTTGGACGAGGTCAACCAAATGGTCCAAATGTCCCTTAAATAACCAAATGAATCAATCATCTGTGAGTATGCCTAGAGCACTCTAGGACCTATTTATGTGTTTAGGACTTGACAGTAATGTGATCCACACACATTTGTGAAGTACTATTGGCTTTTTGTCTGTTTCAAGAAAAATTCATATTTCATGTTTTCTCTGTTCCTCATTTTCCATACTTTGATGGATAAGTTTGCTAACAATTTTATAAACCTTAAATATATCTCCTTCTAATAAATATTTTTCCAGACCAAAGAATGTTAATTTAAAAATTATGTTCTCTCATCCTGGCTGCTGTAGCTCAGTGGATTGAGCGCCGGCTGCAAACCAGAGGGTTTCTAGTTCGATTCCCAGTCAGGGCACATGCCTGGCTTGTGGGCCAGGGGCCCGTGGGGGCCAAGTGAGAGGCAACCACATTTTGATGTTTGTCTCCCTCTATTTCTCCCTTCCTTCCCTTCTCTAAAAATAATAAACAAAATCTTTAAAAAAATAAAAATTACATTCTCATGGAAATATCTCTGCTCTTTGAGATACTTAGTCCTCCATTTTGTTGTTTTGGAAGGGCAATAACGACATCTTTCTAGAGCAATTTAGATGCACTTGAATCTTGTACATGGTAAGATTAGTTTTTTAATTTTATTTCCATTAAATAACTTTACACCCAGTGTTTATTGTGCTTCAGGGTTATGGTTTCTATTGGGCTGCTTCCTTTCAGTTTATCCGGGTGACTCCCAAACATTGTTTTAGTTGTTACTGATAGTTTAGTGGGCTGTGTTAAGCTTACTTTTATGGATGTTGAGGATAATTCATTACCTTTTGGATCCACTTTCCCACAGTTTAACCCTGTCAGCTCAGTGTTATTAAAGAGTAGATTGTTGTTAACATGTAGATGTGGGTGTTTTAATGTGTGCCTCTTCTTTCAAATGCTATATAAAAATGTTAAACTAAGCTAGACATGAGCCTGAGAGAGAGACCATTCGTGGAACTTAACAGCATACTGTCATGATTCTTACATGGGTTTCTTGTTAAATTCCTTCTATAATAATGTTCTTTGCATAGGTGTTCTTAATTAGGCATCTGGACGATTCAAAGGTCAGAAGACTTGTCCCCACTCTTAGGGGCACAACCAGGGGAAGCTGTGTGTAATTAATAGCCATTAGCAGCCTAAGGTGCGGGCCATGCATGGTATGAGGAGAATGTTCTAGGGAAAACTCAGGAAGACCTCACTTCTGTCCAGGGGAGATAAGGAAAGCTCTGGATGGGACAGCATTTGGGCTCAGTCTTGAAAGAAAGAAAATGATCCTGATGGGAGGTGTTGGAGGCAGAATAGGTGGGCTGGAGGAGCAGTGCAGGTTCTTTCTGGCAAAGCCCCAAGGGACGACGAGGCAAGTGGAAAGTTCTTATCTCACCCTGGGGCAGTGGGGAACCGCCGAAAGTTTTAAGATGAGGAATGACAGTATTTCAGAGAGATTAATCCAGCGTATGCATGAAGAATGAGGTGAGAGGAAACTCTAACCATAATAAGGCTTTGTTTGTATGTATTTTAAGATGGATTCTGTGGGAACCTTGTCTCAGATTTCTGGAAGCCCCCTCAGATGAGACACTGTCTGTGTTCTTTAAACAAAAGTAGTGTTAACAGCTCTTTTCACTAGTGATCATGAAAAATTCAAAGTACAAAGTCAAATGTGTTCGTGATGTGTACAAAAGAGATCTGACTAATTTTTTCATTAATTATTTGAATTTGGAATTCTACCTTGTAAGACTAAAGTACTATGTAACTCCTTCATCTAGCAAGCTGTAGGAATTTCCTGGCAAATATAAGGTATGATATAATTAGTATTCATTGTAGCAAAATGAATTGTTAATTAACATTAATGACAAAAATAATAATGATAGCGATTACTGGCATTTATTGAATATTTACTACGTGCCAGCCATTGTTTCAAGGAGTTTATATGTGTACTAATTATTATTGTTCAAAAGTACATAATTAAGTATGAATGTATCTATCTCATGTTAGAGTAAATGGTAGTAAAAGGGAAGAGAACGAGAAATTGATGTGCTTGATAAATAGAACAAATTTAATCTATAGTGTATCTTTTTATATAATTAAGAAAATACCTATGTACTAGGCACTGTGGGAAATGAATGTCAATGTTTTATACTGACAAGTCTATGATATAGTTAATTAAAATACGCTAGAAAGTAAAAATAAATTGGGTGCACAGAATGAGATTTGGGGAGTGCGAGGTGGAGCTACTCCAAGCAGAACACCAGCTTGGGTTTGTTCTTCTTTTACATCTATGCTCAACCAGCAGCCTTGTGGGTTTAAACATGTTGTCTATGGAGTTCTGTCTCCTGGGCTCTGGGGCACCACACTCACTGAACATCGTGGTTATCGGCAGTGGACCTCAGATGCTGCCAGTGCACACTGAGCATCTCTTGTTAAGGATCTTCTTTCTCATGCCTTCTTTCAGAAATGCATAGCCCTGCCCTCACCCCACTTTTCATTGTTTTGTCGATTCACCATGAGGTCAGCATTTTGTCTCCTTACTTTATTTTAATTTATTTTTTGAATGCCTTTTTAACTTACATGCGGGGTTACAATCTGGAATGTGTATGCCCTATCTTCATACATGTTGCCTTGTGACCAGTCCCTCGGTGATTCCCCAGCATGCTTTCCGAGTCGTTTACATAAGCCTTTGGCTTCAGCGAGAGTGATAGGGTTACTGCTAAGGTCCTGAGAGGAAACAGAAGGTCCGGATCTAAATGCTGGGATTAGTGACTCCATGAAAGGCAGTGGTCTGTGGGGCGGTGGCTATCCAGGTGGGCAGCTAGAAACCTTTGGACAGTGATCCTGGTGGAGGGTTGTAGAAGCTGAACCTACTAGAGAAATCATGGGTATAAAAAACAGCTGGAAGCTCTCAAGGCCCTGCATACCCTAGTTGCCATTAAGGGCCACATAACTTGTAAAGGCAGAATCCAAGGAAGCCCAGAGTGAGGGCTGTGGTGGCAGCAAGGACCCAGGAGATGGGAAACAGACCCAGGCAAGAACCTCTGGGTCCTTCACGTCCAAGGAGGCAGACAGAACGGACTCTGGTTTGAATTAAGGTTGCAAGACTTGGAAAAGTGGCTGAAAGTGCCGTGAAACAATGATCTAATGTGTAAACATGAGCCAGATGATGTAGAATTTGAGAATGTATACCTATACTAAGTCTAATTTCTATGTAGTTTATTCCTCGAGATTCTTTTATGTTTGCTTGCAAACAGTTACCGGTCAATCATTTTTTTCTATTCGAACTGACTTTCTGAACATGCAGAGGTGAAGGACCCAGAGTGGGGAGGAGGGTATTGTAAGAAAAGTACAACTGCATGAAACCTAGTGGCTCTGTGTTTGGAGGAGAAACCTTTATTCCTTTAGGTGATAGTGACAGAAAATTCCCCAAGTGGCATCAAACACAGGCTTTTTGTGTAAGTGTTCCCTGGGGCTGGGTTTTGGCATATGTACATGTATCCAGTAATATTCCCCGCACGGGTGAATGTTAACTCTGTCACAGGCAAGGGCAGAACTAATGTTAACAATTCATTCTTTCAATGAGCTGTTATTAGACTAGCCCCATACCTATTTTCATATACAAGTTCAAATCTCTCTTGACCAGTAAATGAGATGTTCACTTTTCAAAGCTGAATTAATGAATCAAAGTTGCTTTTACAATACCTTGCATTGTAGTTTTTTTAAAGAGCCTTATGGATAAAGTTTTCTCAGATTTTCTTGCCCAAGAGAGAAGTCAATCATATTTACTTAAGCTATAAATTTTAGCTTGATCAAGTGATCAAGATTGAATACCCTGCATGCTGAGCACAACACTGTTATTTATTTTTAAAGGTCCTTTTAATTTTTTTATTTATTAATTTGAGAGAGAGAGAGAGAGAGGAAACATCAGCTTGCTGTTCCATCTATCTATACATTCATTTATTGGTTCATTTCCTGCATGTGCCCAGAGTGGGGACCAAACCTGCAACCTTAGCGTATTGGGACAACACTCTCACCAACTTAGCTATAGGGCCAGGGCCATAATACTGTTATTTTAAATGAAGACTAATCAAAGTAACCAGAAAGCAGCTTGCATGGGTTTTTTTTTTTTTTTTGTTGTTGTTGTTGTTGGAACTGGAAGAATTAAAATAAGTTTATTTTATTAAGCTGACTTTAATGCTAGCAGACCCAAGAGGGAGATGAGCGTGTGTGCATTCCACGCCACCCCCCCGCCCCCACCATTAGTGACGGCACTGCAACCATGCTGGAAAAACAGTCCAAAGTAAGTGACATAAAAACATGAATCTGTGTTCCCAGAACGATTGTTAATAAGCTGCTTGTAAGCAGGGGCCATGCCTTGTTTTGAAACCTCTGTTATGCACATATTAATAAGTACTTGTCCAGTGACCCAAATCTATATATAATATCTTATTCTTTCTAAGAAAACAGCTACTGCCTTTCTTTAATTCCAAACGTACATATTTTCTTCCCCATACTTCAACACCCTTGAGATTGGGGTGTATATATGTGTATATGTGTACATATGTGCATATATATAGTGTCTGAGGGACCATCAGCCTGGATTAAAGTCCAGTTCTTCCAGAAGGGATTTGTGGACTTGTGTTTATCTGTGATAGCCACCTGAGGACACTACCAGTCTGCGACCACTTGAAATTAAATTCTCTCGAGGTTTCCTTGTGCCACAATGGTTGTGTGGGTGCAGTGGCCGTCCTCCAGGGAGTTTTTTTCTTCTCTTCACTCAGTCACAAGTTTGAGAAATGCACATTTCCTTGTTGTCTTGTTCAGCGTAGTAAGCTTGTTTCTTGTTGGCCCTTCCCCAGAGAATGGCACCCTGTGGTGTCTCAGTTGCCTGTAGTGCTCTTCCATTAGATTTCTCATGTGGGAGCATGTTTTGTTTCTAAGGGTTACATAGTATAGTGGTGTATCCCATTGTTGATGGCACCCCGGGTTTGTTGAAATCCAGTTCTTGTTAGAGTTGCAATTACCTAGCTGATCCACGGCATTTGAAAGCCCAGACAGAGGTTTTGCTGATTGGCTGGCTGCCTATGGGTCCAGAATGCTTATTTTATCTAGATAATCGTTATGGTACCCTTGTGGATTGAAAGATAGGAGTCAGTCTGGATGACAATTAATGTCTTTAATAGTATTTCTGCTAAGCCTTTTTGGAGTTTGGGAAACAGAGTCCCACTGTAGTTACTTCAGCACATTTCCTTGTGATGCCTGAGATTGACTTTGAGATGACACTCAAGTGATATGACCAGGAATCAAGTGGTATTTAATCAGAAATCCTTTTTCTTCTCATTAGCTCTCACAAAATACCCTTTCTGTTCCATCATGGCTAAGCATCTCCTTTACAAATTTAATGGTCAGCTGAGTTCCTTTGGCATTTCACATAGCAATTAGTCCTTGCCCATCTTTCTGATACCACATGTGCAAAGTAGAATACCCTCTCAAATTATAATCTTCATTTGTTAGCAGATTATTCATTTCTCTCCTTGGTGAGTGTTGCCAACACTCAATGTTTCTGTCCCTGAATGATTCTCTTCTTTGGGAAAAGAGACAAGTGGAAGAGGATTAACAGTTATTTTTTGCCCACTATTGTCAGTACTGTATGAAATTATTTAATTTAATTTTCACAGCAACCTGTGGCAGGTAATGATTGTTACCCCATTTTACATGCTAGCAGACTGAGGTTCACAGAGGTGCAGCACTTGCCCAAGGCGCTGCACCACAGGTGAGGAGCCACCCCACAGGTGAGGAGCCACCCAACAGGTGAGGAGCCACCCAACAGGTGAGGAGCTGAGCAGGATTCCAAAGGAGTCAGGCTTTGAAGCCAAACTCTTCTCACTCCACCTCATTGTTTCACTTGTGGGAAGAGCTTTACCTAGTTCTTTTTTTTTCCCCTGAATAAGGCTCATTAAAGTGATTTATTCACGATAAAGATTCAACACATGTATAATTCAACTAAAAGTAGATACTTCTCTACATCATAGCTGTAAGCCTTGAGGCTTGAAATGTGGACTTTTTGCTCTGTGTGTGTATGTATGTGTTACATTGGTGCTGGTTTTGACTACTGTGTCAACATTTGAGAAGTGAGTACTCTTACCTCAGATAAAAACAAAACCTGAGGATTTGTTAATCTAATTCTCAAGTTTAAACATCTTAAAATTAGTCTTCTCCCAATGAGCAAATAGTCTTATCTGCTTTGGTGTCTCATTTTCACAGATGTCCAATTGAGATTTTTTTTTCTCTTTCGGACTTGACAAAGTGTCAACTTAAAGCAAACTATTTCATATTTACATATATATATGTTCTGAAAATTTCCAGAACTTATTATACTATAATTTGAGTAAATTTAATGTCATAAAAGAAAATCATTTTAGAAAATGTTATAGGTATGATTGATGGACATAATCTTAAATCCCTTAGGATTATAATAAATTGCAATAAAATTATAATAATATACTTTGAATGCATATATACCATATGATAATAATACACAGGTACATTTTAAATTAACAAAAGCTTTTCTCATAAGTCTTAGAATTACCTAGAGAGGGAGACTTCATGAAAGCTGGATAACATTCATAATTACCAAGTGAAGATTGAAATCCAGAAGAGAGAGAGAGGGAGTGTGTGTGTGTATACCTGTAGCCCTCCCAAGGCCTAATTTATTTGTCCAGCCTCCTCTTTCCTACTGCCTGATCACACCCATGCACAGGTGTGAGAATTCTGAACCAGGCTTCCAATCTGAGGGGCTCTACTGTGAACTTCAGTGATTGATGGGCGCTCTCGGGAGAAAGCATTAGAGAGAAGAGGGAGTTCCGGTCCGCAGTCCTCACACTTGGCTCCGGAGCCGAGCCTGCTTTAATCATTTCACGCTGGGATTCCTTACTCCTGATGCTGGCTGTGATCTGGTTAGTATCTGACTTTTTCTTACCTGTAGACCTGGTCCCTCTTTGAAAGTAAATAATAGTCAGAATAGCCGACTGCAGGCCTGAGAACAGACAGGTGATGGCTGAAAAGTGGTACAAGTAAAAAAATAGAATGAAAATGCAGGATCGAGTGGGACAGGAGCAATAATGTTGGAGGTAGCCAACAGTGCTGTGGCTTGATTTTTCCCAGTATAGGTGGCGATGCATGTTTGTTGTGCAAAGACTGTCCACGGCGACCTTAGAGAAAAACAGGATGCACAAGACTTTTAGTCTGGAATTTCTACAGAATTGAGTCATAAGATGTTGGAAGTGCTGTTGTGCTGTGGTGATTATGCCAAGTTCAAGTTTCATTATATCAAATACGTTGTCATTAGTAGTGACAGGTTGGCCAATTAATCTGTCTCTTTGGAAAACCTTCAGAGGAAGATCAACTTACTTGACTTTTTATCATTATGATTGTCTGTTTGATAATAATTCACTTTGGAACATCTTCAAAACTCATTTGCTTCAGTGCCCTTTTAAAAAGTCTTGGCAAGAAGACAGTTAAAGATAAATATTGACAAATATTTTTGGATCTATAGTAGCATGCTGTTTTGTACATAAGCACATTGCAGTTAGTCTGGAGCAATTTCGAACTTAATGGAGGCCCTTCCTACGGTAAACAGTGTGGGATGTGACAGGATTCCTAAATAGGAATTAGCCCGTTCGTGTGGGCCTCACAAGGGCAAGGATCTTTTCTTATTCTCTGTATCCCAGGATTAGTGACACGTTCAACAAATATTTGTTGAATTCATGAGTAAATGAGCAATTGAATGAATTTAAGAAAATATATGAAAGCTACACTATTTTAAAAAGTCAATTTCATATCCAGAAAGCTGCAGAGAATAACTTTAAGAACCTATATATCTACCTTAAAGTATTAATCATTAACATTTGCCACATAGGCTTTATCTTTTTTTTCCTTTTAACTCAAGAAATAAAATATTGCTTTCCCTCCTTCCTCAAGGCACCTCCCATTGTGAATTTTGAAACTGTTCTTCATGTTCATGTCGTTACACTTTTGTTTTACGTCTATGTGTATCAACAAAACAGTTTATAGCACTGCATTATTATATTTTTCAATTTGTATTTACGACATCATACTCTTTATGCTAGAATATTGTTCTGCAGATTTGTTAATTCAAAGTTAGGATTTTGAGAAATGTCCATGTTGATCACATATATATCTATTTTATTCATTTTATTGCTCTGTAATTTTGTTTTATACCACAATTTACCCATTCACTTTTTGATGCCTATTTAGATTGTTGCAGACTTTTTTTCACTGTTCTAGAAATATTCCTGTGAACATTTGTATGCAGCTGTCTGTGTTCATGTGCGGGACCTTCTCTGAGGAGTGCTTCTGGGAGCGGGATGCGCAGTCTTCGTGTGTTCTGTGCTCCCCGAAAGGCCTATCTTTACTCACCCTTCCACCAGCATGCAGGAGAGAATACCTCTCCTCCGTGTTCTTTCAAAGAGGCTATACAGTATTTAGTTAGCAAAATATGAAACATGGTTTTTTTTCTTTTTAAGTGCATGGTGGATGGCTGAACTGCTGTTTAATTTTGTGAAATTCAGATTCTTTTTCATGACCTTAGAGGAGAAAGGAAGACAACCTACAAAACCAAACAATTGTGCATGAAAACAGGAAATGGCCATGGAATAAAGTAGGAACCCATTAGGTTAAGAGCCCCTTTCGTTGCCCTCCTTCCAGGGCTGCTGTTGAGCTGCAGTGAAGCACATCTTGGTGTGTGAGGCAGGGCCACTAAACCCGATCCCAGTCCCGGCTGGAAAGACTACGTCGTAATCACTTTTCAGCCCTAAATACTTAGTTTCTTAGCCTGAACTGATGCTTTTTGAGAGGCACATTATAGAACTAAAGTAGATCTCTTAATGAAAGGTTCTGGATTAAATAGTTGGAGTAACAGTCAGTTTACTCATCTTCACCACTTGGAACATATTTTTAAACCTCTTTTATTTTTAAAAGAAAAGATTTCTCTTTTATGTGGCAACTACTGTTAGCAGAAATGAAGGTTTTTGTCAGAAGGAGAAAGAAGTATGAGTAATTTTATGGATCTTTTTTTTCACTTTTGTCCTGACAGTAGGTTCTATTTTGTCAATTCTACAGGAAGATGCCATTTCCTTGACATGCTTTTATTTTCCTTTAATACAAAAATAGCAAGTACAAGACTGCCTTTTTCACCTTCCGTCTCTTCCATTCATCTCAGATTTTCATCCTCCAACTGAAATGTCCATCTAACTCTATCAAATGATCATGGCAAATATGATTTCTTCATCATTTGCCCAAGTTCTCTATTGTTCTTGCCAAATATTGTTATTGTTGAGAGTATCATTTCTACTTACTCAGTACTGGAATCTCAGAAATCACCTGGATGTAAAATCTTTCCTGTGGGTGCCACTCCTTGCCCTTATTAGAAAAAATCACCCTTTCCTCTTTTGTCAGTGCCTTCCTTTTCCACCTTAGTCTGACCAATGTAATATGTTAAATTATAGGTCTATGGAAGGTCATCTCAAGGTTGCCACCTTGAAACCGGGATTATATCCTTGCTATTTCAGTACAGTACTTAGCACATCTGTGAACTCAGTAAATATTAAGCACCAACTCTTGAGTGTCCACCTGCCAGTTACCTGTGATAAATGGCACAAAACAAGTTGATTTTTCCTCACAACACAATATGCTTTCAGGCCACTTGAATATCCTTCCTCAGATGAGTTTGGTGCACTTCCAAGTTTGGGGCCCACTGGGCTAAGCAGAAGAGAGCTTGGGAAGGAAATTGATGGGGGCAGGGCATGTAAAACAATAATAGTAACACGTTATCTGTTGTCCTGGGTCATCTGCTCTGCTACTTGCATTCTGTTGTCATAGAAAACTGAATATTGATTGAAATTATTAAATCAAGAAGATAACAATGGTGATTCCATTCAGCTGCCTCTAAGCCTGAGAGATTCTTTCACAGCTAAGCAAATGGCCGCATGGCTACTGTCTGAAACAAAATAGGCAGCAGGTTCAAGGGAAATTAAACTCTCCTTTCTCTGACCCCTTTCTATTATATTCTACTGGAAATTTGTATTTGTGAAGAATTTCTGAGTCATTTGCTGAAGGCAAATACTTGTGTTGTCTGATGGCCTATACAGAGCCATGCAGAGGGAGGGAGGAAGGTGGTGAGCGACAGTGATGGGTGGCAGCCAGGTGGGGTGTCCTCCACAGCCTTTGTGGCTGGGTACACTCAACACAGCCCCAACACTCTCCTGAAGCCAAAGCAGCCATGGGGGCTCCCCTTCCAGAGGTGAGAATGGTGCAGGCTCTGGCCCTTCAGCAACCATTGTGCTGACTTTTCAGAAGTTGAAGGAAAGGGCTGGGTGGGTAGTCACACTCTGCCCCTCCACTGACTTGAATGAGAGTGAAGTGAGCTCTGAAACTGCGGACCAGGCCCCAGCCACCCTGCCTCTCTCTGATGTTTGTAATGCCACCATTTACACTGTATTCCTTTCATCAGAGCATCATCCATGGTTCAAAAAACAAAAGCATACGTTCTAAAAAATTAAGCATCATTGCTCAATTCACTCATTGTAGTAGGCTGGATGAAGACCAGAGAGAACAAGAGGATGCTGTGTGTCTTTAGAAGAACTCCCGCAAGGTCACCAGAAGGGGAGGTGGTGGCGCAGGGGGGAGGTGATTATTTATCAAGGAGCCTTGGGACCAGAGAGAAAACGTACCTCCTTCCTCCCCATCTCACATGTGCACTCTCATATCCACTGAATCATATGTTAGTAAAATCAGAATAAGCTGAGTCAAGGGCAGCCTTAAAGGGGAGCAAAACAGCTAAAGGGAAAAATAAAACAAAGCAACGGGTTGTCTGATGGCCTGTGATGACACAGCAAGTGAGCACTGTTGCAGCAGCTGCTCCAGAACTTCTTTCCCTGGGTAACTAGCCTGCTGTCAGACTTGTGGCCAAACCTCAGTAGTTCTACGATAACCTTCATCGAGACTCAGCCTCTGCATCGCCATGTCCTTATCAACAGGTTGTCCATCGTGGAGCCCCTAGGTGTTGATCCCCTTACCTTACAGGGATGTGCTGAGTGACAGTCACCACCTCCTTCTGCTTCTCTCACTTGGTGCCTCTCAGAGTCATCGCATCGCCTCAACTGCCTATTCCCCACAGAAAAGCAGATGCACCCCAATATTTATGACTAGCCCGGAGTGTTGTGGCTCAGTGGGTTGGGCATCTTCCTGCAAACCGAAAAGTCATGGGTTCGAATCCCGATCGGGGCACATAGCTGGGTTGTGAGCCAGGTCACCAGTTGGGGGGCATGCAAAAGGCAACCAATTGATGTTTCTCTCCTTTCTCTGCGCTTCCCTCTAGGAATAAATACATACAATCTTAAAAAATAAAATCTCTGACCCAAAGCAGGATGTTCACTTTGATTGCCTCGCTTCAGGTTAAGGGTAGAGCAACTGAGGGCAGAGTAGGGTCATCACCTTCTTTGGGGAGGCTCTACCTTCTTTGGGCCCTGAGATTTGTTTTAACTTATCTACAAAGTTAATGGATTTGATTATATGTTAGAATGTAATTAAAGATTCCTCCCAATTAATGATGCTGGTGTAGGGAAAGCCATAAATTCTCCCGTAGCTCAGCAAGCTCAGGGTTGAAGTAAAGTGGTGTTTGGAGGAAGTGTCTTGTCTCCCAATATGTGCCTTTGCACATATTGGGTTCAATCAATACTGAGGAAGAGATCTCTTAGAAAGAGGATAAGCGCCCTGGGTTTCATCTCCTCCGCCCAGTGAGGCGGTTGCTCTGCTTTGAGTGGTGGTGGCAGGCAGCGTTCTGAAACTTTACTTTCCAAGTAATGGAAAAGTGGAATGAATTATTTGTCAAGGAGAACATTGGTCATAAAATGTTCCCTGATCACTGGAGGCAGTAAGATTAACTATATTATATGTGAAATAATATACAACTTTGGTCAGCTGTTCATAATGATAAATGAGCGAAGAAAGGGGAAAATGTTTTTAAATAGGCCAGAAATGTCATGCTTATGTTGGTTTCTACTTCTGTTTGAAATTTTTAAAGATCAACATATGTATCATTTTCAGTTATTTGAAATCTGCCATTAAGAATTATGGATTTAAGGTTTCCCAAAAGAACACTTAATCTTTTAAGCTTTTGTGCTATTAAAAAGATCATGGAGGATCAAGTAAAAGCATTTTAAATGTAAATCTTATACACAGGAAGAATGGCAGCACTTCGTGTGGTGCCTAGTTTATTTCTCTAAGATGAAATTAACTGTCACGTACCTGGGAAGCTGCTAAGTTCTTTTTCTGAGGGAGACAACAACTTAGTTAACCCTGAGAGAGTTGGCACTTACGGGAAATAGAATAAATGATGCCAGTGCTAGAAAGTCGACAAAGAAAGCCTGAATCTACGTGAATGGAGGCCGCGGTGTGGTAGATGCTGTAGTAACAGGGTTGTTGAGGACATCAGTGCAGGTTGACTGTAGACCAAACAATCTCAGAACATGATTGCAGCACAAAAACAATTAGACTACAGTTAGGTCTGGTCTTTGAAGCTGTATTACAAAGGTGCTGCCTGAACTTCTCAGGAGCTTTTTTTTTTTTTTAAGCTGGTGCGATTTTCACCCGGGCACCTCCCATCTGTGGTTGAAAAGAGTCAAGATGGCACACAAAGCCTGTGTGAGTCTGCAGCGAACGGAGCACAAGGGCTTGCGCCATCCAAGAGCCAATTCCCCACAGCCCAGTGCTTTGTGGGTGGACCTTGTTGGCCGTGTGCTTAAAGGTTTCTCTGGTGGTTTCTTTCTGTCTGTGTGTTTTAAGATCCAGGACACCAAGATGTGACCAACTGTTCTCACTACAAGTCTAGGGAAGTTCCTCAGGGTGTCATTGCTTGCTGCGTGAAGGCCTCTCCGCTGCGTGTTAACCTCAGTGCCTTTAAGTATTAGTCAGTTGGGAGAAGATGCTTTTAACGTAATTTCATGTGTGAAATGTATGGGACAAGTTTCTTGATCTACTTTTAAAATATTCACAATTTTAATGATTGTTATGAGTAAATGAAGGTTCATGTTCATTGTAATTAACATGATTACAATTAATTGTAACTAATTGTAATTAGTTACAATTACTGTACTTAAGTGAATACCCAGAATTACATACTTAAAGTATATCTGCTTCAGTCCTGCCACCTATCATAATATGCAGCACAGAGTATCTGTGGCCCAGTATCTACTTAATACATATTGGTTAAGTAAATGAATGGATTTGGACAACCAGGCTGAAATAGAATTGCTTCTAAATAGGAGAGAGAAGTGGGTTTCTGGAGTAGTCGTCTGAATAAGGTGGTCAGTAAAGCTTTAGTGTCATGATATGCAAACATTGATGCTAGCAATATGTTTATTCTAAGATATTTTGTGTATTAGAGAAACCTATGTTACTTTGCGTAGTAGTTTTTATGCAATACTCTGCTTTGAAAGTGGTGGGATGCACCCAAGAGTACCAGGAAATCACTGAGGAAGTCGTGTGATGTGTGAGAGTGTGACGAAGGTTCGGGCTGGGTGGCACTGCCCAGCTGGTCATACATTGTATGTTGCTTGTTTAGTGACCTCTGGTCTATACTCTGAATCTTGTCTCATAATTTTTAATGTAGATTTGTGATAGCATTCAATACTTACCATACATTAAATACATAAAGCAAATTGTGGCTATTTTTGAGGCCATTAGTATTACATTTATCACTGTGTTTTCCACTCCCTTTTGTTGCGGTGAACCTTAGAACATGGAGACACCATGTTCAAATCCCAGCTCTGCTTCTTATTAGCTGTGAAAGTCTGAGTTGGTGAATGCCTGAACCTTAGTTTACCTCTCTGTAAAATGAGGATACTGCTACTAATTCACAGGATGGTCAGTCTTCTCGACCCACAGTAAGCTACAGTGTCCCTCAGAACTGGCTAGCTGAGGTTTGCTTGAAAGGAAGTGTAAGTTTTCTTGGTTTGATACAGTATCTCTGCTATCACTGTTGATAAAAGAGCCCATGGAGAACACAGGTCAAAGTTGACTTGATAAAAATGTTGAACTGAACCCATTGAGATTCAGAAGGCTGGGGATGAAGCAAGAGAAGGCTGGAGAAGCAGCTGAATTGGAGGCGGGGGAGGGTCAGTTGCTGCTAGATCTCAGCACTCTGACAGCAGCTGGAAGTTGGGGTTGATAACCTGGCAGTGAGGGAATTGACTGTCCAAGTGTATAAAAAGAGAACAGCTCAAAGAGCATTCGGCTCCCATTTGATGTAGGAACAATAGTCCTCCGTATGTCAGTATCTCTTGAGGTTGCTATTAAGGTAGAAAATGATAGCTAATGTTTAAATTCTGCTTGGTATATTGTGAGTTATTAAGAGAACTTTATGTTTAGGATATTGTGTTTAAGAAAGAAGGAAAACCTAAACATTTTCTTAAAAGGGTTAAGGTAAAAATCTATATTGTATTTAAGCCTTAATTATCTAGATTGAAAAACCAACAAAATTTACCTGGGATTTATTTGGAAAACCTCCAGTCAGATGGAGCTGACCTCACATTCACGTTTTAGCTTCATGATACTGGATTTAGCCAGTTTCCTCATCTTCCAAATGGAATTAAATTCCTACCTGCCATAGACCTGGTAAGAGAGAGGTTTAAATCAAATAACCTATGGAAAGCACTTAGTACAGTACTTAATACAAAGTATGTGCTAAATAAGTTAGCTTTTATTATTGGTGTTCTTACCATTAATGTACAACTACTACTTTACCTTTTCAAGATTTTTTTTCTAAAACCATTAGGTTCCACTCCTTGTACATTATCCAAAGTTCCTTGCTTTCTATTCCCTTGTCTGGTCTGGATTCCTTTTCTTTCGTTGATTTTTCCAAACATTGTTTTTAATGTTGGATAACATAAAAAGCTTGGACAGAGAGTTCATATTACATCATGTGTAGAAATTATACCTTTTCCTCTGTTCTTTTTCTTGCCTCGGCTGGGTGTTGGGTGTTTCTTTGGTGTCCTTCCCATGCACGTTCAGTTTTCCTTCCCAAGCTGTAAGTAGTGTCCCCGTGATGGTGCTCCTTGCTGGAGGGCCACAGGCCGTCCCCCGAAGTGAGCGCAGGTGTGTTCCTGTCCATCTTCGTCCAGCCTGCAGCCCTGTCTCTCTCCTCCCCCTCCTCCCCCTCCTCCCCCTCTTTCTGGTTGTAACATTTCTTTTGGTTTGACAAAATGTCACAAGACAGTCTAAAAATGTGCTTTATCTCCTTTTTGCGACATAATTGTAACTTGAGTGAATTTGTTCTTAGCGGAGAGGAGTGTGACATTTCTAAACAAACAAACATTGCAGCCTCCACTGTTTCTTATATGCCATTCAGAAAGCGTGAGCTCCGATAGAAAAGGCCAAGTTTCCCACTGCAGTTAAAATGAAAAACTCAAGTTTTAATCAACATCAGGTATTAGTTTTTATCTCGATAGAAGGCTTTAGGTGCCGGAATGATAGCTCTGACTGAACATTCGTTGGCACTTGTGATGTGGAATTCCAGGAGCCAAGGCCTGTACTGTAACTTTGTATACCTGAAGTGTATTTTTCAGAGAAACCGGAGCTGCAGGGGTGGTTTGGGTTTCACTTTTGAGAATGATCAGAGACAAATATTTGACTGATGGATGTTCAAACAACTATTACCTTAAATGTACTGGAAAATCAAATAAACGAAGAACTTTTCCATCTCACTAGTAATTCTACCTAAAAGGAATTTTAATTCCTCACTTCGGAGTAATATTTTCAATGTGTAAATCTGATCCCATCACTCCCCCACCCCAAGCCTGTCTGAAATCTTCAGTGGCTTATGGGCACCCCTACAAAAAAATGCCCCCGGAAGAAAATGCAGTGTGTTTCACAGAACCAGGACCTCAGAGCAGCTGACCCGCTGCACTCCTGCTTCTTCACCAGGCAAACTGGTCATCTGTCACTTTCTCAAAAGTCCCATGTTCCCTGAACCCCCACCTCAGGACCTCCCAGGATGGTTTGCCTCTTTTGGAATGCGCTTTCTCCCAATTTTGGCATGGTTTGTTCCTCCTCAGCCTTCACTTTTCATCGTCACAGTTCCTTATTAAAGCAGACTTCCCTGGTTCCAGATTTCAGCTGGAGCCTGAAGGTTGCCATCTCTCATGATCTCCTGTTCTTTTCCCTATGGCACTGGCCACAGTCTGTAATTGTATGTTTTGTTCTACTTTTCTTTAGCATCCATTGCACTGGCAGATTGTAAGCTTATGAGGACAAGGATCTATTTACAAATGTGTACGTAGCTTCCAGCTCCGTGCCTGCAAATAGTGAGCTCTCAGTAACGGTGCAGAAGTGATAAATGCGCAGGTAAGATTGCAAGAGAAGGATAAATAATTGAAATGCTTTGCATGTGTTGTCTTTGCTTTTCTTCCTGTAGCGTGGTGTGAACATTCTACCTTTTATGGCATTTCCTCAAAGAAACCATTGTATTATTTTAAGTAACAACAGCACAACATTTATCCACTTAGCTAGCTGGGTGCTTCTGCACACAAAGGTAAATTAGATGTAGCCTCTACTTCAAAGGAACTTAGAATGTAAGCAGAGAGATAAACATTTATCTAACTCTTTGGACGGCAATATGAAAATAGTTCCCAAGGGCTTGTGTTTTGGGAAGAGGTGGACAGGATAAGAGAAAGTTTAATAAGGAGATGACATTGAGACTCACTGAATTTGGGAGAAGTAGTAGAATTTTGCAAGATGGACAAGGTTGGAAGGCTGCTCTTGGCAGCAAAACTCAAAGGAACTGAGACAGGGGCATCAAAGTAAATGCTGTGCTCAGGAAATTGGGTGAGGAATTGTGGTTCTGTGTGGTGGGATTGGGTGGGGAGAAGGGTGATGAGTCATGAAGAGTGGCAGGAAATGACACGGAAAGATGGATTGGGCTTAGGTCCTGGATCATTTGGGTGACTTGGCTAAGAAGTTTAGATGTTATGTAGGGCTTAAGAGGCCATGAAATGTTTTAAGCAGGTGAGCGAGAGAGCAGATCTGTGTTTTAGAAACATGATGCCAGAGTTCTGTGCGAAGACCTCTCCAAGGGAGCTCTTGCAGTGGAGTGGTGCCGATGTGCTGTTGAGTGAGTGGGGAGGGGTGGAAGAGGGCGGTGAGTAGCAGCCAGACGTGGCAGAGGTAGATTGCTGTGGGAAGGGAAATAATGACGGGATCTCTTTTAAAAATCTTTCTCTTCTTTTTTTTTTTAATTATGAAAGTAATACATGCATAATAGAGAGAATTTGGAAAATGCAGAAAATTGTAAGAAAGAGAATAAAAAAGTACAATATGGAATTTGGAAGGGAAAGTGGAGTCAAGGGAGAATGCTCTTAGGATGGCCAGGGTCAGAAGGAACTTTTGAAAAGGATCCAGGAGGTTACTTCCTTACAGAAAAACTTTATTTTCTTTCTCTCTCTCTCTCTCTCTCTCTGTCTGTCTGTCTGTCTGTCTCCTGTCTAGAGGGGCCACAACCTTTTGGGTGTCAGGTGTTTTATGTATATTTCTCCTTCTGTCTGGAATAGCTCTTCTTATTGTCCCTCCTTCCTTCTTTTTACCTGGTTAATTTACTCCTTCAGGCCAATGATAGTAGTAATAGTAAACATAAAAAGAATAACAATAATTTCAGAAACATATACTAATCACTGTGGTTAGCTTTTTTCATTTGTTACCTAATTTAATTCTCACAGGAGTTCTATATGGTGTACACTATTACTATCCCATTTTGTAGATGAGGATACTAAGGCATTGCCAGCTTCAGTGACTGGGGCAAGTGTGAATAGCACTACTTATCGTTAGCTCAGAGAAGCCTTCCCTACCCTTGACCGAGTTAGGAACCCCTGTAATGTGAGTCCATAGCTGCTAATTTCTCCCAGGAGACTTTGATCCCATTAGTCCTTATTTGGTAAAGGGGGACCTTCCCTGTCAGATTGTATGCCCATGAGGGGACCTTTTATGTCTTCTTCCTAGCTTTATCTCCAATGCCTAACTTTGTGATTACATGACACATAGTAGGGTGCTCAGTTAACCAGCCTCTTGACAAGGATGGTGGTGGCTACTCTTGTAGTAAGGTCAGTCTAAGCCTGCAGTGCACCCACCTGGTAAAAGTGCCAACGCTACAAGGATATACTTACTAGCTGGGCTTCATGATGGTCTGGGGCCTTGAGATATGAGGACTTTGGGAATTTCTGAAGCCTAGAGGCCTCTAGTTCAAACTCTGCAAATCTCTTCCCCATCTCCTCTCAGTTCTCTTTATTTCATGGAGCTGTCTTCCAGCTGGTCTGATTTTCTAGGCCTTGAACTAGATCTCATCCTCAGGCAGATCTAGATGGCAGGGACTCCGGGCCTGCCATGGTTGATGCTCACATTCTCTGAGCTATTTCTTTAAAGGTTCAAGGTTGCTTTTCTTTGGGTTTTATGTGTCTGATTTTCATTGAACTTTTAAGGCTTTATAATCTTGAAAAAAGAAGATGGTGATCTTGGAAGGTGATTTTTCAAGATAATGCTGCATTAAAGTTTCATTTTCATATTTTGTCTGATGGATTAGATTAAGTCGATTTGAAAATTACCAATAAAGAAACTGAGCTTCCTTTAATGCAAAAAAAGATGAATTACTGAGGTTTACATTTTAATTCAAATGTAGGTTTCACTGTATATTCTAAGGTAAATATATTTTTGGGTTAGTTATGGACCCGTTGCTTCTTTAATTTATTTACCAAGATATAAGAACTGTGAAGGCACCGGAAAGTGAACACTCATTTCAGCAGACTAATCTGGGGTATTTTGAGCCACAACAATCAACATCCAGAAAGCAAATGTTTATATTAGTTTTGATTAGAAAAAAACAATGGATTTAAGGGTTCTGGCTGTTTCTTTCACAGTTAATGCAAAGTGTCAGGAAAAGAAGCACACATTATGAATTTTTTTCTAGTTGAGATTTTTTTTTCCTTAAAAAGTGGTCATAGTAAGGCATTTAAGGTGGGTCAACACAATTTCAAAATATTGGCTTGGAAGCTCCTTTAGTCTTTATCTTTGTCCTTCTGTTTATTTATAGACTGGAAAGGGAAGACAGCCTTTCCTGCCTTTTCAGTTTCCGAATGATGGTATCTCAGTTGTAATGAACTAGTCCAAAGGGAGAAGTCAGTCCTTCTGCATCTGCAGAGGAAACCACCACTATCACAGGCTGGGGTCAGGGTTGTCACATTCAAATGGCTAAGTGCTTTCCACCATTTCCCTTTATTTAAAAATTAGTATAACCTTCTAAAAAATATCTTAGCCCTAAAATGTATTAGAGGCAGTATTATAAAAAGAATATAACAATAGATAGTATTATTAAAGGATATAAAGACAATTGTTGTAAGCCATAGTAAAACTAACTCTTTGTTGCCATTTCATGGCTGGTCCTGATACCAAATTTTGTTACTTTGGGCGTGAAATTAAAGTTAATAGAGTTTGTGATCTGATTATCCTATTTATAACAGTATTTTATAATTCATTCATTTAACAGGCGCTTTCTAAGCGTGCTGAGTGCTGAGGATCCAGGGATGAGTAAGACCTAACTTGTGCTTTTGGAGAGCCCGTAGCCAAGGGGACAAAGAGATGACTTAATTATCAAGGGCATCTTCCAATCTACCATAAGAGCCACTGTAGCATCGCTTGACCCCAGCGCAGAGGAGCTATGCTTCAGTATATTTTAATCTTTGGGTCTTCAAGATTTCAGCAAGCTAGTTAGCAACAGCAGGAAGAGTGTGCCAAGACTCCTTCATTAATCCATTCACTCATAAGAAAACTGACATTTGTGGTAGGAATGTCCTATGTTACATGCTAGCAATATAAAGGTGAAAGCCACATTGTTGTGCTTAAGGAACTTAGCAGTTCAGTTGGGAAAACACACAAGTCAGCGTATTTAATTTCCCCATCCACTGTAGTAAGTGCACTGAGACCAGTAACCATAGACTTTCATGAAGAACAAGGTGGAGTCATCTAGGTGTAATACTATCAATTCAGCAGCCCTGTCTCAGTTTCCTCTTCCAGCTACATTTCCCAGCTTCTTTCGCAGCAGGGGTGGAGGCCTGTGACTGAGTTGTGGTGAGTGGAATGTGGGCAGAAGTGATGGACACCATGTCTTGGCCTGAACATAAAATCCTTCACATTCTTCCTTCCCTTTCTGAGAAGACCTTGGAGACCAGGTGTAGAAGATGTCAGCATTATCCTGTCAGAAGGAGCCTGGGTCCTTGAAGGATTGCATGCAGATGACTGACTCACCTATGAATATTGTGCCACCCAAACAATATTGGACTGTCATATAAATGAGAAATAAACTTTAATTGTGTTAAGTCCCTAAATTTTGAAGGTTATTTTTCACAGCAGTTAATCTATATTGATTAATGTGCTCTGTTCACCCTCAGGATACTTGCCCCTTGAAAGCATTAGTTATGTGATGAGGGGGGGAGAGAGCATTCCATGTGAAACACAGCATACAGGAGGGAGACACCTTGGGACTTTCAGGAAACAGTAGTTTGGTGTGTCCAGGGTGTAGCAGGAGTGAAGGACAGTATTTATGGAAGGGGCTGGAGAGAAAAGTCAAGGACAGGTCATGGAAAGCCTTGTGGGCCAAGCTAAGGAAGGAGAACCATCTAGAACTGCAGGAAAAACAGCCTAAGGCATGGAGTGTATAATGGTGATTTTCAAGCAATGAAGAAATGTAGCCAACCCAGATTTGATAAATGGTGTGGTAATAGAAACGATTTGTTGTAGTAGAGAACTTTTAAAGTAATGGACATGCTTAGTGAGTTTTCTCACACACATGGTCTCCTAAAACTCATGAATGTAGACCGCCTCCATTGAGGCTAATGTGGGCCTGGCATTGACAGAACTTGAGAAAAGTGAAGGTTTAGCCTGAGAGCGGGAAGTTGGAAACAGCGTAATCATTACCTTCAAGTACGAACAGCAGATGGAAGAGGGATGTACTTGACTGAGTGCTCCCAAGGGGTTAGTTAAGACAAACAGAGAGAAAGGAAGGGAGATGGCTAAGGGTTCGGCATGAGGAAGAACTCTCTGTCAGAATTGCCTGGAGAATAATCATTCGGTCCTAGAGAAGATGGCAGTGAGTTTTATGAACAGAAAGGATTGAAACAGCCTGGCTTTACAGCTTGGAGGTATTGTCATGAAGGTGGTTCTCAAATATTGGTTGAGGCTGGGACTAGGTAACTAACGCATGGGGTCTTTGCTAAGAGTCCCATATTCTCTAATATTTATCTGAATTTTAAATTCTATGGAGGCTGACTTCACTGATATTCGCCCTGGTTTCAAAGTCAAGGAAATGTATGGCATAAAGTCAGAAAACTTCTATAGAGAAGAAAGTATGTTTGCACAAATGTCTTTACCACGAGCTAATACATACTTTTTGTTGTGGCTGATGAATAGGCATTTAGTCTGATTAATGTGGCTAAATGACCTTGCAGTGGTATCACTGAATTGTATCTCCAATAGAAAATCAGCCCCCACTTACAAGGCAGTGGGGTGAATGAAGAGGCTGATACTATCTTCCTCTGAGACACTGGGGGAAGAAACATTCCCTTAACTCCCTTATTTATCACAGCCAGATAGCTCAGCCGTTCCTCTGAAACTGTCAGAATTTCTCATCGCAGCCTTTGAACCGATGGATGGGGATTGATTGGGATTGCTTACCAAATGTGTGTTGTAGCAAGACACAACTTTATTTAAAAAACCATTAAGATGCAAACACATTATGACCAATCTGAAGGCCTTTTCTTACAACATGAATTATTCAAATGGCTTCTTAATAATTGCATTGATTTCCACAGTTAAAAGCAGATCGGATTATGGAATCTGCTCAATACCACTTAAATGTTTATAGATGTTCAAGTTGACAAAGGTCTTTTAGACACTGATAATTCCTTTCACTGGGTTGAATGCTAGAGATTTAGCTTACTAATAATGCCCTGTGATTCTTTTTAATAAATTGGGAACACCATAGCAGTAGTCATTTAAGGGCTTGATTCTTACTCTATTTCATTCCTAGAGTCATTGGCTGGAAATCTAGTTATGCTAAATATCCAACCAAAAACTTTTACATTTATATTGAATAGAAGCTTTTACATTTCTTTTGCAAAGATCAATATAGTAAACATATCTTAACCTGCATGTATTGATGCATATATTTTAAAAATCTATGAATATTTATAGTGATAAAATCCAATAAGATTTCACTTTCTCAGATGCTTTTTTAGTACCTGATGAAAGAGGAGCAAGTTTACTAGTATGAGAAGGTATTATACGTGAAGCAAAAATTAGATCTTGTGTTCTTTTTGAATTTCCCTTTATTTGAAAATCTCTGCAAAGGTGACTTCCATAGTGTTTTAGTCTATTCTGGCTGCCATAACAAAATACCATAGACGGGGTGGCTTAAAAACCAAATTTATTTTCTCACAGGTCTTGGAGGCTGTGAGTCTGAGGTAAGGGTGGTAGCATGGTTGGGTTCTGGAGAGAACTCTCTCCCTGGCTTGCAGATGGCTGCCTTGCTGTGTTGTATCCTTGCTGCCCACAGGAACATGGAGAGAGAAGCCACCAATCCTATTGGATTAGGACTCCACCCGTACAACCTCATTTAACCTTAAATCCCTCCTAAAAGTTCTATCTCCAAGTACAGTCACATTGGGAGTTCGGACTTCAACACGGGAACTTGGGGGAGACGCGGTGTAGTCCGTAGCACACAAGCAGTGAACTTGAGAGTCAGGCTGCCTGAGTTTGATTGTGACCTCACCATCTCTAGTTCTTAGTTTTGTGCATACTGACAATAAAAATAGTAATGTGTTGGTGGCTTTGTTATGTTGAATAAATAAATTAAGACACGCAAAGTACTTAGTGCATGGCACCTACTGAGGTTTAAAAAAGCATTTGTTCTTTTCATTAAATATCTTAACTAGATAGTTATGCCTTAGCTAAGACTTTGGTGATTTTGTATGTGATCTCCAAGTTCTTCATGTTTACATGTTACATGACTACTGACTTTGGGGATTCACAGCGTGCCTTGAAAATGTTCCCCCTGAATCTTGATAGATGCTTAAATATAAGAGAATAAGTTTATTTTATAAAATTTTTATAAATAAGTTGTTTCTATCAGTGTTGATAGGTCTCCTCACCTCCTCCCCATCCTGTCCCATCCCTAGCACTGAAGAAAATCTGCTCTGCAAGCAGACTGAAGACCTGCTCTATCACTTAAAGATTTTAGGATGCCATTGCATACATTCTGCCATAGCAGGAGCAGAGTGGTTTTCCTAGCCATAGGAAAAAAGGAATTTTCTCATCCCATTTTCCTACTGACCGCACACACGCGCATGCACACACATGCACACACACAGACACACACAGACACAGAGCTTCCTACTTGTACAGTAAACAATGGAACACATGGCCACATACCTATTACTGTGGGAATCGAGACACTTCACTTGTAACAAGAAATTCAGTAATTTTGGTCCTCTACCATAAGGAGTTTGGGCTCAAAGCAAATGCATTTAGTGTTTTGGGAAGCTAAGTAGAAAACAGTTGACAACTTACCAGTAGCTCTACAGGTAAGGTGCACTTCCCTGATTCATTGGCCAATATTCTGTTCCCTGTGTTAAGGTGAACACTGATTGGAATTTAAATGGAATTCAAAGAGCAAAGAAAGTGCACTTAACTAATTCTCAAATAACAAATTATTTGTCAACATTTGCAATACACACTTGCAGATAGACTCCACTTCTTCCTGTCTATAGGTGTAGACCAGGGGTGTCAAACTCCTTTTCACCAGGGGCCACATCTGCCTCATGGTTGCCTTCAAAGGGCCGAAATAATTTTAGGGCTGTATGAATGTAACTACTCCTTAATAGTTAAGGAGCTGAAATTACATTCGGCCTTTTGAAGGCAACTGCGAGGTGGATGTAGCCCCTGGTGAAAAGGAGTTTGACAGCCCTGGTCTAGAGGAGGAGCCATGTTTTCTGTCAGCATCAATTAAGATCATTTCTACTTGGCGGTCAGGGTTAAAGAAAAAAAAGGGAAGGAGAAAAAGCAAGAAATACCATGAGTTCTCTTAGCTCCCTTTTTAGGAAGCAGTTCTCTTTTCCTGCCTTCTGAATTCTAGTTGTAAGAGTTGGGCCCATTGCTCACCTCCCTGTCCCATTTTGAGAACATGAAAATTCATGGATGCTTCACACTTATAAACATTTCATTCTAAGTAGCTGTACTGATAAGTCAAATTACAAGACTTTCTGTCTAAAATTAGAAACCCTAAGAGTCTTTTGACATCTGAACTCCTGCTTAAAAAAAAAATTAAAGTGAAATATTTGTTTAGCGCAGGCTTTAGCTGCTGTAGGATGTGCAGTTTAAGTGATCTATCCTTGTAATACTTTGCAGTGTTAAGATGGCCAGTTTTACTAGAGTACTGGATGCAGTAGGAAATAGAGTGAGCATGGTGTGGGCACGTACAAAGTATGTGAATACTAAGGAGTTTATATGTTATATTTTAAATGCAACTATTTCCCATATTTCCTAAGCTAGTAGTATCAAGAAACAATATCTCGGAAAAAAAGAACTTTGACCTATCTCCATGCTAAAAAATTAATTTGAGCTAGATTATAGACTGAAATGTAAATTAAAATTGTAAGCCTTCTAAAAAAAATAGAAGGATATCTTTGTGACCTCAGAGTAGGCAAAGATTTTTTGGACACCACAAGTCTTAATGTAAAAAAGATTGATAAATTGGACATCATTAAAATCAAACATTTCTGCTCTCCAAAATATACCCGTAGGAAAATGAATAGACAAGTACCTACTGGGAAAATATTCACAGCACATATACCTGACAAAGGACTTGAGTCACAAACACATAAAGAATTTCTGTAAATCTGTAAGAAAATGACAAGCAACCCAATTAGTGACTTGAGCAGGTACTAGACAAAAGAAGATACATCTGAATGGCCAGTAAGCTCAGAAATGATGCTCAATATCATTACACAACAGGGAAATGCAAATTATAGGCACAATGAGATGCCACTTCATATCCACTAGAATGGCTAAAATTAAAAAAAAAAAGGAACACTGCAAATGTTGGGAGGATGTAGAAGCATCTGGAATTCTCAAGTCTCGGGTCGGAGTGTGATGAGTCTCACCACACTGAGGAACTGTTTGACAGTCTTGTAAAGTTGAGCATACATCTGTCGTATGACCCAGCAGTTTTACCCTTACCAAGGAGACATAGAGATGCGGGCCCACAAAAAGACTTGCATGGGAATGTTTATAGCAGCATTATTCATAAAGCCAAAAACTGGAAACAGCCCAAATGTCCATTAACAGGAAAATGGATAAACAGATTCATTTATAATGGAATACTACTCAGCAATAAAATAAAAACAATACTACTGGTTCTGCCCTGGTTGGCTAGCTCAGTTGGTTGAAGCATCGTCTGGATACTCCAGGGTTTTGGGTTCGATCCCTGGTCAGGGCACATGCAAGAATCAACCAATGAATGCATAAATAAGTGGAATAAAAACAGATGTCTCTCTCACTCTCTCTCACACACACTCACACACGCACGCACTCTCTCTCTCTCTCTTTAAAAATCAATATAAACAAATAAATAAATAAATAAGTACAACACTATTGGTTCAGGCAGAAACATTGATGAATCTCAAAAACATGTTGAATTCTAGAAGCCTGTCACAAAAAAAGAAAACTTTATTCTACTATTTAATTTTCATGAAATCTAAATACAGGTAAAACTAACTTGGTGATAGACATTAGATAGTGGTTGGAGAGAGAGTTTGACTGGTAAAGGGCATGATGGGATTCTCTCAGGGACACAAATGAGCTAGGGACATTCATCTCCAGGGACGTTTGATCTCTTGGGGGCATCTTGTTTGAGTGGTGACTGCACAGCTGTATATTTTATTCTATGTTAATATCTCATTTAAAAAAATAAGAATCTGGCTTCTTTCGTCAAAATGATTTGCAGGCTGATGAATAACCCAAAGTGGGAGCCTAGAAAATGTGAGAAAGTATTTTGTGAGATTCCTTGGAAGAAGAAATTGCCTGCTTCTGTTGTGTACAGATATGCTTGTACTCTGAGAACCCTTCAGAAGAATCTCATTAAAGAGGAGGACCTGGAGTCGTCAACCCACTAACTAAATGGAAATGGGAAGGGCTGGTTCTGTACAAGCAGACGTAGGACCTTCACTAAGGAGGCCATTTTAGAGTGAACAGATTTTGGTGAAGAAGTGAGGGCGGGGTGGGGGTGGTTTTTGCCAGCAGTAAAAATGCTGACTCTCATGCTTCATCCAGAGGAGGAGTTGGTACATGGAGATCCTTCTGGGCATACTTCTGTGTTTCTTGGTTTGGAAGTCAACTGATCAAAAGGACTAGTTAGTGGGTGTTATGTTGAAGGTGGAGTGGAAGTGGAAGCATCTTAAAGTCAGGGATGCTGGATTGGTTTTAGGTGTTGGAATTGTTCCTTGGGCCCGGTTTCTCGAGGCCAGCAATGTAGGATTCCACCTCAGGCAGGGGGTCTGATCCACCTGGTCAGCTTTCCTGATGGAGAAGGAGAATTCCTTTATGTTCCCAGTTACTGAAAAGCACTGATCCTACAGATTGCCTTTCATGGAAGTCTGCATGAACAGTGGACTTCATAGAACTTGATTTCCCTACGGAGTCCCTTATAATGGTCTCCAAGAGTATTCTTGACTTCCGAGCGCTTTCAGTGCTGCTGAAAAACAAAAAAGGACTTGATGGGAAGTTAGAGAGGGCATCAACATCAGAGTAACTTATTTCCTTCCCGCAGTGGAAGGAAGAGCAGGACCTTAAGGCATTTCTTATTACTTATTCAGGTCCTGTCAGAAATCTCAGCTGCTCGCAGGAGTGAAAGTGGTATGAAGAGGGTGATTCTGCATTTTTGAAGTCAGGCTCTTGAAAATTGTTTCGGAACTTTTCTTGTTATTCTTAATCCCTTAAACGCACCTTAAGCATCAAATATACCTATAATCAGAACTTGGTTTTAGAGAAAGTGGAAAGTATCACTTGGGCCCCTTTATAGTAATCAGTGCACCTGGTTTTCCTGAATGACAGCAGGGTGTATGCATGTGATGTAGACTCTTCTTTTATACCGGTAGCCCTCACAGTTTGAATGTTTCCTATTAAGTGTTCTAAAGATGCAAAACGTTGTGAGATGATGTCCACCAAACCCTTGAAGAAGGAAGTGTAATCTTCATGGACTGCATCTGTTCATATGGTTGTAGACATTTCAGGATTCATTTGTCAGCCACAAAAGTTGGTCATATTTCAACATCTGTTATTCCTACACATACTGATGGAAAAATGAACATTCTGTGTAGTGAATAGCAGACTAGAATGTTGGTATTTTTTGACAGAACTGGCAATTTTTCAAATTGAGGCATTAGGTAGACTTTGCTTATGGTTTACATTATCACTTTATTGTGGATTACATACTGTTCTTGCTAATTGTGCTAACTTGGAGAGACTGCAAGAGAAATGAGAACAGTCTGCACTTTGCACCTCTCCCTCCCCAGAGTACCTGTAGGAAGGGATCAGGTGGAAGCCACAAATGACACAAAAGCAAAGGAGGTGGCAGTGATGGAGCTAAATGAGGTGTCACTAAGGGTAACCATGAAAGTCTGAGATAAAGGCTTTTCAGACAGTAGTTGCCAGTTTCCTACTTTATTTTTCTGTAAGGTTTTCCCCTTTATCATCACTCTTTCAGGGTTCAGTCTAAGTGGATTAGGAACTCTGAAGCAGAGTTCACCTTAAAGGTTATCTCCTCACATTTTAGACTTCTCTAGCTATTGTTTTTTCATACCGTTTATATTTACGTTGTCTAATACAAATATTTTCCCAGCATTATTTCATTGTAGGGAAACAAAGCAGTCTCCATCAGTGAAGAACATGAATGTGAAAACTTATCACATATTTACGTATGTTTTGTAATGATTTAAAATTCTTATCCCATTGTTGAATTAAATGTTCATGGCAAACAAGAAAAGATGAGGCATGAAGTGGGCCAGGGAGACTCTAGGATATACTCCAGAGATGGACATCCTGGAGGCTTCTTTTCAGTCTTATCTGGCTATTTTTCTTCATTAACCTTCAAATTTCAATTTAAAACCTCAGCTGAAGATTCTTTTGCTATCATTCTTTCTAAACAGTGTACAAATGTATGCTACCATTTTCCAGAAACTTATTACTCTGTTAAAAAACTCCCTCTTTATTTGTTTTCTTTTTACTTGGTGGTGGCAATAAGTGAGACCGCTGTAGCAGAAAACCTCAAAGATGAGCTTTCTGTTTGGGTGGGCCCTTTCTGTGCCACAAACATCCTCAGATATTGGTGCTCAGCTATATTTAATCTAGAGTGAAAGGGGATAATGGAAACTTCCAAGTTATTTCTTCTTTTCAGAATAAAACGTATAAATAGCAGGTTCGTTAATAAGATATGGAATAAACAACAAATCAACCTTCTAGCTTAAAACAGTAATAATGTATCCTTTCTCATGATTCTGTGGCTCAGGAAATCCGAAGAGGGTTTGGCTGCTCTACATTGTCAGCTGGGGTGGGGCATTGGGATGGATTCCACTTGGTTCATTCACTCAGATTCCTTTAGCCGGTGGCTTGACTGTGCTGGAAATTTGTGAAGATTTCACTTTTAATAGTTAGTGCCTCTTGCTTTGCACTTTTCTCTCTCCACCTGGGTAGCTTGACTGTTGTCACAGGACAGTGGCCTTAAGATGCAAGACCTGTTACGGAGTAGGTGGCTTCCAAGGGGGAAAGCAGAAGCTGCCAGGCACAGCATCACTTCCACGTTTTTATTGGTCAAAGCCAGTCACCATGTCAGCCCAGAAGCCAGTCACCATGCTATCCCAGATTTTTTTTTAATCCTCAGCCGAGGATATGTTTTTATTGATTTCAGAGAGAGAGAGAGAGACAGACAGACAGACAGACATCTATGTGAGAGAGAGAAGTATCCATTGGTTGCCTCCCTTATATGCCCCAACCGGGGATCGAACCTGCAGTCTTTTGGTGTGTGAGACAGTGCTCCAATCAACTGAGCCACCAGGCCAGAACACCAGCCCACATTTAATGAATTGAGATAGGTTCCACCTTTTGATGGGTGGAGGGGCATGTGAGTACAGGAAGGGAAGGAATTGATGGTGGCTGTTGGAGATTATCACAGTTATTTCTATACGTAACTTGAATTGGAAGAGACAGTTTTAAGAAAAATTACCAACTTTTATTTGTATCATTGAGGTGGACTGCTGCAGTGAAGATTATGAAACCTGTCTTGATGGATTGTTTCCTGGACATGACTTTATAAATACAGTAATATTAATCAAAATTCCTCCCTCACCCTTTCTCCCTTTCAATTTATCCATGCTTTTCAAATAATAACTTGGCTATCTGATGGAACATTTATTTACACATTGTAACTAAGTCTTTAGAATACTGTTATGAATGCATTCTTGATTATTAGGAAATTCTTAGAAAATTTAGTCTAGTTCTGAAAATAATTCTAGATTTCCCATTACTGTAGTTCAGGTGACCATGTGACACTTCTTGTTTTTCCTCTTACTTCCTCAAGGAATGGTTAATGTCAATTTTCTCACAGCCAGAGATGATCTGGAAAGTAAGTACCTTTTTTGGAAGGAAAAATAAGGCTTGAATTCTAATGTAAATATCCCCCCAATACAAAGACTAGTCTATGGCTTGGCAAATATAAAAATCTGCTGTTCCTATTGATTGGAATTATTGGACCATAAAATATACTGCATGACTATTGCGTATTGAACATTCTGAAGAGCGAGCCATGAAATAGGCATCAGAAGTTGGATGTTCAGATCACCTTTGGCAAGTCACTTAACTTCAAGCCTTTTCCTTAGTCTGGAAAATGAGGAAAATAATGGAAAATAATTCTTAAGCCACTTACCTCAAAAACTGTTTGTGAAATTTAAATGAATAAAAGTAAATCAGGGACATGCATAAGTTGTGATAACTGGGTGAAAAAATATGTGTTGATACCAAAAAAGTGAGAAAGAACTCAATTAAATATACATATATGAGGTTGGTCCAGCCATTGTTAATATAACGAGAACAGTTTGTGCGATACAGATATAACCTGGCAGCCAAAGAGAGTGGACTACTGGGATGAGCATGTGTGAACAGTGGTGACTTCACTGTACTAGTCAGTGGGGGCAGATGCTGCTGAGTAAGCACGTGTACGGTGTAACCTCAAATTCGGAAGGACTGAGCAAGAAGAGCAATGAATCTGCATCAAATTTTGCGTTAAGCTTGAACATTCCTCGGTGGAAACTATTCATAAAAGGATGATTCAGAAAGCTGCAGCTATAGGCAACTGCTGATTGGCAGCTTCATGACAATAATGTGCCCACTCATGCATCACATCTCATGCAGAGTATTTTGGTGAAACATCAAATCACCCAGGTGACTCAGCCCCCCTACAGCCCAGATTTGGAGTCTTGAGACTTCTGGCTTTTCCCAAAACTAAAATCACCTTTGAAAGGGAAGAGATTTCAGACTGAATATGAGATTCAGGAGAACACGACAGGGCAGCTGATGGCGCGATTGGGAGAACTGTATGAGGTCCCCAGGTGCCTACTTTGAAGGGGACTGAGGCATCCCTGTCCAGTGTACAATGTTTCTTGTATCTTGTATCTTCTTCAATAAATTCCTCTATTTTTTATATTCCATGGCTGGATACCTCCTGGACAGACCATATATTATATATGTGTGTGTATGTGTACGCTCACACATATTTATATCTCCCAAGAGGCTCAGATCTCATTAGAGAGTATTGCAGTAGGATATCTAGTTAAGGCATAGAGATGGTTTATAACAACACCAGTCATTTCCAGAGAGAGTTAATAAGACCTAACTTTCTTTTTAGTTCTGCTTGGCGTTGCAGTTTATGTAGAAAGTTTGGATCCGGCTGAACTGCCCTGGCCAAAGTACCAGTCTCCTTAAATGTTTCGTTCCCTGGAAGGAGCTGCTGGGTAACATGGCAGAACAGTAACCATCGGACAGGACTAAGGATTGGGCTTGTCCTTTCTGCCCTGATTCTGTCATGTCTGGCCTTCCCGGGCAGTTCTTTTACTTACATGTGGTTAAAGATCCTTTTCATGACCAATTTAATAAGGATTTTAAAAGATCATTAGGTAATCACCAGATAAAAATAATTGTAGACTCCTGCTGGCCATAAAATAATTACCACATTAAATTGATGGTTATACAATAGTTTGCTTCTTCATTTTTCAGGAATTCAGTAAAATATAGGTCTGTGCTGTGTAACATGGTAGCTGCTAGCTATGTGTGACTATTTAAATTTAAATAACTAAAATAAAAAAAATTCAGTATCTTAGTCAACACTTGCCACATTTCAAGTGCTCACTAGCCCCAGCTGGGTAGTGGCTCCCATATTGAATAATACACATGTAGGACGTTTTCATAATTATAGAAAATCCTAGTGGATAGCACTTTTTTAGGCTGTTTTCTAGTTCTTATGTTGTTTTTTCTTTTGCTGTCTCCCTCAAAGGCTCCTTCTTTCATGCTTGTTTATTTTGGTTGAGCAATGGGAAAAGAAGAGATCAAACTCATGCCCAAAGTATCTTTTTCTTAGTAGTGTTGATGAAGTAGTTGGGAATGGGGTAGACTACTACCCCGTTTTGAAATGCCTTTGAATTTAATTTATATTTAATGCCCAAAACAGTGGTTGTAGAGGTAGCTATATCTATTTTTTAAGCTGACTAGAATCATGTGTTAGCTAAATACTTCTCGTAAGATAATGACTACACTTTTTTCTATTGAGTGCTATTTCATTACTTCTAAAAATTTCACTTCATTACAGGCTGCTTTCCTAAGTGAAATTAGGCCACTGTGCTCACATCTAGGTCATCTGAAGTAATATGTGCCCTTTTCTCAGTTTAAACAACATTTCTGATCCAAGATATGTTCACATCTTGATATTTGCCAATTAAAATATTGACTTTAAACAAAGGGGCCATAAAAAATATGAGATTAAATGATTAGGAGCTGAGTTCTTATCACACAGCCCAGAGTAAATGAGGATTGCATAACTGCGTCCTTAAGAAGCACAGTTCAGTTGCACAGGCATGTTCCTGGATGTTCGAAACTGCTTTTAAATGATAGTGTTTCATGTTGAGAGATTTATATTTAAATATTCTAGGGAATTAAAATTCATTTATGATGAATAGTTGCTAAAAAAACTAAGATAGCTCTATGGAGACATGGCATAAAACAGAATAGTGTTTTCAAAGCCAAGTCATTTCTTCAGATAAGAACCAGGAGTATTTGTGAAAGCTGTGTTGTTTACCAAACACGAGTCTTCCATAATGGAAGCCTGCGTTTCTCCTTGACACTGACATAGTTTATGCAAAACCAGGAAACAAAAGTCTAACTTAATGTCACTTAGTGTTTGCTATATGAACTCAATTTCAGTAACTTTAATTGTGAATCTAAAAATGATGTTTTATTGCTGAAAACCTGAATTCTGTGAAGAGACTTGTTTTAAGCATATTTTCCCATCTTCTTATCAAAACTGTTGAGCGTTGGTATTCACCCAGGAGGTCCGGCCGGTTAGCCAGTAGCCACGAGCCTCAGAAGAAAAGAGCAGCTCTCGTAGCTCACCTCATCAGACTTCCACATGATGTGAACTGCTTGAGGACTGGGCACTGAGGGTAATGTCCCAGGTCTAATTTGTTTTGTTCTGGGTAGTTGGACAGGATACTTGACATACCTGCCCAGCATTCCAATGAAATGCTTGTCGTCAGTGTTTCCCAGCCACTATCACGAACATCAACACGTCACAAAGATTTCCCTGCAGGGTTGCAGCAAGCCTAGGTTTCTCCACAGCTCTGGCTCCTTCCTGGACACATAGCTGCCCATGGTACCTGCAATGGCCCGCATGCTCTTCCCCCACTTCCAGGCATTTTGCATTCCTTATGTGGATTTACCCAAGGACTTTTCTTGGGCAAGGGTGGTAAATCTCTTACTGTATATTATTTACATCTCTATCATACTACTACTGATGTGCTTCTGCTTTACCATTTGGTCATTTGTGCATGTTGCTTTCTTATTGACACTGTCAAATTCTTCTTTTTACCTTCGTAAGTACTTACAAATAGCATAACAATGTATGTATATACATACATACAAAAGTTCTTTAAATATAATAGTAGATTTATACTCCATAAATAATAGTGAGTACTACCTATGCAAGATTGTACAATACAAGACACTGATGAAAAATCAGTGAACAAAACAAATCTGACTATCCTTTTTCTCAAGGAGCTTTCATCAGAGGATTGACATGAAATAATCATTTAAATTACAACCAGATGAGTACAAAAACACAGATGTACAGTATGCTAGGCATTAATAAGGCAGAGGCAGAGGAAGAGGGTTCCAGGCCAAGGGAGCAGCATGTGTGAAACATGTCATTGGGTAGCTGGCCTTGTAGATATGAAGAGCTGAAAGGCCAGAATACCTGGAACTTGGTGGGTGAAGAAGAGATGGTGGAAGATGCTGTTGGAGGTGTAGATAGGCATCAGATCTTGCAGGGATTTGTGGCCCACGTGAAGGAGTTGGTCTTTAGCCTAAGGTCAATAAACAGTCAGTTAAAGGTACGAAGTAGAAAAAATGTTTAATCTACATATTTATTTCAACTACCCCCTCCAGTTTCCAGCTTCTGTCATTTATATTTGGACTCGTTCTTATTTGCACTGTGACTGTTGGGGGGAGAAGAGGAAGTGGCACGGCTTGTACAGGTCATTGAAACCTCTTTACCAAAAGGTAGTGAGGTCCTTTGTCCATTTTTTAATTGGACTGTGTGGGGTTTTTTGGTGTTGAGTTTTATAAGCTTTTCATAATTTTTAGATATTAACCCTTATCAGAAACATTATTGGTGAATATGTTTTCCCATTCAGTGGGTTTTCTTTTCATTTTGTTGATGGTTTCCTTTGCTGAGCAAAAATTTTTTAGTTTGATGTATTCCCATTTGTTTATTTTTTTCTTTTGCTTCCCTTGCCCAAAAAGATATATCAGAAAAAATATTGGTATGAGAAATGTTCAATTTTTGCTATGTTACTGCCTATGTAACATAGACATTACTGCCTGTGTTTTCTTCTAGAATTTTTATGGTTTGTAGTATAAGATTTAAGTCTTTAATCCATTTTGAGTTTATTCTTGTGTATGGTGTAAGGAGCTGACCAGTTTAATTTTTTGCATGTATCTGTCCAATTTTCCCACAGCCATTTTTTAATAGATTATGTTTACCCTGTCGTATATTCTTGTCTCCTTTGTCAAATATCAGTTGACCATAAAGGCATGGGTTGTACACCTTTAATCTGTATAATTTTACTAACCTTGTAACCCCAATAAATTTAATTTAAAAAAAAAGTAATGAATTGCCTCCTCAGAAAAGAACCTGACTGGTAGGTAGAAGGATCACCAATATGGATCTAAAGATTTCAAAATTTGAATTTTATTTTGTCTTGGTCATGGACCACTTGGTTCATTCTGAAAAACCTCTTTCTGGCGATCATCATCCTTCCAATTGAATCTTGGACTGTTGCCCAGGTAACCTAGGTCATTCTTGAATTCTGAAATCATTCCCTCCTGCCACACACAACACTGGCCCCCACCCTAAACCCTTAGCTGTCAAAGGGGAAAATCCCAGCATTTTACATTTGTGGGAGCTGTGTATCCATTTCAATCATAAGCAGTTTCACCACTAAGCCTAGAGGAGGGAAAGTGGGTGGGGTGGGAGGACCAAAATGCAGAGGGTCTGGTACCAGAGATCGAACCATTATTTTGTCGAACTGGAACTCAGATAGGAGAGCTGTAAACTTTGTGAATGCAGTTATAACAAAGAAGGCAAGAATTTTTAAAGGATCTTTTTAAATTTAAAAATTTAGTTTATAAAACTGCTTGAAGATGCCAGTGCTTTGTACATAGACCTTTTAAATGATTAATGTTTCCTAAACACCAACAGTGAAGTGTACATACATAAAGAGGCACAAGTCAGAAAGGTTATATTTTGCTTTTCGAATCCTTAGGACTAATAGAAATGAATACATTGTTTGGTTTAATCAGTTCTTACTGAAAAGAAACACTGGCAAGAATAGTTTTTAGTCAGTGCTTGGTTATTCCATAACCACTACTCTACTAGACACAAAATTTAAAAATAAAGAAATAGCATTTTCTTTAAGAAACAACTCTCTTTTAAAGGTAAATTTTGTGTTTGCTCTTAAGTACTCTCTGCTCTTGAACAGGGTGACCTCTAACCCACTTTCCTACCGTAGGGTAAGGCTGTGGGAGCTAGTTGGATGTGAAAGGGCTTTTTAAAACTATAGAGCATCATAGAAATTTATTTACTAGTATTACTAGTTTCAGTTGTAATAGGTAGTAACTACTACCTATTACTACTGGTAGTAACTAGTTTCAGTTACCTGTTACTGAGAAACAAGCCCTCTCAAATTTAAGACAGTGATTTATTATTTTGCACAAATCCCTGGGTTGGCTGGGATCGGCTGAGTGGATCTTCTGCTCCGTGTGACTTTGGGTCACTCACGCAGCAGCCTACAATTGGGAGCTCGGGTGCAAATGGAATGTCTCTTGTGGCCACTCATGTGCTTTGCAGTTGTCAGGGTCTTGGCTAGAGTGCCTCTGCCCCTCTGCCTGGTTTCTCATTCTGCAGGACCTCTCCCCCATGTAGGCTTTCTGCCTTGGTAAGCACACCAACCCAGAGTTCTTTAGTGGTCATATGCTGAAGGCCTCCTACGGCCTAGACCAGCAAGTCTTTCTTTGGTAACAAAAATGAAGCTAGGCTTATTTTCATTCCTTGACCAAATCACTGAGTTGCCTTGAAGACCTTTGTTGATAATGTCTTTGTGCATTGTTCTCCTCTTGATATGCTCCCCTTCCTCAAGTGAGGTACTAATTAAAGAGAAGCCACCGTGACCCTAGATTGTTCGGAAGTCACCGGGAATGAGGCAGCAACACAAATCTGGACGAGAAGTGCTCATTCTTAAAATATAACACAACCCTTGAGACCATCTTATTAAAAATCTGTTGGTTTCTAATAGCAAAAAAGTGCCTCCTTTGATTTAAAACATGTACACTTAAAACCAAAACAGAATCCCTAAGTCTTAATCAATGCATCATATATCTTAATTTTTAGAAGAATTTGCAGCAAATAACATTATCTCATATCAAAAAATAGTTTATTTTAGAAATATTGAAGAATATAGATATTGAAGACATTTTAAGTTTGATGAAAGAGAGTCTAATTTGTATGTGGGTTTTTTTTGCACGTGGGAGCCTGTATCTTGTCATTCCTTTTTAAAAAAATGGAGATACCTCAGATTGTATGTGAAAAGCTTGTTTTTTTTTTGAACATCAGGCAACACTTTAATTGGGATGATAAAAAAAGATGAATGCAGTACCTGCTGATCATGTAGGTGCAATTAGGGCAATTTTGTTAATAATAAATTGTTTGAAAGAAATGGAAATAATTTAGTAACTTCTCATAATAAGCAGGTGGTGCTCCCTGACCTCAAATTATTTCCGTCTCGCAATGACTTGCTGTTGCCAAGTGCTAACTTCCAAGAGTAGTTTCTTAGACAGCTGTGTTAGCATTTCTTTAGCAAGGTGCTTCTGATTGCAAGTAATAGAGATACACTACCCTTTATGTTAAGTCGTGGGGGTGAGATTGTTCTAAGAATATATAAAGGGTATCAGAATCTCAGTTACGAGGCTAGACCCAGAAAAGCTGACTTAGGCCTCAGGATTGGCAGGAACCATGGTGGTCCTGGGCCTTATGGAGACCAGCTGGAAGACTGTTCTCGGTTCAAGGCACAAATTCAAGATCTGGAATTTTGAATTTTGCTTCTTGAGTGTCCACCATTTTTGTCACCCAGTTGCTTTGTTTTCTGAGTTTGGCTACTTTGCTTCTTGCTATCTATTAGCATCTCATTCTTCCACTCCTGTGAGTCTCATAGTTGTTGAAAAATCCCTGCCCTGTGAGTCACTATTACAAGCAATGATTCCTCTTCTTATTGTTTCTGTTTCCTCCCAATCTCAGCTTAGTCATAGCCCCTGAGCAGCCTCATGGCCTCCCTCTGTGCACAGCACTCAACGGTTTGACTGTAGTATCCTCCTCGTAAAGAGAAGTTGAATGAATAGATGAGGAACATTGTTAGGGAATTTTAAAGGTAACCTATCTTCTCTTTCAGTCAAAATTTGAAAGAGCTAATGAGGTATAAAATAACTAAAAGGCAGCTGTAAGAGAAAATATATCTTGAAAATTTTGAGAGTCATGATCATCTCTCTTTGGGATAAAAAGAATTCACTATGATAGTAATAGAAATTATTTGTTTACACAGGCACTGAAGTGGATGTGTTTAAAATTGAGAGTCTGGACTATCCCATTAATAGGTAGAAGTGCCTTTAAATCCTTCCACTTCCTGATGCCCCACTTAAGCAGCTAAATGTACTGCTAGGAATGAAGATAATTTAACTAAAGCTGCCAAGAAGGGTAGCCACCATTTTGTTGGCCATTATTGCACCCAGGAACCAAGATTAAGATCTTTGATACAGGCCCTAGTACTTTTTTTTGGCTGTCAGATCTTAATTATATGTCTGTGAATTGATGATCAATTTTTGGTTATCTTACGGCAATACTCCTTTTTTTGTTTATTTTTTAAATCCCCTACCTTACTGCTCATTTCTAACTTTTGGTTGCTCATCTCTGGCTTTTGGTGCTCAGGGTGTAAAAATAAACACCAGGAAAGATTTCTCAATTTTTCTTTATTTTCCTAGCTCCCCCCCCCCTTAATATAAAGGAGATGTTCTGAAACTCATTCTATAAAATCATTCCTAGATTCTACCATTTCTATAATGGTTTCTGAGTAGATGGTAGACATAAGTAGACCCAAATGTATAATTATTCTTTTCTTTAAAAATTTTCAACTAAAAATTAGGTTGAAGAAGAACCTGAAAAGCAGTTTAAAATTTAGTTGCAGAGCTTTCCCTCTTAGGGCATGAATAGCCAATATTCATTTTCCTCTTAGAGCACAAATGTCCCCAGTTAATGGGGCTTTTATTCCTCCTGCACTTTGGAAATTATGAGCATTCCCAAATGCATTAGAGAGTTTGCCCCTCATTAGAGAAAAAGTGCTTCTCAGATTCTGAATACTTTCTGTGTGAAAACAAAATAAAATAGATAATAAGCATTACCTGAGCATAAGGATAATTTTCTCTTTAAGTTTATGAAAATGGAACATTTTTTCTTGAACTCATAAGCCAATAAATTTAAAACAACTTTTGCGTAAACTTGTAAGTCAATAAATTTAAAATCAATAGAGTTGCAACTGTGTGCTGGGCAGTGAGCTAGATCTCTAGCTCTTAACAGGCTTAGATTCCAGTGAAATGCACGGATAAACATAACCAAAGCACACTGCAAGTGGCTGTAGTAGGCTGTATAGATTCCAGTGGTGGCGTCATGGAGAGAGAGAGAGAGAGAGAGAGAGAGAGAATGGTGAATGCTGACACGGGAAATGGAGGCTCAAGGATGTGTGAACCATGAGTCTGGATCCCTACAGAGAAGACGTAAGATTGGCTGTCTAGATGTGGACTCCTTTGTTCAGGTGATCACTGAAATGCTAGTTGTGGCTGAAGTCTTATATGGAAAATAATCTACATCAGGGGAAAAGAGGGCAAAGGAGGACAACCAAAAGAACAGACATATTGGAATGCCATGAAGGTGAGTTACAGTTAAGTCATGCTGGGTTCGAGCTAAGACGCAGTTGTGGGTGAGCGGTGAGGGCAGAAGCCAGATTACAGTGGTCTGTATTGGAGTGGGAGGTGAAGACCTACAACCTTCCACTGGTAAATGATCTTTTCAGAACTCTGGCAATGAAAGAAAAAAGGAGTAAAATAGCTTAAGAAGCAAAGAAGCATTTTCTTTTTTTCGGATAGAGAAGACTAGAATAAGTTGGTATAGAGGGGTAAATGCCATTGAATCTGTTCTAATTCCTCAAAGGAAAATACATTGACGTATTACTTTTATTATAAAAATATGTTAAGTAGCCAAGAAGGAAGAGAGGGAGGGAGGGAGGAAGGAAGGGCCAGAGACAGGGTTGGAGAGAAAGATGAGGGTGATAGAGAGAGGAAGTAATAGGAAAATTTATTTGAAATCAAGGATGCAAATGGAAACTCACATCTTGAAAAGAACTTGAAACATTTCTAGTAGGTAGAGAAGGAGGCCAAGGGAAAAATACACACACACACATATACACACACACACACACACACGTATTTATGCAAATAATGTGAAATGATGTCTGTCTTATTATTTGACAGTGAAAAGTGAGATTGAGAGTTTGAAGGGAAAATTAAAAGTTTGGCATTAATTTTCTGTGAGTTGGGGTAGGGAGCCACTGAGGAATACTAGGCTTAAGCAAATTCTTTTGTGAAGCCAACAAGCATTGTTATGATTTAGGAGGAAGAACAGAAAAACCTGATGGCCAAAAGTGCTCATCTGAAAGAATGAAAGGACTGTGGGTACTGGATATGACAAAGTGAGTTCCCTGACGTAGGGATTTAACTGTGTTGGGAGTAAGTGCAACGTGGGGAGGCGCTGTGTTGGTGATGGTGGTGACCTGATAGAGCAGGGGTTTCAATATTTTCCATTTCCACAACGGGAAGACTAATGGTGGTGTGAGGATTACTGAAACAACGCCTGCAAAATACGTGTAACAATACCTGGCACATTTTCACACTCAAAACTGTTATATAATGCTATTATTTTTATTAAAAAGAGTGCAGAAGAGAGGGAAGAATGGGAATTTCAGAACTTGATGTCATGCAGTGATGTTAGTCATGCAGGTTTTCTCGAAGTGGATTTAAGGACCTGTAAGGTTGGGGTTAGATGAAATGATATCACCTAGGAAAAGCTCTGAGCTCTATGCTAAATTATCTGAAGATAAGCACATTTATGCTGAAAGTAAGTAAATGATGGTAACTAATCTTTATAATTTAACAAGCTGAAGTGTCTTACTTTGCTTCTCTCCAAAATATTGTAAGAGTGATACTGTTCTTTTATAGTTAAACAGATGTAGGTGAATATTGCTGAACTAGCAAGTGGTAGAATTGTGTTTTGAACATGTCAGTTTTTATTTTTATTTTTTTAAGATGTTATTTATTTTTAGAGAGAGGGGAAGGGAAGGAGAGAGGGAGAGAAACATCAATACGTGGTTGCTTCTTCTGGGCCCCCTACTGGGGACCTGGCCTGCAACCCAGGCGTATGTCCTGACTGGGAATTGAATCGGTGACTCTTAGGTTCTCAGGCTCAATCCACCGATCTACACCAGTCAGGGTGCAGCAGTTTTTATTGAAAGCTGATGCCTGCCCATTATTCCACAGCATACATGGCAATGACAGGCTGTTAGGTCTCAAAACAAATGGAGTCTGTGTCATGGGTATGCAGATGCTTCTTGGTGTAGGGAAGAAAGGAGAATCAACACTAGAGTTTCAGGGGAAGTTGTGTCACCTGGGAAAAGTAATTCTCAGCAGCTTTAAGCATTGTAAAATACATTTTGGTTCCATCTTGGGTTTTAATAAATACATGCTCATTCCGGAGAAAACATTTAGTCATTTCCATGCCCTCTTAGGTCAAGAGGCTAGTTTGTTAAGTACCTTATAGCAAGGTTTATTTATTTTTTAAATAAGAAAGCATTATATGTCTGTAATATGTTTTAGGTATATGTATATATGTGTGGAGAGACAGAGACGGATAGATGGAGATCACACATCCGAGTGCAGGAGGGCTAAAGTTAAATACTTATCTTTTCTAGGTTTCTGTAACCACTGTGGCCAATTCTTTGGGCCTTTGAGGCACAAAGAACAGTGTTTTTGAGGTAAGGATGAGAGTGTGTCCTTATCACATCTGGGTCAGAATCGTGTAGAAGACTGATGGGAATATATAGTATTCTTTAGGTGGAGGAAAAGGAAGGAAGGACGGGAGGGAGGAAGGATGAAGGAAGAAGGAGGAAAAAGGAAGGGAGGAAGGAAGATTAGAAACAAGTCTGAGAGAGAACCAGTGATTTATGGTGAAGCCAGGTCAGTAAATTCTTGCCTTTTGGTGTAGTGGAAAATCTTGGCCATGGTCTTATCAGTAGAGGAATTCCTAACGTAAAGAAACTAAATTGACCTATATTTTCTATTTCTTTAGAAAATATAACAAGAGGTCTTGGAAAATAGATGAGAGTAGGAAAAACTCACAGGGGGTGGACCATGAACTGTGATTTCAACAGAGTCAACGGAGAGGGATGAAATGTGGTTTGGCTGATGGAAAAACAGAGGCTGTTTCCTGGCAAAACTCAGAGCCAGAAAAGAGTGAGTTCATGGGCAGCCAAAACACAAATCATAGCTAGAAGAGAGGTAAAGGGGGAAAGGAGTTAGAAAGTAGAGTGCTTTTTAAGTGATGCTCAGAAATTTGTGTTTGATGTGGGAGTTTTTAGGGAGTAGAATGGTAACCAAAGAGGTCATAAAATATTGTTTGGAAGCAGTGTACACAACAATTTGCAATTTGGAATAAATAAGGACCAGTCAGAAAGAAACAGAAGACGTTCTGGTAGTTCTAGCTGAAGGACACTATAGAAAAAAGATATGGAAAAAGAATAATCAGCAGGAACCATAGAAATGCTGCTAATTTAGAAATAGTGCATTTTCACTGTCAAGTGTAGAAATTGGCTGAATTCTGTTTAATCATTGGATTTGTAGCGTTTTCTAATGACGGAGTCACTGTTAACTTTTGTGCTATACAGACTGTAATCTCATATCTAAACTTTAGTTTTTTTTAGATAACATGGAGAAAAGGGTAAAATGGGCAGATTAAGCAATTATTTAAAAGAAAACATACCAAGCTACGTTGTCACTTTGTAAGTGTTGGAACACAGAGAATCAGTTGGCTTTGGTTTTTGGAATCCTCAAAGTCATCCTCACAGATCTTCTAGTACACTGACATCATCTCAAAATACATGAATTGTAGACATTTTCACACATCACTAAAGGAGAAAGAACACCTTCAGTGATTATCAACAATTTGCCCATTCTATTTACTGATAGAATTTTTTTAAATGTTATATAATGAAATGAAACAAACTACATGATTTTCAATTACAAGAGTTTGTACACCTACTTAGAAATCTTTGGTAATCATAAAAAACAAATTATGATTTTTTAAATTTATGATTTTAGAGAGAGAGAGAGAGGAAGGGAGACAGAGAGAGAAACATCAATTTGTTGTTCTACTTACCTATGCATCCATTGGTTGAATCTTGTATGTGCCCTGATGGGGGATCAAACTTGCAACCTTGGTATATGAGGATGATGCTCTAACCAACTGAGCTACCCAGACTGGGCAAATTATGATTTTTTTTAAGTAAAGGGGAAGGACTGATTTAGAAACAAAGAAAAAAAAAACAATTTCTATGGCAATTTGCAGTATTTTATGGCCAGATATACCTAATGATGTCTATGGTAAACAGTTTAAATGAATGCTGAGACTTCTTAAAAGAGCCCCTAAAATAGAATAGGTTTTTAAGTCACTCAAGAAGTCATGAATTACAGAGCCTGGAATGATATTCTTTAATACTGAAGAAGTTTGGTTGATAAATTATAATTTATAATTTGTCATTAAATTAATATCTCAAAGTCCTAAACTTACTTTATGAAACAATATCTATTTGAATAGCTTGCATGCATTTTGAAAATATTGTTTATTCCTTCAGTTATACATTCATTGAACCGATATTTGGATGCTTAATATGTGCCAGGTCCTGAGTTAAGGACTTTGGTTCTGTTAATGGTCTGATGTGTTAATAATTCCTATAAGATAATTTTCCTTGTGAAATCAGTTACACTTTTATTTAACAGCAAAGAAAAACATTATAGATAAACGAAATTCAAATATAATCTCCAAGCTTCAGTTTGACCATCCTGTAGTCAGTTAGTAAATTGACCAGTTTATTCCATTTTTTCACATCAGCTTTATCTCAGCACCAGCGGGGAGGTGACTAAAAGGGGAAGTTACATAAGGAAGAGGGAGGAAGTAGAAAGGGGACTAGTCATTCCCAATCAAGTACGAAATATCAGAAACTCGTATCTAACAGCCACGGCTTCCAGTGTGAACCATTTACATTGTTTTCTTTACCTGGGTCATCTTACATGCTCTGTTACTGCTTTTGATTCACTTTGTGGTATCATATTAAATTTAAGGATTGTGGTGACCATTTTAGATTTATGTACTTTTATCTGACTTATCTGATCGATGTAAAAGTTACTTTTCCTGTCTGAAGCCCTAGAAAGACTGAGAACTGGCACTGCACGTCGTGCCAAAAAGTGGGAATCTGTAAGACTCACAGGTTGGGATTGGGGCTGTGTGCCAGAACAGCAGCGGTGACTGATCTTTTGAGTGTGTGTGTCTGTGTGCATGCATGTGTGTGACTAAAACTTGCTAAAGAAGTAACAGTCTAGGATGAATGTTACCAAGTTATGTTTGCAACTGACAACTTTAAAACACCAATAGCAAGAAGTGTGGAGTGGAGAAGTTTGATAAATATCTACAAATTTACTCTTATCTCCCTTCCACCTTTCTACTAGATGGATTCATTGTGTAGCTGAAACACTGTGGGCATAACGTGCAGTGATTGTGTGGGGGTGCGGTGCGGGGGCAGATGAGGATGGAAGCAGACAGCTCAGCTTGTTCCTCAGTGAGGGATGCCTTTGTGAGATCAGGGGGAGGTGTCTCATTCTAACTCACAGAGACAGTGGGCCCCAGTTAAGACACTGTCAGATCTCCTTGGAAAAACTGAGTGTGTGAAGCATTTACTTGCAACCACTTAGTAGCTCTTTGTTCTTCAGAAGAGTAAAAATGAGGGTTTGAAAAAACATATTTCTTGAGCTGAAGCTATGAATAAGAAGAACATGTGTGTGCATTTGCATGCATGTACTCATGCACCTGTATGTCATACTGCACAGGTTCTAAGAGACTCACCTTTTTCACACTTCAACGTCTCTGAAATCAGGATGCATCTTACAACTTACCATGCTGCATAATTACTATTGCCCATTTTTTTTCAAGTGTTAACATCTCAGTAATTGTCAGGTACCTTATAAATCAGTAGCATCTTAGATTTCATGGCATACAGTTTATATCCAAATATTTATAGGAGACTGATTTCGGAGAGTTGAATAGGACAATTGCCTTTCCCCCAAAAAGTAAAGCAAGATTTATTCTGACAGTAACAGTTGAGGTCAAGAGAAACCATTTGGTCATGGAATCACATTCCCTTACATCATATACAAATAGAAAATGCAACATTCGTTGCAACCCCTCTTATGATCCCAAGTGATATAAAGATTAGGATGCAAATTCACCATGTTTAATATAATCTGTAAAGTATAGTCTTGAAACTTGATCACTTCATAGCTTACTTTCAGATCTTTGTAGTTTCAGGTGATCGTCATTTTTTAAAAGAGGGTGAAAATGATCATTTCTGCCATTTGTGTCTGTGTGGATATGAAAGCTAGCTTCTTCATCCATTCATGCCTCCAATAAACCCTACTATGTGTAGAACAACAGGTTAAATAACTCATTAGAGACTTACAGACTGTATAAATAATCTTTAAAAGATTGTTAAGCCTCAGAATCAGACTCTGCCCTCATTTTTAAGGATGGGACAGTACAGAAGCACTGTACAATTACAGAAGACAGACTGTAGTCCTGGGTTAAGACTGTGGTGGACAGGCCCAGATTTGGAAACCATTTAACAAAGAACTTTCTCGGTGAGATATATATGGCTAAATATGAATAGATGGGATGAGTTTATTACTGGTCAAGGTGTCCATGAAGAGATAGTAGTGTTCATTACATTATAGAAGTATTTTGACCTAGGACAAGTTGCTTACCTGCCTCGGGCTATCTTACCTGTTCCAAAAAAGGGGGGAATGCCTGCCCTGCTTCCTTTTCTGGGACTTAATGAGACAATGTATAATAAAGCATTTTGTAAATTATAACATTTTATACATTCATTCTGCTTCTATGTGTTAATATATGTACACATAAAACATTAAAAATATATTTTCTAAATTGAAAATATTTTTTCTAAATAGCCATATATTTTGAAAAATGGCTTTAGAATTTATCTACTTCATCTTGGCATCCTCTCCAACTTTGAACAGTTTAAGATTTAATGCTTAATAATCCTTTAGTTGAGACATCATCCCACTTGCTACTGGATCAAATACCAGATTGGGAGGCAAAGGGAGGGTGCTGTTGGGAGGGCCTGTGTGGAGTGTTGTCAGTGTTCTGGGAGTGTGCTGTGTGGTTTGGAATTGGGAATTGCTGATGTCACGATCAGTCACATTGCCATGACAACATCAGAACTTCCGCATTCGCCTTGTCTTCGCTTGGGAGTATCAGTTTGCCACCGGTCTGTCATCAGTCTGCCGCATGTGTTAAGTATATTAGATAACCCAGAAGTAGTCATTCTTAAAGACTTGTAGGGTGGAGAATTTTTGTAAGCTCCTGGAGTAACCTGTTTCCGAACTCATAACTAAATATTGTGATGTTGAAAAGTTTGCCTTCTTACATATTCAACTGAATGGAAATTTCTTTCTAATTCTGTATTTTCTTGTTTGAACCTTTGTAATTCAGTGGAGAATGAAAAGCTTTTCAGCATCCCCACTTACTTAAAGGATGTCATTAATTCTGTGATTCTTCTCTTTAGGTGAAATAGACCTAATTTAATGGTAAGTGTGGCAACTGAAGAGACAAAGAACTGTGGGCGTTTCCCCCTTTCTTCTGTGTTTTGAATGCTTTAAAACCTGACATGCTATGGATCCTAGGTTTCAGATAGACATTACTTATGTCCCTCAGGCATTTAGTAATGTCTTTATGATAACCTTTGGTCATTCTGAGCTTTTGTGAGGGCTTTGTTCGCCTTGGGTACAGTTATTCACCCTGTATTGTCTAAGTTGCCATTTCAACAGTTATTCTTACTCATGGAAAGGAGATGATCATTGTAGGTTTGAATTTTGTTTTTCATGTCGAGATTTTTTTTCTTTTTTCTCTCGCTTTTTTCAAATGCTGTTGATTTCCTAGGTCATATAGCAAGAGGTGGATGTGATTAGCTATTTCCACAGTACATCAGCCCCTCCTTCCTCACCCCAGTACTTATCCTTTACCCATAGTTTGCTCACAGTCAGTAGATGATATCTCTTCAGGTAAGCTGTAATTTAAAAAATTACCTAATAATATCTTTATACTTTGTAAGCTTTACTATAACTCATGGTAAATTTATTGAGTTATCTTTATGTATTATAGTAAGCACTTATTTATTTATTTATTCATTCATTTTTTAACAAAAGCTTTTTATTTTATTTATTTTTTCCCTAGGTCTCATCCCAGAGATTCTGATTTAATTGGTTTAAGCACTGGTTTTTTTTATAGGCTTACTATCAGAATGGAGAATAACAGCTCAGATACCAGATTGGCACAACTGAGGAATGCGGAGGGTTGAGGTGTCCATCCCTGGTTGACTCGCCTTTCCTTTGTTGTAGAGTCTGATCTACAAATACAGATTCAGTGTCGTAGGAACCAAACCAAAACAAATAGCTTGGATTTTAATTCATATAGCCTCTGCCCCCCTCCATTTTGGTTTTTTGGAAAGAATAAAAACCTGTGTACATATTTTTATACAAAAACAGGAATAAAAATTGAACTTATATGAACCCTTTTGCCAGGAAGTTGAGCAAACATTAAATTTTATCAACCGCTCTGCAGGAGCAGAATTTATGAACAGATTATATCCAAAAGAATGTGAGTGTAAATTATTTGTTCCAAATTTGGAGGATGGTTTACCATAGAGAGGGATGTCCTGAATGGTGGTTTGGACATCAATTGACCTGTAAACATCTAAGAATTAAGTAACGAAGCTGATTACTAACGTGTCTCCCATTATTTTTTGAGGGAAAATGTGTTTTCAGTTCCAGTTCAGGATTCAGGAAATACCTTTCACCTCTCACTGTCCTGACTTCTAGACGATTATCTTTCTGCCTCACTCCCAATTCCATCCCACCAACAGCCCCCCCCAGAAAGTAAAACTGGTTCAAAGAGAGGGGTTACACCTCACCTTAACTATCAGTTAAATGAGATTAGGAGCTAATTTGGGCCAGAATATATACTGTACTACCACTATAGATTCTAATATTAGAAAATTTGCCTTTATATTCAACTGAATGGAAATTCAATGTAATTTTATATCCTTTTTAAGTGTCTTGCCCAAGGTCACATAGATTGTAATTGATCAAGCTAAGATGCACACCTAGGGTTGGGCTCTGTAGTTTTCCCCGATGAGGATTGGATTTGATCTACAGTAATAGTAATAATTGTTATCATTAGTATTATTCAAGGCAGGGGACTTTGGAGTTGAGATACCTGAGTTCAAACCTCAGCTTTGTTATATATTGAATTTACGTGGCCTTGGGAAAATTACTTAAACCTCTGAGTCTCAGTTTACTCTTCAGTAAAATGAGATAATCATTCTTTTCTTATTGGGCGTGTTAGGGGGAAGGTGTGCTGAGAAAGGGCCTGGAATGTAGTAGTTACTCAATAAATGATAGCTGTTATGTATTAGTTCATGCAGAGAAACACAGTAGAGTAAAGCTTGTTTCTTCTTTTTTGTTCATCAGGATAGATTTAGAAAACACCAGAATATTGTTTCTGGTAAAACTCATCAGTATATGTCTATGTTTATGTTTTCTATATACCTTCTAGGATTATAGCTACAAAGCTATAGTTTTATTATAGTGGTTTCATTTTATATGTGTCTAGGGAGACTTTAAGTCTAGAATAAAAGTCATAAATTTTTTAGAAAGCAAAATAGTAAATAACAAAATATTTCTGCTACTTTAGAAATAGGGTATTTTATCAACTCTATTTTGTACCAGGAAAGAACCGAAATTTAAAGAATCTGCTGGCCTCATTCTTCCCCACCCCCACCCGCCCCTCTGTTTTGCTAGGCACCAGAGGCTTTGTGAGCAATAGAGACCTGCTTAAACTGACCAATAATATGTGGTTATATTTTGTTCATTAAAGATTGTAACTTGAAATAACATTGGATGAATCTTCCTGTTAACTTCTGTTTTCAACGTGACCCAAATAAAAAAGGTGCCTGAAATGCATTAGCAGAGGGGTAGAACCTGCTATGGGTCTCGTTCGTCTGCTGATAGAGGTGCTCTAGTCTTATCTCACTGGACATCTTTTCCACCTCCTTTTTGTTTTTTCTTTTTTCCAAGCTTAGCTTTCCTGTCATCCTTGCTTTATAATTTCATCCAAAGCCTTCTCTCTACAGGACTTGGTAATGTGTGCGTTGACATGGTGGGGGAGGCATCTTTTATGTGGCTTTTCACCCTTTACTCCACTCTAGGAGTACAGCGATTAACCATGACTTCTATAGTGACCACCCCAAAGCTACATCCTCTCATCCCAGCCCTCTGTCTCAAGTTCTGTTTTCTGGTTATCTGCACAGTGCTTCTTTCTGAATGCCCCTCAAACAAAACATTTGTACAGCTGAGCTTCCCATGCCCATGTTACATATCCTGTATTGATCGCTCCCTCCCGTGGACTCGGCAGCACATAATTGTCTAGACCACTTGGCTGGCACTTATCACTTAATGCCTTGCATTATTAGTGTACAGCAGCTCGGGTGCTGCAGGGGTTACAAGTACTCACATGGGAATTAGAGCATTATTTATAAGGCTTTTTGGAGACACAGCATTGTAGAATTGAAGGCGCACAGGACAAAGTCTTTTTAACCCTAGTTAGATCTAGATTTTAATGCTGGGTACTTACTAGCTGTATGGGTAGGTCAGTCAGTCAGTCTTACTTTTTTTCTGTCATCTGTAAATAGAGTCCAATAACCCTTCAATCCTTATAGGGTTATTGTGAAAGTGAAATGAGATGTGAAAGATTTGTAAATGAAAGTTTCATTTTTTAAATTGTTTCTATGGGACAAATGTCTTCTGCATTCAGATTCTCAAATTCCAGTTATACAAAGGCTTCTAAGTTGCAGGTCTCATCTCTAAAAGATTGCAGGCTTCTGCAGGTACTGATGGATCCAGTCTTCTTATCCTCACTCGTTTCCTCCTCCTCACAAAGTGTGCCCATTCAGACAGATATGACCCTAGTCCGACATGTAACTTCATTAAAGGAAATGGACAACAGCAAATAGAAGAGAAAAAACTCCAGTACACCTAGGCTATTAAAAAACAGTTTGCAGACTGGGTTTTTTGTAACCTCTTAAAGTTAAATCTATGGTATAGCAGCCTTAAAAAACATATTCATGTGGTCATTGAACAGGTATTGGAAGACAGCCTCCCCTTACCTAAGTTTAGTTCTTTTCAGTTCCAGCTATACCCTAGCTCTTTGATGGTCAGCCAGACATACTGAGTGAGCATCAGTTATTTACACAGTACACCCACTTACATCTACAAACCACCACTGTAAAACCTTGAGAAACAGTAGTAACAGCACTTGTGTTGGTGTGTTGTATAGATACTTAAGGCAATCTGTGGGGAGTGTTGGACTCAGAGGTTAACTAACTTGCACGAACCATGTGGCTAGGAAGTGGGAAGATGAAATATGGAGCTAGATTTGTCTGGCTGTTTTAATTTTGTTCCTTGGATTACAAAGCCCATATTCACTTAAGTTATCTGAAGAAGGGGAGAGGGCACTAAGTATACACTCAGAGGGGCCGTTGCTCTTGAGAGAGCAAAAGCAGCTGCAGGGACTCTGGCTCCCTCCATCATCGAATGGCGAAAAGCTCACCCGCTGCTGGCATCTGCTTTACTCTCTGCTTGCTGCCAGTCAGCTTCCTGTTTACTCATAGTTTCTGCTTCCTCATAACCTTGGCTTGCTTATGGTTTTGGCTTTTCGTGACCTGAACTCTACCCTCCCCCCACCCCATCCTTGCTATTTCTGCCCCTTTCCTAACTGATTCACCTCTTGGAGTTTTCTGAATCAAATTCCCTGGGGTGAGAATCTGACTGGCTTTGCTCCTTTTTCAGTCCCAGGAATGTCATAGGTCACTGGCTCATCTGGGGATTGGCTGCCTTGGGTCAGATCCCTACATCTTTACCCATCAGCTGAGTTGGGAGAAGTGGATGATGTGGGACCGCCTAGCAGCTAAGTCTCAGTGTCCCTTTCAGGAGCATGAGCATGTACAGGATAACTTGCAGTTTCTCTGGAGTGTTTCCTTATGTTGTCTGTCTTAAAGCCTATTTGTTTCAAAGGTCAAGAATCCTTCCCAGATGATCTCACCAGGATCTATCCCTGTAATTACTTACAACAAAGCACTAGTGGATATCTATAATTGATTATATATACACATGGTTTCATATTTCTTTTACTTCTCTTAATGTTGGAATTATTTGAGCTTTTGTGACTTCATTACGTTTTATAGTCTTTGAGGGTAGAAAATCTATCTTCTTTCTTTGTAATGAGTGTAGCACCTACCTTAGTCTGGAGCTTCTGAACCCTGGCTGGTAAACATTCTTTTTTTTTTGAAAAATATATACTTGTGTTCTCTCCTATTATGTCATTCACCATTATATTTTCTTGATAAATACCTTTTTTATTCTCAAAATAGAGTCCTTTAAATACTATTTTAGTAGTAGCAGTATAATTTATTATTTAGTATAATTCTTTTCATATTCTGCCTTAAAATTTATTATCACTTACAATCTTATCACACCTTGTAAAACTATTGGAGGGTATCAAGTCAAGTCTTAGCAGTCTAGAATAGCACCATATCCCAAAATCATGACCTTAGACCACAGCCATAGAAAAATTAATCTACACTGTTCTTGTGTGGTTTCAGTTGTGCCTTCATAAGAGACCAGCCATGAGGTTGTACATGGACTTTTTCCCAAAGAGGACAAGTTTGATCTGTGGGGATCTGGGGCAATAAGCTCTCAGGAAGAGGCACCTATGAGTTGAACAGTTTTGCCTAAAACCTTGTATTTTATGCTTGTGGTTGATAACTTGCTATTAAGGGTCCTGGTGAGAGGTAATAGCAAAGGGGCAGCCAAAACGATTGCAAATGCATGGAGTAACAGGAAATAGTTCCAGCGTATATATACTGAATGTTAGTTGGGCTGTATTTATTTAAATAATTTCAAAGGGCAGTTATGTTTCTGCAAATTTTAGCAAGTTCTTAACTGGAGCATTGTGTGTCTAGTATTGTGCCCAGAATAAAATTTCTTTTTTTTTTTTTTTGCTGTGCCATTTTTAATGAAAAGCATTAAGAGTTGTATGCATATTTTGTGTATACGGTTGTTTTTGATTAGGTGAGACTGACTACTTTTCACCACTCTCACCTGAGAATATGAGCAGCACCTTGGAGTATGGAAGTGAGGTGGCCCCATAAATCACCAGCAGGTGATGAATATTTGTCAGTTTCTCGCTCTTGAATGGCCACAGCTTTGCTAGAAGGCTTGATTTCCATAGGGGACATTATGTTTTCCTTCTGGCAGCTAGTTGAGTGCCTTCACTTCTTCGTCTAGTTAGGATTTTTCATTATCAGGGAAGATGGCCCTTTCCAGGAAGGTATTAGAGGCCAGATTCCAAGGAAGAACTCTGTAATGCAATACTTATGCGGTGATACAACCCTGCAATTCTGAAGTTGAACAGGCCAATTTGAAAGATATCAAGCCTGCCCTAGTCGCCTATCCAGAGAAGGTGGGCTCTGCCTGTGGGGTTGCTGTAGAGGCCTTGTGGACTGTACAACTTCTAGGCTTGATGCACTTAACGCAAAGGTGATCCAGAAAAATGGCATCTCGAGCTGCCTGAGATCGTTTCAACCGGGAAACAAAGAAAACTACCTGCTCCCTTTGTCTTTTTTTTTTTTTTTTTGCAGAGTTTCTGTGTCCTTTTAATAGTACTCATTTGTGTAGCATCTAATAACGCATAGAAGGGTTACACTGTTCCAGTCTTCTGGAAGGCTTACCAAAACGATGACCTTTAAATGATTTTCATCCTTTGATACTGCCACCTTGAAGGTAAACTTGCAAACTCTGGCATAGAAATGAAGTACGGAACTTTACCGTGCGCATTTGCGGTGAGGGCATGGGGAGTGGGGACCTGTTTTCCGTGCTGACATTTTAGCGGGAACGGGGATTGGCACTGGTTTGATGGAGGGTTGGTTGGTTCCTTGAAGTAGGAGTGATTGCCCGCACCTTTTCTGGGAGAGTGGAGGGCGGGGTGGGGGTTGGTAGTTTGGAAGGATGAAGGAACAGAGAGGAGACCTGGGAGCAGTTCGCTTCCGACCCAGGTGTCCGAGTAATCCCCGAAACGATGCCCTTAAAAGGGGCTTCGAGCAGGGGTGCAGAGCCGCCGCTGGTGCTCAGGCAAAGACACGAAGGGGAAAAAAAGAAAAGAGGGGGGTGGCTACTCCAAGGAATGTGCGGCATGCGGGGAGCCAGACCCAACCATTGCACTGGAGCGGGGGCGCTGGCGGCTCCCCGGGCCGCGCAGCCCTGGCCTCCGCCCCGAGCCCGGGAGGGAGCGCGCGGGGGCCGGCTAGCCGGCGGGGCTGCGGGCGCGGCGCCCAGCGGGAGGGCGGGGAGGCGCGGGTGGGCCTGGGCGCGGCACGGGGCGGTGCGCCGCCGCCTCCCCGCCCCCGGCCGGCGCGCTCTCAGGGCGGTGGTTGAGGCCACGGTAGGTGGGGACGCGGCAGCGCTGCTCCTCCGCTGCCGCCGGGAGAACCGCGGCGCCGCCAGCTCCGCGCGCGAACTCCCGTCCATGGCACTCGGGGCGGCGGCCGTCCGAACTGTCCGAATCCCTCCCGCCGCCGCGCCACACTTTTAGGCGAGTCCGGAGGTCGAGGGCGGAGGAGAAGTCCTCCCGGAGCTGCAGCCCCCGCCGGCCGCCGCCGCGCGGCGAAAGGGAGTTCCCAGAGCGGCCGCGGCCCCGCGGGCCACCCCCCCGCGCGCCTCCCCCTCGTGGCGAGGCTGCCCCGCGCCCGCCCGTCGCGATGATCTTCCCCAGCAGCAGCGGCAACCCCGGGGGCAGCAGCAACTGCAGGACGCCCTACCGCAAGCAGGTGAGGCGGCGGCTGGGATGCGGCGCGGAGGCCAGCGGCCCCGCTTTACAAAGGGCAGTAGCGCTCGGCCGGACACCGCTCTGCTCCCCGGAGAGACCCGGCTGGGCGGTGACCTTGTTTCCGAAGGAGGCGGCTCGGGCCGGTGACCTCAGCCGGGGAGATGCGGTCGCCAGCGGCGGCCGGGCCGGAGGACGGGGGAGGAAGGGGCAGGGGCTGAGAGGCGGCGGGAGCTGGAGCGCGCCGGGCAGGGGGCTTCGCTCGGCTCTGCAACAAGTTTCGTTTTTGTTTTTGTTTTTGTTTTTCGGAAACCTTTGTGTGTAGAAGAGTACGATAATCGGTCGTAACATGGGTTTGCAACAATCTTCACTTGAAACCTCAAAGAAGCTGCCCGATTCGTAGGGAAACCCGGAAGACCTGTGTGTGTGTGTGTGTGTGTGTGTGTGTGTGTGTGTGTGTGTGTGTGTGTGTGTTCGCGCGCGCCCCCCTCCCATGTATATTTTAAATAGAGAAAAAAAGAAACAGGAACTTGTACTGTCACTTTCTTAAGGTTTTCAGTTTTCAGAAGCACAGGGAAATCCTGTGACATCCTAGTTGCAGAGATAGTTGGATAAGCCTGAGTCATACACATGCCTTTTATTTTAATACCGTTTCATACATTTTTTAACAGATTGAACTCCAAAGGCACTCTAGTGGTTACATCAAAATCCCCTGCCGGGAAAAGGAGTGGAGCTAGGAGCTTATAGTTATGGCCTTTTGTTTTGTTTTTCATCTTTGTTTTTAAAAGAAGGGAACTGAAGCCATGTTGTGATAAATCTCACAGAGCCTTTCAGCAGCAGCAACAACAACAAAACCTAGCTTTAAATTATGTAAAAAATGTGCAGGTCTGTTGAGAAAAGGTTAAACTGATTTAGAGGTCACTGGCAAGATGCTTCTTGAGAAAACAAAAACACGATTGCTGGTATTTTTCTTCCATAATAAATCTCTTGTCTACATCCTTAGCCACTGAGACAAATGAATTAAGTTATTATCCCAATAATGATAGGAGCAAACTGTATCTTTCCCTGCAGACCATGGCTCTGTTAAGATCACGACAGAAGACAGTGATGCCAGGTGGCTTTCCCAAAGGTGTTCACAGCGTTATTGATTATGTTTAGTCCTTTTTGTTCTCAAAGTTATTTTTTGGGAGATGGGCTATGTCCTAGCATAAGTATGTCTGAGAGGAGGTCTAATTTTGTCAGACAGGGATGGTGTCAGAAAGTCTTGTTTTCTGCTTTTTGGTTCTTTTACTTGCTAGTTTTCCCTTAAAAAGGCACCAAACACATCATGGTCTGTGTGCCCCCGCTGTACAAGTCAGTGGAACTTTTCCCTAGCTTAAGAAAAGCTCTCTCCTTTAATTAAAAAAAAAAAAAAAAATCTGCATTTGTGACCTGGCTAAAGCATATGCTAAAATTGTCAAGATTCAGAAACAGGCATCTCTAAAACTTCATATGGCCTCATTTAAAAGAAATGCCCTCGGGTCCAGCACACTCACATCAACTTCATAAATGAAGCCAATTTAAAATAAATATTCTTATCCTGAACATTCCTCCCCCACCCACCTCACTCTACCTGAAAAGAAGGCTAATTATGTAAAGGCCTTGTGTATTCATTTATTTGTTGTCAAAACCCGGCAGGGTGTTAGCTCTGAAATGGGGAAAGAGCTCTGAGGGCGAGGCCTTTTGCTGCGAGGGGCTGGAGGTTTTGTGTGTGGAGGGGGACAGCCTGCTGGTCTGGAGCACGCTGATAAGATGCTCTTCTTTTCACGGGGCTCTCCTTAGATTCAGAGACTAAAAGGGCTGACTGAATCAGAAAAACAAACAGACTTTCTTTTTTCTATAGGCAAAGAAAGAAATGAATGTGTAGGCATTATACAGACACAAGACCCCGGGTACCAGTGGTATTTGAGTCAAAGGTTTCTTTTGTTAGTGTTTAGCCATTCACTAGGAAAGCACACTTCCAGCGCAGGGACCTGGTTACCATGAGTGACTTTGTGATCTCATCCTGGCTGACTCTAAATGGGAAGTCTAATTAATGCTTTCTATAAAGTTCTGTGATGTTCAGCTTGCATCTTTCACTTCATACTAGTTTGTTTTGATGAAGGAATAGCTAACTTTTAGGAGTATAAGCCAGTTTAATTTTGAAGTAGAAATATAAAATCAGCTGTTACAGCTGATTACAGATCATTAACCTGGGGGTAGCAGGGAGTTGAATGTGAGGAATACTTAAAAGTTACCTTTGGAAAGAAGTGAGTCACTGTGTGTGTGTGTATGTGTGTGTGTGTTTGTGTGTGTGTGAGAGAGAGAGAGAGAGAGAGAGAATATGAATGAATGAATGAATGAATGAATGATAGTAGTAGCTAACCATCTTTGAGCACTTAACCTTACTGCCTAGTTGTTACTGGTCTGCATGCTCCTGGTGGATTAACTCATTTAGTCATCTTGATAGGCCAATAATATAATATTTCCCTTTTACAGTTAAGAAAACTGAGGCATTAATTGAGTAATTTGCCCAGTTTGTGCAGTCCAGAGTAGTACCAAGTCAGGATGTGGACCCAGGTGGTCAGGCTCTTAAAACCACCACTCTGTAATGCCTGCTCAGACGCATACCTCAACAGAGACTCATCCAGAGCCCATCTGCATCACTGCCCTTGGCCCTTCTAGTCTCAGAAGTCCAGTTTAGGGGTTTCTACCACCCATTTTTGCAGGGGGTTGGGCAGAGGCTGTGAGGTTGGAGGTGAAGGGTGAGGTAAATGAGTGATGATAAGGATGGTGGGTTTGTGATATTTGGAAGCAGCATTGAAATCATGACATTGCACCACTGAGTGATTGTACAATTTCTTCTTAAAATTTTATATTTCATATGTATAGGAGTCAGCCAGTTTCAGTTAAAGCAGAGGTGGGTGGTGCTCTTCCCCTTCCTGCCCCACGTAGTGTGTATCGAGGGCATCCAGGAGCACTGATCTCTGGCATCATCTAGGATAAACAGGATTTTCCTGCATCACAGGCCTCAGAGCACATTAGAAATACACCTGCTTCTTTCAGGGCAAAAGTGAGAGGCTTTTAGTGCAGTGATGACCCAGTAAGCAGTACCTAGTCAAGGATTGCTGGTTCAGGTCTTAGTGGAGAAATGTCCTATTATTGTTGCCCATGACATTCAGATATATGATGCTATTTCTTAAGCAAATCCAGTCTGATTATATGAAAACAGCATACCACAGCCAAAACAAAATCATTTACCAGGGCTTTCATAGTTGTGAATATATTTTAGTGTGTTTAGGAAGAAAAAGTGCTTTATGCTGAAAAGCCTTTAAATACAGAAAATGAACAGGAACTGCTTTCTTGAGGTAGTTTACTCAGTTATGTGGTATACTTTGGTTTTTGCCAATCGTGGCAAAGCCTCTTTTGGCTAAGTACTGTGCTCTGGTGTATACCCATTGGGTTTTGAGGTAGAGGAGTGAATGCAAGAATTTTCATGGATGTGTATCTTTTTCTCGTTCTTCACAAGTTCTTGCCAACTAATAGCTGTACTTGTTAAATGTTGCTAACTTTGATGAGTGAAGTTCTTATCTCCCCAGTGTGCTGCTTCCTTGAAGATTACTGGGTGTAGCTTCACGTGAAGAATTCAACTGTGATTCAGTTTAAGAGGACGGCGTACAGAGCTGTTGATTAATTCTCTTCAAGAAGTTTCTGTTCCCAGCAATTTGTGTGCCATAGATAGGGTTTTGTTAAAGTTTGAAGATTCAAGTTGTGCGTAGAAATATTTAAATGAACACTGTCTGAACTAGTCCAATTTGTTATTTTTTAAAGAAGGTAAACATTAGTGGAAATTAGCAGAAAATTAAAGTGGTATGCATAAGTAAGGCCTTGTCCTGTTTTTGTAGGCTTTCTGGGTGTGCTTTGTGATTTAATTTATGAGCCAAGGTAACTCTATGTTTAAATCTGTGTCCATGGCCACTTGAAAGGTACAGAATTCTTTAGCAGTGGTAACCCAGTTTTTCTGCTAGGTACCCCTTTTGGCATCTCCCTAGTACATTTCCCATACTTCACTTCGGGTTTTGATCACATTTCTCCATTCTGTTCTTTCCTTTCAGTAGTCTCATATATTTTAATACTTTTCAAGCCCTTTCTTGATAGTGGGGGAAGAGTCTGTCTTGTCCAAGTTCCTGAGAATTTTTATCCAAAGCACTTGGCCAATAAATAAATATTTAAAGATATATATGATATTCCCCTCACAACCTCAGTTGTATTTAATCTTCATAACATCCACATAAAGTAGAGAAAGATCAGGAATTTTGAGTCAGTGAATTTAAATATATTAGTTGCTGAAAGCTAAGTCTCTGGAGTCAAGGGCTGTGTCTGCTACCAGGAAAAAGAGAAGGAAGCTCAGTGGAGAACAGCTGCAGCCCTGCTCACTGCACTTCCCTTTCCTTGGCCCCCTGAAGACATGTGGCACACAGAGCACCCCAGCTTTCAGCTTTGGGGATTGTAGGTCTGTGATTTATTACTGTGTTTTGTTTCGTAAAGGCCTTTACTCTAGGGTTGTCAGATAACATACAGGAAACCAATTTGAATTTCAGATAAACAAATACTGTTTTAGTATTAATGTCTCAAATATTGCCTGATACTCTGTGTGTGTGTGTGTGTGTGTGTGTATGTATATACATGTACACATTACATGTAACCACATTATTTCTACTTTCACTTAAAAGTTTTCATCTTAGCATATTTCTTGAGCCCTGTTAATAATGCAAATTTCACATTTTTACTTCCTCAAGCATCACTCAATCTAATTAAAAGACCCTTGCTCAAGTTCTGGCTCTCTCACAGGCTTGCTTTTTCAGTTTGCCTCGCTGAGCCTCAGCTTCTGTTCAGTAAAGGTGATAGGTCCCGTTCCACAGGGTGGTTGTTGTTAATCCCTCTAAGGTGTTAGTATTATTAATGTCCCCACAGAGCAGGCAGCAGTGGGTGGTCCTCAGGAGGCTGTGTGTTCCTGGGAGAACTTGACACAGCCTCTAAAAATGGGCTGTGTTTAGAAAGTGGTGGCAGCCTCCAAAAGGGGTAAGGACCTGGAACTTGAAAACAGGAATATCAGCCACATTTGAACAAAAGATGTATAAAAGTGGATCCCATTGTATTTTAAAACAGCTGTTTCTGTATTATGCTCATAGTAGAGTTTGCTCTTTCTTTGGAGAAAGTGATGCTTTCAATCCTCTATTCTTTATCTTATGCTGATCTATGATTGGAGAAGGATAAAAACAGCATTGTTCACTCTTGTTGATGAAAAATGCTACCTTTTAATTTGCTTAAAAGTGGACAAATTTGATTATTAGTATATGCATGATCACTTCCTGAATTCTTTTCTTTGTCTTGTTTGTATATTTCGTTTTCAAAGAATGCCATCTTGGCATTACTCAGAAAAATAAACTTTTTTTTTTTGTCCTTGGATATGTGTGGGTGTTTGGTGGGTGTTTGTTTTTAAACTCACGTCTGTGGAGAATGCTTTGTTTAACACATTCTAAAAGCTCGGTAAATTTTAAAATAGGATAGACATACCGTAAGGAAGGAAGCAAGCTTTTCCTGGAGTTAGGACAAGGTACAAAAAATTAAATGGAGCAAACCAAATTCTGCATTAAAATAATGAATCAGTGTAGCTGTTGTTATTTAACACTTATTAAATGGCAGCAGCAAAACCAAAACTTGTTATATAAAGTAGTACCCTAACTGTATTTGTTTAAACATAAGGAGTTTCACAATAATGTATAACGTAAGCTAGGGATGGTACTATTTGTACTTGTTAACTGTAAGTACAATACAGTCCCAAAATATAGTAAAAATAGACTGGAAGAAATTATGCCAAAATTTTAACAAGTTTTTCCCTCTGTTGGTAGAAAGAATCATAAGTGACTTATTTTAGTGAGTCTTTACATTTTTCCCCACTTTCTATTGCCCCTGGCTTCACACATTGAACACACACTGCTTGAGTTGTCAAGAAAAAGTTAGTGAAAAAGAAATCAAGAAAATTTTGTTATTTTGATGTTTAAAAATTGTGGTGAAAACCCATGGGATTCATGACATGGAGAATTCCAGCACGTGGCGTGTACAGATAGCACTTGTTTCTGGGCCTGAGCTTTGAGATGTGCGCTTTTCCTGTTCTTATGCATTTCGTTTCTTATTTTTACTGCAAACTCCTAAGCAACCTTTTCTGGAAATCACCTGCTTTTGATAGTTTCTGTATTGATGAACTTAGTATTTTTTATTTTATACATACATCAAACAGGCCCATGCTTTCTTGAAAAAGCATTTTTAGAACATCAGTTTATCTGTATGAGTCAATGAGGGGCAAGTGTAGCTATATATATGAAATTCTTGATTACGTTTAGGAAAGCAGCTATTCTAAATATTGAGGAATTACCACTGTTGTCTCTGTTTTCATTTGACTTAATAGCTTCATTTCAATGCAGCTGTTTTGTGGATAAATTTCTCCACGTTTAATTTCTGTATTAAATGCGAAAAAAATTTAGACTGTTCTGTTACTTACATCAGAATCCTTTGGATCTGTTTTATTATGAATACTCAAGATTGTCTTCCATCATATACTTACTTCCTTTTTAGTTTTAACTTTTTGAAAGGGCAAGTGCCGTGGGAGGTGTGGCTTTTTTACAGGCGTCTTTATAATGCAACAGTGAAGCTTTCTGTAAGAAATACACTGTACAGATAATGTCAGCACTTTGCAAGCTGTTGTTACTTTGTAACCCCAAGGGGATTTTCAGCACATCAGGGGAGTTTTAGGTGTGCACCAAAGAGGCTGCAAGACTCCGGTGAAAGGAGAGCATTGAGGGAGGAAGAGGGAAGAGCTGGGGAGGAGAGGTGTTGAGTGAAATAAAGAAAAGGAGAGCAGCGTTGCCTTGTTAGGTTCTTCATTAGTTGGTGTATCACGTTAAGAAATCTGTTAAAGTCTCCTTGTTTTGGTGCTGTGTAGGATGGGTGCAAATATGCCTCTTCATTGTTTTGTATTTCAGATTCTTACGTCTCCTTTTTAATCTTTATACCATTCCAGCCACCTAGAACAGGGGTGCCACATTCATTTTCACCAGGGGCCACATCAGCCTTGCAGTTGCTGTCAAAGGGCTGAATGTAATTTCATCTCCTTAACAGTTAAGGAGTAGTTACAGTTATACAGTCCTAAAATTATTTCAGCCCTTTGAAGGCGACTGTGAGGTTGATGTGGCCCCCAGTGAAAATGATTTGACACCCCTGACCTAGAATATCCTCTCAGTTCTGTTCTAAGACAAGATCTCTGCTTCTCCACTTCAGGGAACTGCCTAAAAATCACCCTTTGGGAAGACGGCTTAGGATCTACGTAACCCTACCAGTCAGATATTCCAGAAACAACTTTGTCTCTCCATTCTGTTTTATAAGTTGGGTACACCAGGGGAGTGGCAAAGTTCTTGTGTTGAACTGAAAGTTTAACAGAGATTTAGAAACACTGTTAAATAATTATTGAGTGTGTAATGGAGCGGTTTTTGGAGCAGACATCATGCTGTAGGAAGTGCACCATCCGTGCAGGGATTCCCTGTTGCTGGCTCCTGGACAGCAGGCCAGGGAAACTAGTCAGCTAGCTGTTAAAGCAGCTGTGAGATGGTGAAGACCCAAAAGAAGACAAGTTGTGGACATGAGAAACAAGCAAATTTTGTAGACATTTAGTCTACAAAAGCCCCTAAGCCCCGACTGGGGAGCTCAGTTGGTTAGAGCGTCATCCTAATATGTCAAGGTGCAGTTCTATCCCTGGTCAAGGCTCATACAAAATGAACCAATAAATGCATGAATAAGTAGAACGACAAATCTATGTTTCTTTCCCCACCCCCACTGCTTTCCTCCCTCCTTTCTCCTCTCTAAAATCATAAATAAAAAGTATTATTTTAAAGGCCCCTAAAATTGTGTATGAAATGTTGCATATATTAGCTCCTTCTTGGGGAGAGAGGTTCAGAGCACTCATCCATCTGCCAAAGGGATCTGTGCGCTGTAGAGATTTGATGACTGCCTGTGAAAGGAGAGGGAGAAGGAGGACTTAGAGATGACGCCAAAATTTCTAACTCAGTGGCCGGGGTCGTTGGTTACATCATGGAAGGTGACATTTCCGGTGGAAGGAACATTACAGCAGAGGTTTGAACATAGAAAACATGGGCTTTGTTACAGGGGGACAGTGACTAATTCTGGTGAGCTGGTGTGTATGACAAAGATTGGAGGGCAGGAGGGATAGGGTCAGGCTTGCCACAATGCATGAGAAGAGAGCCTGAGTTTAGAAGGTGAATGAGTCCACTATTGAAATAAAACTGTAAAATGGAGTAATGGCAGTGTGACTGTTTTAGAAGGAGTGGACTCAAAAAAGTATTATACAGTGAGAATTAAGATCTGTCTGGTGACTGGTTGGATGGGGAGGGGATGGTCTTAGCAAGAGTGTCGAGGTTTCTTGTCTTACATGATTGGGAAAATGAAAAGTTACTGTACACGTCTGAGCTCTGATGAGGAAGAACCCAGCTGTTGTCTTATAAAGATTTATAAGTTTTTTAGGTGTTAAAATAAACGGGAGTGGGTTATGTTTGCTAAATGTTAAATTTTGATACTTGGTGTCCACACGTGAGGGATGCAGAAGGCCTTTCTGTGTCTGAGTCAGTCTTATAAGGGAGGATTGTCCAGCCTGAAACGCTAGTAGCACCCACAGTGTGAACCTCTTTAAGAAATTTTTGGTCCAGGAGATGGTCGTAAGCATTTTTGTATTGCTCCTTTGGGATTTCCTTAAATGCATTGTAGAGGCTGTGCCGCCTGAGAGCATGACTTTTCCTCTTTGGCCCGATTTCTCATATTCTTTTGAGTGGAGCCCTTATGCAGTCAGTCTTTTTCTTGATAGTGTACATCATCTATAACTATGCAGTTGTCTGTAACCTCTGTAATATAACAAGTGTATTGGTTATGTTAAAAGATCTCTCACTTCAACAAGAGTATGGAGGGTGGCCGGGTAGGATGTTGAAGGTGTCAGCAAATTCATCCTACTACAAAAAAAAAAAAATTAGTTTCTGAGGAAAATGATGAGCTTGGTTCTGGCCATTTTAATTTGGCCATATGAATCACACCTTGCCACATCCCCCTTTCATCCCAGGCAGAAATTTTGACCAAACAGTTCATAGTACAAAACTGAAGCTCTGAGCAACAAGCTCAGAACCTTCTCAAACGTAATAGGTGGATCACTGGGAGTAAATTACAGCATTTTGGGAGAGAATGTGTCTAGAAGAGTTTGGGCAGACCTAGGGGTACACAGATTTGGCAGTGGGAAGGTAGAGGATGAGCTTTTGGCAAAGGAGGGGAAAGAAATGGCAAAATATTGGGAGAATCCAGAGAGCATCACAGAAACCCAAGAAATGTTTCCCTGAGGTAACAGAACGCAAAGGCTGAGTGAAAAGCTGTTGGAAATACAATAGTTCCCCCCACCCCCAATCCACATTTTTAACCACAGTCCAAAATTTCTAAATGAAAAATTCCAGAAGTAAACAATTCATAAGTTTTCAATTGCTTGCTGTTCTGAGCTGCATGATGAAATGCTGCACCCTCTCTCTGCATCCCACCCTGCCTGTGAATCGTCCATGTGTCCGTCCAGTGCGTACCCATTCTGTATATGCCCCCTGCCCATTAGTCACGTAGTAGCCCCCTCAGTCATCAGCTTTACTGTCTTGATAGCACAGTGCTTATGTTTAAGTAACTCTTGTGTTGCTTAATAACACCCCCAAAGAGCAAAAATAGATTATGATATGCCAAAGAGAAGCTGTAAAATGCTTGCTCTGCATCATTAGGTCAGGAGTAGCCTAACACTGTGTCGCAGTGCCGACATCACTAACCTCACTTCCTCTCACTACATAGGCCCTGCATCATCTCACAGCATCACAAGAAGGGTGAGTACAGCACAATAAAATATTTTGAGAGAGACCACACTTGTAACTTTTTACATTATAATATTATAATTTTATAATTGTTTTGTTTCATTACTCATTAATTTCTTACTGTGCCTATTAATAGGTAAACCTTATTATAGGTGTATATGGATAAGAAAAACATATGTATAGGGTGTGTACTTTTGAGCATCCACCTGTGGTTTTGGAATGTATCCCCTGTGAATAAGGGGCGGGGGCTAATGTATTCATTGGGAGGTCTTGAAAGCCTTTGAAACAGAGGTTTCATAGAGCAGTATGTGGGTAGTGGGGCAAGGAAGGGGGTTGGGGACAAGAGTTGTAGAAAGCACAGTCCAAAGCTTTAAGGAATGGATGAGTGAAGAGCGGGTATCTTTAGAAAAATCAGAAATCAGAAAGGAAAGAGCATTCCTTCAGACAACCTTGAGGCCAGATTATTTTAGTATCTTACTGTGGTTGTAGATAGAGGAAGGTAATAGAAAACCGAGGGAATAGTTGGATTTTTTTTTTTTTTTTTTTAGAAAGACGGAACGGGATTTGAGAGAGTTTCCTATCAATGATGCAAGAAGGAGGAGATTGGGTATGCTGGGTATGTCAAGGAAGAGGAAGGCCTGTGAAACTCAACCTCTAAAAGCTACCATTTCAGTAAAGAGGCTAGGTCATTTGTAAAGATTTTCTTTTTAAAGGAAAAAAGAAAATGGGATTCTAGGTTTGAAGAGTGTGACAGAAGATTTGGAATAATGGCCCTTGAGACGCTGGTGACCATTCAAGTAGAGAGAGGTAATAGGAGGATTCTGCTCTGTGAGGGCCCCTGGGAGTTAACTGGTCTGAGTAGGCAAGATATTGTGGCGATAAAGCTAGGAAAAGAATCTGGGTAATGGGCTCATGTCAGGTTTGGTTGGTAAGGTGAATAGGTGTGAAAATTGAAAGCATTGTTATGCAGGTTAAGGAGACACGTGAAATCTAGAGAGAGAAGAAACTTTGAGAACAGGGAGGGGCATTAAGTTCTGATAAGATAAAAAGAAAAGTCCCTGGGAGTGAGGGAGGGAGAGTGATCAGAGAGAAAATACCATGGTCAAGATCTTGAAGGCAAAGTAGTCGCAGAATCATGCATACCTTGCAGTTGTTGAGAGGATTAAATGAGGTCATGCACATGTGTCCATCTGACATGTCCTAAGTGCTCTGGTGGTTACATTTATTAAGATGTGCCTCCTGTATAATTTATACCTCCTTATAACTACTGTTATATTATTTGTATAAATAAAGTCATATTTCAGACTTTAACCAACTGTGAACCACAAACCAAAATAAAATATTATTTTTTAAAAAATGAACCGCAAGCCCAACTTAGGTTTTAAAATATACCTTCAAACTATTTCAAAACATCTTAACTTGCTTTTAAAGAAAAAAAGTGAATCTTTTCTAATTATCTCTCCTCATCCAACTTGTAAGCGCTTGGAAAGAAGGGGGCTAATAATTACTGAGCACTCTCGATGGACCAGAGGTAGGTCTGGGTACCTTTACCTCCATTCTCTCTCTTACAACACCTCTATGTGGTGTTTTTCCTCTATTCTCTGTTTCATAGGTCAGGACAGTTCAAGTTGTTTATCCCAAATCCTGGAGCAAATGGGCCGGAATTGCTACCCAGCCTCTAAGGCCAACAAGAATGATCTCATAAAGTTGTTTTTGAAGAAAAAAAGGTAGACATAGGTGTTGATCTCAGCTTCCTCATTTACTAGTTTCATCACTGTGAACACAGTTCTTAAACTTTCTGGGCCTTAATTTGCGCAGTGGCAAAACTAGATGTAATAGTTACTGAACGTTACTGAGATGATTAGATGAGTCCTGTGTCGTATGTGACAGCACTTAACACATTGCCTGGCACAGGTGCTCTGTCTTCATCGCTCCTTCACTGGGCTGCCACCTAAGATGTCAGTTTACACAAGAGGATCTTGGAGGATGGATGGGTCAAGGAAAGCCTGAAATGATGAGAGTGGTAGGAGACTGCGATCGTTCTGTTCAGTGGGAGAAAGTACTCTGTGATGAGGAAGATCTGAAAGAGAAGCTCAGGTATTATCATTGGTAAAATGGAAATGACTCTTTGACATCCTAGAGTGGAGGATCAGTGAGTTTGTGTGAGACAATGTGCTTTGCGACACGGAGACACTGGACAAATGTTGTCACAGTTCCTGAAGCGGACGCCTGGAACTCTCGGGTGAGCATTCTGCTCCTTTCCGGCATCTGATTTTAAATTCATGGAGTTTATTGTTGATAGTTCCTTTCCCCAAATGGTGTTCACTAAGATACTCAGCTTGTATTAAATGTTAAACATGTTCCAGGAATTAAAAATATTCAGTGTTCATAGAAACTTGGGAGACACCACGTACTATGTGGTGCTGTTTTAGAGAGCAACAGTATAAAATTAACAGTAATAATCTGAGAAGTCTGCAGTAAAAACATTTGTCTACCTTTGTATATTTCATTGTTTCCTAGAATTATCTGCTTATGGAACCATTTAGACCTAGAATATTTACTGAATGTCTTCTATTGAACAGTTTGGGAAAGACTTAATTTAAAGGGACCTTTTGCATTTTAGAGTTCGAAGGGACCTTAGAGATTCGTTTTTCCAACCCTTTTAATTAAGGAATTTAAAATCCAAAGACACTGAATGATTTGTCCAAAATCTCACAGCTTGAAAAGCCTGAGTCTTCTCTCAGGGCTCCACCACCCTACCCTAAATCTCAGTGCATGCCCTATCATTCTCTAAACAAGTGGGCCCTTAGGGATGGTATGCTGCATGTTATTTTCAGGCAAAACAAACGATTGTCATCTCTTTCGTTTTTAATTTCTCCTCTCTTAAGGTTAATTTTCCCACTTATTTTATTGCTTCCTAAAGCATTTATGAAATCAAGATTACTGACTTGGGAAGTCAGCCTGGTTTAAAATATCAGTGATCTAGAAAATCCACACATTATAATTATTAATGAATGTACTTTTGTCCTCTAAATTGTTGTCTTTTTCATGTAATTGGCTGTGGGTAGGCAAATTTACATATTTTAGCCCCTTCCTGCTTGACTTATTACAGCAAGCAAAATTTGCTCTGTGGTTTCTAGGTTAAGTTCCTGTACAGAGAAACCACAGTGAAAAATTTATAGCACTTCTGTGATGAGTGCCTGTCTAGGACATGCTGCTGCGTTTTCCTGAAAAATCTGAATGACCAGTTTATTGCCCCTTGTTACAATTAAGATTCATTTTAGGCACAAGTAGTTTACTTGCAGCATTTCTCTTTTTATGCATTTTAAGGTCATTAGTTACTTAGTCTAAAGAAACGTGGGTGGGTGTCTGTCACAGACCCTCTCTGATTCTTTCACGAAAATTCACCCTGAATGAATCCTTCGACATGATTTCAGTGTTTTGGATGGATAGGAAATAATATCTGCTATGTTATGTGTATCACAAAAGAAACATAAAATATTAGTGCTGAAAAGAAACAAAATATTAGAGCTGGCCTTGAGATCAGCTTTTCCACTTACGCATTTCAGAGGTAAGGATGTTTCAACATCACACAACTTATCTGTAACAAAGCCAGGACTAGAACCCATGTACCCTGACTACCAGTGTAGTTTGGACCTTTCCAAAAAAATCCAGCTTGGATTATTTTACAGTCAGTCAATATTTTAGAGCCTGTTATAAGCCAAGCACTGTGTTACGTAAGCCTTGATGGGAATAACAAATTGATGACTCTATTCTCAATCTTGTAGTCTAAAAGGGGCAGTGGAACAAAATCTGTAAATAGCTATGTAATGGAGAAATTATTAATCAGTGCCTTAAGACATTTAAGAAGTACACAGTAAGAATATGTCTAATCTTAGCTCTCATGCGCTGGTGGACCTGAGCTTAGATTGTTTTACTTGCAGGTATATTTAATTTGATTCCAGGGTAGACGCAAGATTCTGAGTTGGCTGATCAATTTTGTCATTGTGCTGGTTGTCACCTTAGTTACTGTGCCCTTTAATTGACTGTATTCAGCTGCTTATTAGGGTGCCAAAGCAGAGTAGAGAAGAAAAGAAAGTATGCCTTCCACATTATTGGCATCAATTTATTGCCAAATTTGGTTTTATTACTTCTTTAAAAGGAATGTGGAAAAACTAGAGTGCATTAAGAGGAATTCAAGCAAAAAAGATACTATTTCATTTTCTAAAAGGCCCTTCCTCTTTTCATTGTTTGCTAGTCCAGTATGTGAAGTAGGATTGGGAAATAGTACCTGTGGAGTCGGGACAGCTGACAAAGGAAGAAATCGATAAAGGTTTGCATAGGAATTGCTCGTACATTTAGTAGGCTGGGGTCAGCAAATGTTCTTCTGTGAAGGCTTCTTATTTTAGGCTTTACAGGCCATAAGGTCTCTGTCACAATTACTTAGCACTGCCTTTGTAGCTCAAAAGCAGCCATAGATAACACATAAATGAATGGACATGGCTGTTTTCCAAAAACTATTTTGAAAAGCAAGTGGCGGATGGGATTTGGCCTGTGGACAATAGTTGGCAGACCCTGGATCTATAGAGTCCTTTGTTTGATGGCTCTTTTACCAAAACGTGCACAGAAGGAATGGAAAGAAAATGAAACTCAAACCAGATAATAATGATACTTATTAGCACCATCAAAATAGAGTAGACACAATAAAACCAAGGGAATGTAGGCCCGATTTATAGCTTTGATCAAAAAGTTTTGGATTAAAGGCTCAATGTTGACACGATACTTTGTTTAGATCTGTTTGGGGAGGCATCTTTCATGTATCTGTGTAATCAATACTACCTTGGTCATTTTTTATGTTTTGAATCCCTAAGACTTGGCCATAAATCTGAAGTGGTGAGACAGAGCCGTGGTAAAATAGAAACAGCATCACAGGAGGAGGATACTAATTTTTTCTTAAAATTTTTAAAAATACTGTTATCAAAACAACCTGGTCCAAACAAGCTGCTCACGCACCTGTGTATTTGTTTGCTAGGGCTGCCGTAACAAACTCCACAAACTGAGTTTACAGAAATTAATTTTTTTACACCTCCGGGAGATAGAAGTCCCAGTAGAAGGGGTTGGCAGGGCTGTGCCCCCTCAGAAAGTGGTTGGGAAGAACCTGTTCCAGGCCTGTCTCCTAACTCCAGGCTTCCCCAAACATTCTCCCTCTGCGGAAGTCTCTGTACACAGGGTTTTCCCTTTTGATAAGGATACCTAAGTCATGGTGGTTTAGGACCTGCTCTCATGATCTTACTTTAACTTGATTACCTCTGTAAAAACTCTGTCTTCAAATAAAGTCACATTCTAAGATAGTAGAGTTAGGATTCTACTGTATCATTTTTTTAGGGCGGGGAGGGGGGAATGTTTTTTTAACAAAAAGCAACCTAAGTACCAGGTATTCATTCACCTTGGGCAAAAGTCATTATGGACCCAAAATAGTGTTAAAATGCTTTGTCACTCACTCATGGTCACATCAGCTTTCGTATCAGAAATGTTACACTGGTGGTTCTGTTAATGCATAACGTAAGGAAATGTTCCATTTTGTTTGTAACCTGCAGGATAAAAGTTATTTCTTTACAGACGTAGCTTACACTGGTGCATGGCTATGGAAGCATCCCTTTCCTTCCTAATCTTCGAGGACTTTGAATAACTAACTCCTCATCAGCTTTGCCCACGTCCATACCTGCCATCTGGTCAAACGTTCATGTCTTGCTTTTTGAAGTCTTGCTTTTATTTTCCCTTTCTTTCCTCCAAACTTTTTGTTAGCCTATCACAAATAGACACAGAATTCTATCTCTTCCTCTTCACTCTCACATTTCTCTTTAAGTTGAAGTTCAAGCTCTACCTCTTCTGCGAGGGTGATCTGTGTGGTCTTCCTTTTCTGCTGTCCTTGCTGTTGCATTAGAAGAGAATTCTGATGTGACGGTTTTCCATCCACCACATCTTAGTTGGGCTGTGTATGTGTGGGTGGAATGGGGAAGCAATAATGCACTTTTTATTGAGAAGGGAGTGAGTTGTACCACGACCCATTAAGGCATCAGGTTACCTCTGGGGACCTGGAATGGGAGTGAGTTCCTGTAGTTATTAGGTAAGTCCTTCAGAACAGGGAAAGATTCTTGCCATTCGTAAATTTGTTTTAAAGGCTGTTAGAGAGCTGTAGGTAAGAATGTGAAGTGGTATCAAAGCATCTTAGTCTTTTACTGAATATGTTGTTCCATTAAAGGTGAAACTTCAGTTCTCAGTTTTTACTTTGTATTCTTTTTCCTCTTTTTTTGGAATACTGAAGACACATCTCAGATGACACCAGCTTTTTATTTTTAAACAGCCAAATTATGTATTATTTCTCTTTATAAAAGGATTCCTTATTATATATAATTGTTGTGTAATTGCTGAGTTGTTCGGGTGCCTTTCTCATTGCCAGCCAGACTGTGCATTGTCTCTGTGCACTGGAACCTGTGTTCCTTTGCAGCGTGGTGTCTGTGTACCACAGTGTTTTCTATGTATTAGTATGCGGGGGGGGGGGGGGGCAGTATTTGCTGGTTTTATTTTCGCGTTTTCTTTAAAAATCCTGTTTCTTACTTTACTGCATTTAAGACATGGATTTGCTTATGTAAAATTTTCAGAAACACATCCAAATACTAATAAGTCATTATTTCAGCAAGAATTTATCAGTGGCTGGCAATGCTGTGTGTCACGGAATGTACATTTCTGCTCCTGATGAGGTCATTGGGTATACAAAAACAGCCACTTTCTCAATTTTTTTAGTTTATTATTTTATTTTTATTTTTGGCTGCAAATGGTCACATAAACTAAAGTAAGGATTGAACACATGTGGAATTTAACCAATGACTGAACTTGGACAGAGAGATCTTGTCTTGTAACTGGGTAGGAGGGGACCCTTTTGAAGGCCTCTCTTGGGGAATCATCCAAACAGATGAGTGTATATTTGCTTCTACCCAATGAAAGATGGAGGGTTGTTAACCTAGAGCTGGGCCTTGAACTCTCTCCACATCCATTAGTGAGAAGCCATGAAAATCTCTCACGTCTGCAGAAGGGTTGGTAAGAAGTGTCAGATCAGGGAAACTCTTTGCTTGGATCAGCTGTGCAAAAGAGGATCTGGAGGCTGTGGCCAGAGAGTGTGCAGTTTTAAAACCAGGCAACGCCTTTTCCTGCTGGCAAGAAAAAAGGTCAACTATCATCTGGTAGAGTTGAGAGATAGACCCTGTGGGGAGCAAGGGAAAAGACGGGAACTGCTTTGTGAGTGGCACAGTCACAGCCAGAGTGCTGGGGTGTACGTGGGCGGGGAAGCCCTGAGGCTCTGAAGACTCAGATCAGCTATGCAGACCACAGCATCAGCCCTCCAGGGTAGGAGGGACACCAGGGTCTCTGAATTGCAAACATACTTCATCTTGGTTCTATTTTTTACATAGGCATTTCCTAAGGTGTGGTCCCAGGACCATCTGCATTAGAATTTCCTGGGGTACTTATTAAAAGTGTAAGTTATTGGGTCCCACTACCCCAGCCATACTCAAACATGACAGGGGCATTTTCAGGTTTCTAGTCTAGGTTTCTAGACTCATTGAAGTCTGAGGAACACTGGGTGAAATATTCCTCATAGAAGCTCTGCCCATTGGAGTTTTTTCAGTGATGAAGAATAAGCTATCTTCTAAAGCAGCAGCCTTTTAAGTCCAGGGGCGATACAGGCAGGAAATGTCATGGGTGCCAGTAAAGAATGACAGCTTGTGAGTAACTGAGTCAAAATTGGCTCCAAAGGAAAACTGGGACACATCTCTTAAGGCTGACATCAGGAAAGCTAACAGCACATGTCCCTTGGAAGCGTGGTTGGTCAGAGTACTGGACCAGCTGGGTTGTTGCATTTGAGCCATTCTGAGTTCCTGTAGGAAACTAGAAACAGTTTCAAAGGTCAGTCTGCAGATGTGCTGAGCCAGCAACAATGCCACAGCCAGCCATAAATCTCAGGGACTAGATGAAAATCTTTAAAATCCAGGACACGGAAAGCTTTTCTCTTTTTTTTTCCTGTTGAGTTTTTGCCATGTATATTTTCCAAGTATCTGCCCGGAATGTGTATATATGGGTTGGGGGTAGGTTGGCCCAGGGCTTGCTCTTTGTGTCTCACTGGGGGAGGACATAGGGAGGAGAGATTCCTGAGCCTCTCAGAGTCCCCAGTGTGTGACAGAGTGGGTTTCCATTTTCTTTCTTCCATTGGCCCTCTTCCCTACCATCTCTGCTGTGTGCACACAGTGGGCAGGACTGCCACTGGCCGCAGAGACAGGAGGGTTTCCAGGACTCACACTATGGCAGAGGCTCCAAACCAGCTGACATCTGGACAGCCAGAGGCGAGCTGGGTGCCTGGATCCTTGCAGGTTCAAGTACACTTCCTCTGCTTGCTTAGCCATGCCCTACCATACTTGATAGTTACTGTTAATTTTAGGAAGCAACATTTAGTAATTAATAGCTCTTGCTAAAATTTAGAGATTTACCCAATTCTTACTCATTCCTCCTAAGGGAATTACAGTACAAAAAGAATGCTTAGGATAAAAAGAATAGTTACTGTAATGTGAGCTCATTTGCCTCAGCCTTTTCCTTATCATCACCACCTCCCCAGCCCCATTTACACTGCAGCTAAAGATCAGGTTTTGAATGTTTAACTTCTGTATGGACAACCATAGTAGGTCTGTTGAATAGTCGAGGGCAGAAGCAGCCAGGAAGTCAAGAGGTGGGTTAGTCTTCAGATGTGATAAACCAGACAGTGAATGTCTTATGATAAGATTCATTGAAAACAGCAGCTTGTACACCGTGTATAAAACATGCTTCTCAGTTCTTCTGATAACATCCAGCCAGGAGGAGTGGTGATCCAGATAGAAAGAATGAGGGTTAGCGAAAAGATACCAGCACAATGGAAGGCAGGGCTGAGTTTCAACAAAAGAAGGGTCAGTAGGAAGAAGTAATCATAAACCCTTGCAGTTTAGTCAGAAGTACTGAGGCAAAGCTAATAAAACGGGATGTGTGAAGTGACATTGTGGTTGGTTTGGCCATAAATGAGTGTCTGCCAACAAACTGATTCAGCTGCTTAGACAATTCGTGTTTCATTTTACCTACATTTAATAAAAGTATAATACTTAAATTAAGAAATAGTCATTCTGCTGCATAAATATTGAAAGTTCTAACCCAAAAGTTCATCTGTAATTGAAATTTAATCAGGACACTTTTTTTTTCATAGAAATGTTGTATTTGGTAGGTCTGTTCCTAGGTTTACTAAGCCCAGGTCAGTCCCCAAAGCAAGTCTTCTAATGGAATTTTAGCCCTGAAGCTGAGTCTCTTGTGAGCAAAGGGCTATCACATGGTACTGGTACATGAGGTAGAGGAGGAAAATGCCTTTCTCTCTTCTAATAATCATAGTGAAAAATGTAAATTAGGTGGCCTTTTGTACCCTTCCTCCTCTGTGAAGGTTGAGAATAACAAAAGTTAGGCACCTCTAAGGGACCAAATGTACATCTTTAAAATCCCTTGCTGATGCTATCTCAACTGACTATTTTATCACGTCATAACCTGGAAGTTGTGGGATTTTTTAAAGAGGGATGCTGACCAAAGCACCTATAATTGGAATTTTAAGTGGTGAAACTAACCCAAGTGAAAAAATCCAAGGAATAGGAAAGGCTTGATCAGGCTAGCTTTGCCAGGGAATCAGCTCCCCTAGTTTTAGCTGCCTTTAGCAGCATCTTCTGCTTTTGAACCCACAGGGTCATTTTTATTTTGCTCCTTTTTTTTTCCTTCTTTAACTGTGGCTATGCAAAGGAGTCTGTGAGCAGGAAGAGGGGAACTGAAAAGCTGCTTACCTGTACAAGTCAGTTTTAGATTAGGACTGGTAGTGCCTGTCCTGGGCACAGCCTTCGTGGCCATGTGGACACCAAGTTTATAGGGGGACATTGAGAAAGACGAACTCAAGTGCAGCTGACATTTATTGGGTGCTGCTTACAAGCTTGGCATTTGACTGAGGGCTCGAAAGTAACTAGCTTGTGCAATCTTCACAACAACTCTGTGAGGTAGATGTGCATCACACTGACTGTGCAGATGAAGAGATGAAACGTGGAGATGTTTAATAATTTGCCCAAGGTCACACTGAGTGAGTGACAGTGGTGCAATCTGGACTTGGCCAGAATCCATCCTTTCAAGTCTGCTTGGTACACTGCATCCTTAGAAGTTGTCTAGATGGAAGAAGTTATCTGGATGATAACAATTTTTTGGAGGTTTAAAGGAATACAACTTGCGGGCTGGGAGTAATAGTGATTGTTAAAGATTTAAATTTGGATAAAAGAAGGAGAGACTAGGCTTGTTTTATGTTGGAACATAGAAATGTTTTAGAAATGAATTGGGGCATCTGCTGTGTTGTAATGATTCCCCACCTCACCCCCAATTACTATGTCATAGAGAAAAATCTTTGTGTACGAGGCTGGGCAAGACGCCCCATGAGTTTCTTCTGGATCTAATTATAGTTAAAGAATTCATGGTATTACAACTTAGTGGGTGCTTATGTACAGTAATTTTCTATACATGTTTTGATTACAAGTCTCAGATTTTTATTTTATTTATTTTTTTTACTTTATTCTTAGAGGAAGAGGGAGGGAGAGAAAGAGAAAGGGACAGAAGCATCTGAAACATCTGTGCGAGAGAGAAACGTCATTTGGGTTTCCTCTGTTACGTGCTCCAACTGGGACAGAACCACAACCTAGGCATACGCCCTGCCCAGGAATTGAACCGACAGCCTTTTGCTTTGCGGTATAATGCCCAACCAACCAATTGAGCCACACCAGTCAGGGCATGGTTCAGATTTTTAAAAGTAAGATTAAGAGAGTCAAAAACTGGCCTTTTGAGAAAGCCACTGTAGTGAGTAAAATGGTGTCTGCCAAAAATTCATGTCTAACTAGAACTTCAGAATGTGACTTAATTTGGAAATTAGATCTTTGCAGGTGTAATTAGGTAAGGGTGCTAAGATTAAAAAGTGGATTTAGGGTGGGTGTTAAATTCAGTGACTTGTGCCCTGATAAGACAGGACACAGAGAGAGATGGCCATGTGAAGGCAGAGACAGAGATTGGACTTGTGCCACCTCCAGACAAGGAGTAGCAGCAGCCACCAGGAACTAGGGAAGTCTGCTCCCCTAGAACTTCCAGAGGGAACATGGCCCCGCCGACACCTGGATTTCAGACTTCTGCCTCCTGAACTCAGAATCAGTTTGTGCTGTTGCAGGCTGCCGGTTTGCGGTGACTTGTTACAGCGGCCCTAGGAAGCTGATGCAGCCATTTTTCACAGCGTCTCCATTTGTGTTTTAACTTCAGGGTAGCTTGATGCAGGTATCTAATGTTGTACTACACAAACTGTAAGTTTTAAATTTCCTGACAGAAACTAACCACATTTAAATTGTGTTAGGATGGCTCTACTTACATTTAATTTCACTTTTGAAAGAGATGAGATGCATTTCAAGGAATAGCTTTTTTTTTTTTTTTTTTTTTTTAAGCTATGCTAGAGTTGAGAATGGGTGGGTTTGTGATTCATCTGAAAGAATTTTATCAAACCACTCAAATGACTCCATTAAGAAGTTAGTCCTAAATAACTCTTTGTCTTATACTTCTCTAAGGTTAAAAATCAATTAAACGGATCAGAGTGGAGGTGTCATTTTTCAACTGAGAGTTTAATAAAGTACATCCTGGAAACAACTGCCTGACCAGATGGGGCCGTTACCAGGGGCCAGAGGATCCAAAGCAATTACATCTTTTTGAAGGTTTATAGTAAATTCTGATTAATCAGTTTTGAAAAGACAGATACCCACGTATATCATGTATCCAAAGGCAATAAGATTAAGATTATTACAACTCATACTTTCCCTTGAATTCTAATTCTCGCCATCAATCATTATTTGTCTAGTGTCCTTGGTGTTTTGATGTTTAAAATAGCAATTTTAAAAGTCCACCTGTCAGAGAGTTGGGAAATTGTTCCAGAGGTGCTTCCATGTGGAGAGGAAATACAGTAGGTTTGCAGTGAAAGTAGAGGTCTTACTTCAGCTAGGAAAACGAGATGATCGATACGTTTCTCCCTACATGTCACTCTGCTAAAATACTTGGGCCCCACTCTCACTAACTTCCCTTACCCTCTTTTGCCCCAGGGCTGTTCAACCTACAACGTAATCACTGCGTCAGTTCCACAGGTCCTAACACGTCAGCCTGTGTGTGTTCCCTCACCAAACACATGAAGCTGCTGGGCAGGAGCCTTGCTCTGCAGGGGGAGATTATCAGGTCACGTGCCCTCAAGGGGTTTCCAGGCTCGTGGGGGAGACTTGGTCTTTAATTCAGATGTAGAAATGGTATATTATAAAGTGTTAAAGCTTTATTGAGATTAAAACAGCATATATTGAGAAGATCAAAAGGACAGTGTTCTTTCATAATAATGCTCTCCTGTTGGTATTGGAGCAAGGAAGGGTACATCATGAAGTTCACTGTTTTGCTACTGGTGTCTTGAACAAAACCTTTTGATTATGGTTTTTATCGATGGACATTGGGAAGATTTTCATAACTATGATGTAGGTAAACTGTTCATGGTAAAGGTTACTGTTTCTAAAACCTTAATTAGAGCAATTTTGTATCACGTAAGGCCCCCAATACAATGAAACTAACCCCCCCCCCCCGCCCCATTCCCATTTTCTACTTAGCTCCTGAAGAGGTTGTCAGAGTGACCTATTTCACAGCCAGATGGTCACCTCTTTGGTGACCTGGAGAAAATCTCTCTACTTGTGTTTTCTTACATGTATAATGGTGGTAATCATACCAACCTCATTGTGATTAAATGAAAGAGTATATACAAAGTATGTAGATGGCTTCAAAAGTAGTAAATGCTCCACAGTGTTAGACGATGTTAGTGAATGACACACAATTCTCTAGGGACAAAATGCGTTTAATAAGGTGTCACGGTTTGAAATGTTTTCCCCTTTGGTTTTGCTTATTTAGGTACATTAAAATTAAACTGCCTAGATTGCTTTGATAGTAAGAGAAAGATTAAGTATCATAGGTAGCCCCAACTAAAATGGGTAAGCAAATAACTAAACCTACCCCTTCCAATTAAGAAAAAAAAATACTGTTCTTGGCATTTTGTCTATTTCTACAAGGGTTAACAGCTAGCAAGGATTTGCACATTAGCTTTTATTGAAAGGTAAGATTGGATTTTGAAGTAAGAAAGAACAAAAATGGCCCTGGCTGGTGTAGCTCAGTGGATTGAGTGTGGGCCTGTGAACCAAAGAATCACGGTTCAATTCCCAGTTAGGGCACATGCCTGGGTTGCAGGCCAGTTCCCAGCAGGGGACGCACAAGAGGCAACCACACATTGATATTTCTCTCCCTCTCCCTCTTTCACTCTCTCCTTCCCTTCCCCTGGAAAGATAAATAAATAAATATCTTCAAAAAAAAAAAAAAGAAAGAAAGAAAGAACAAAAATGAAGTTAGAGTCTGTACTGCAGGCGAAGTTTCTAGGAATATTTCTGGGGACAGCAGAGTGAGATAACCTATTCAAGATTTTAGGGATCAGTCTGGCCCTGATATTTACCATTTATGTAGAACCTTCTAAAAATGAATCCAGGCAGGATTAAACTGTCCTTTAGATTTGTGTCTTCCCTTAATTGGTGACGGAAGGTCCTTTTAAAAAGCAGGGTAAGGCTTTAATTTGAACAATTCTTATGTAACTGGAGCAACTGCTGGGTTGCGGGGCAGAGCAAAGTAGCATCTGGTGTCCTCTCCTCTCTGCCACGAGGTGTGGGCCCACCTCTCCACCTTCCTTGCACGGTGTAGAAAAGCTGCCCTTCATTCCTCAGGTTTTTTCCATACTAGAAGTTATAGTGCCTGGTTCTGATCTTTTTTTTTTTTTTTTAAGTCAACCATCCTTTTTCATTCATTTCTTTGTTCTGTTCTCTGATTTTTATATTGGGCAGAGAGTACTATTTTGAGATGAAATCTAATACCAATTGTAAAGGAAGTATTGAACAGAAATTTAGGTAAACAAATTTAAACAGAAGTCAAAAACTCGTTTGTATTCCGTCTGTCTTATTTTGTTAGCAAAATGATTTGATAACATTGGGTGCTCTGAAGTTTCCATTCCCGTTTTGTGCTCACATGATTGGGTGAGCCTAGCTTGGCTGCAGGTCCTACCTAGATCTTCGTTCCCTTCTGCTCTGTCCAGGCTGGGGTCCACAGCAGTGTGGGGCTCTGGCCTGTTCCCTTGCCTGTGCTGGAAATGCTTCCTAGCTGCTTTGGATTGGGCGAGGTGAGCTCAGAGAGCTGGTCCCTGGTCATGGTCATGGAGCGTGGAGTCTCCCAAAGTCAGTTTCCATTCAGGCAAAACTTTCATCATAAACTTGTTTGTGTGGGGTGGGAAGGGGTGACTGGTTTTCTTGCTTTGTGCATTTAGAAGGCCAGAGATTTACTAAGTGACAAGAAACCCAGTTTGGGTACCTATCACTTAGTAAATTAGGTTAATCTGGGCTTGTGATTGAGAATGAAGGATTGTATATTTTGATGATGGGCAGCAAAGATAAAATATATCTTATTTGATACTGTAATGAAACTAAATAAAATGAGAAGAAAAAGGCATGGGGCAAACTTAAGTATGATAGTAGTACCATGGTGCTGTGGGATGTGTGAGCCCCACACAGGACCCGCCAAACACATAGAGGGTCTGGGTCTTTGCTCTAGAAGACCAGAACTTTATTTAGTCTGTCCAAGCTCTGTGGGAAAAGAAGCTGCCTCTCAAATTTTCAGTAACCAGCAATGTATACATTTAGCTCATTTTGGTGTGTAGGGGATGAAACCGATGTTTTGTAATGAACTTTAGCAAAACAAAATAAAAAGGTATTCAGGGAGATTAATAGCTTCACTTCTTTTCTTTTCTTTCTTTTTTCTTTTTCAATAACTCCCGACTCGGAAACAAGAGTATTGTGAAATACTTTGAAAACTGAAAGACAAATAAAAGCCATGTCTGGTTTACATAAATGTTGAAACCATTTCCCAGGTTCTGCTTAGCGCAGAATGAAGTTGTTCTTCAGTTTATCTCTGAGAAAAGGTGAAGAGAGGGGAGCACCTTGCCAGCATTCGGGTTGGTCAGCTTCCAAGGCACCAGATCGTCCAACGATGACAGTGTTACTCCTGAGGTGATTAGACAGTTGTGTGGGGGCTGGCACCCTAAAAGAGGAACCTGAGGAAAGTCTCTAGACTATCGGTGGCAGTAGATACTCAGTCTAAGTGTGTAGTATCCATCAAGAGAAATCTGGCATGTCCAAAAACTTGTCCCTGCAAAAATGGAAAAATGCTTATCAGGTCAAAAGCAAAACGGTTCTCCAGGTATACCGGCCAGCTGCCGGGATCAGGGTGCACTTCTGAAGGAGAACCAGCTCGTCTGGGAGAATTCATATGACTATAGTCATTGTGGTGCTTCAGGACAATAGCCAACACTGGAATACATGGAAGGAAAATTCTTACAAATACTATTTTTTGTAAGGAAACAGGGTTGAAGACAGTGGGTGGAAAATTCTAGTGATTCTTCAAAAGTTTCTAATCAAAGCCCACTAAATTGTCAGTTGACCCCGAACGTACATTTCTGACAGAAAGGTTCCAAACTGCTATAATTAATCTTTTTGATTTTTTGTATCTTCTCGTAGATGGTACAGATAATGACTGTGTGTGCTATTCACATATCTTAACTATAAATATAAAACAAATGTTAGCATTCATAAGAATTTTTTTAGGAATTGTACATCTAATATAATATAAGCCCCCCCCCCTTTTTTTTTTGGTAAGCAAGAAACTAGATGTTTAGCCAAAAAACTAGAATAGACATGGACATCCAAGTAAGTCATCTGGAAATGTGAGGTGGAAGGAATACCAAGTATAAGAGGGGCTGTAAAAAATACATATTTTTTCTGTGATGCCTTAACAGGACTAGCATAAAAGTTTCCTTTTTAAGACTCATTAAGAAAACTTGGCATGTACCTTCATCCTTGCTACAGTCTTTGTGGCAAACAAGGGATGGTGCTCTGTGACAGTGGGGGTGGGAACAGAGACCTAGTTCTGCCTTAGATTAGCTGTATGACCTTGGATGTATGTACGTGCTTTGACTTCTCTGGGCCTCGGGTTTCCTGCAGAGTGAAGGGTTGGATAAGCTCGGTGTTTCTTAGTATTTTAAAAGCCAAATCCTCCGATAAAAATAAAAATGCTGTCGCCACCTCCACTCCTCAGACCCATCTCTTAGGATTGTTATGCGTCCAATTGGGATTCATTGGATTTGGATTGTGTGATCTCTGATGTCTCTCTCAGCTGGAACGTTTGTGACTCTGAGCAGATAAGCTTGATTGGAAATCAGATGAACAAAGATTTCCTCATTTTGTGATAGATGCAGCTTGCTCCTGCTTAAAGCTGGAAAGGGATATTTCCAGAATTCATCCTCACCAAGAGCACGTGCTTCCCTGAGCCCTCCCTGCTCTGTGCACCAGTCTCACCTCAGAGCTTGCTGGGGCTGCAGAGTCTTGGCCCATCTAAATGTTGAGTTGAAACCACGTTTTTACAATGCAAATGATTCCTGTGTTCATCAGGGTTTGAGAAAGGCAGCAGACCACTGTTTTCTACCCTGCAAGTCAAACACTAGTGGGATCTCAAGTCAGTTTAATAAGTTGCTATCAGCATTTGTTTTTTAAGTGATACAGACAAAAAAAGATATTAGGGTACATTGTGTATGTTAAAGGAAAATAACTCACAAAATTTTTGTTTTCAGTTTTCCATGTCTGTGCCTATATGTATATGTAGAGGGGTTGAGATCTCAGGCAAAAGTTAATTTTTAAGGTGGGTTTTAGGCAAAAAAAAAAAAAAAAAAAAGGTTTTTTTTTTTTGTTTGTTTGTTTTTAAAGCCATGGTGTTTTGTATCTCACAGACAACCATCTACTTACTCCCTTCTATTTACTCACACACAGCCACACAGAGAGACGGTCAGACAGAGAGACAGAGATACAAAATAAAGAGCTCTTCTCTACTGATTACTCACATTCTCAGATACAGGTTACTGCATTTCATCATGAGAAAGACATTTAATCGTTAATTTTTTATAGTAACTTAAAGCTTTTTCTTGTCGATGATGTTTTACTTTGGCTGTATACAAACCTGCCAGATAAGGTTTCATTGTTTAAATTATGAGAAGATTTCATACATTCGTTCAGTTTCCTGAAAGTACAGATAATGCTTTTTTTTTTTTTTAATCTAGGAGCTAATGTGAAACCCATAATGCTGTAAGCTCATTCACATGTCCCTTTGCCTGTTTAAAAAAAAAAAAAATTAACTTGAATAAATTCATTTGGAGTTGTTTATTTGGATAAGCCGACACCTCATTTTTCTAACTTTAATGTTTACTTAATTTACAATACTTTGAGTTAAGTGTTGAACTCTTAATGTTTACTTAATCTGTTCTAACTCTTAATGCTTACTTAATCAATTTACAATACTTTGAGTTAAGTGTTAATGTGAAGAAAGGATATTCGAAAATAGATTATTTCCACCCTGAAGCTTTTGCAGTCTCAGCGATAGTTTTTTACTTACAAGAAATACTGGGAGAAGATATGAACTGTACTGTACATGGACTTTCAAAAAGCAGCTGGAAGGAAGTTGTCGACGCTGGTAGCCTCACTCCTTTGGGGTGAGGCAGGAAATGCAGAGCATGGCAGAGGTGTTCCGCACCGTCCTGATACAGGTGATCCTGCACTTCCCATAGGAAGCTTTCTTTTTTCAATTTATTTTGAGCAAAAAGGAAAAGAGGAGTTTGGTCTTTTTGCCTTCATGAGCCTGTGTGTTGAGGAAGAAAACTGGTGTGGATCTGAAAATCTCTCATTTGATGCTCAGAAAGAGGAGAAAAACACTCTTCACACACCTGCATTCAGAATCCAGAAGAGTAATTTTGTACCTGAAGTTGGGCAGGATTTTGTGTTTACCATGTTTTAATAGCTGGCTGCTTGGGATGTAAGTGGCTTACTGTTTTGAGTGTTCTTTTAAGATGGTTTTGAGCTATTACATGGTCCTTTTGTGTATATATAAGAGATCAAAATGAATATGAAATGCAACTTTTTATACTGATTACACATGGAAGTAAAAGGAGGCCAGGCTCCTAATATCTAAGTTATTAAGGTAATTTCAGTTATATTTGCTCCTTAAGAACACTCTGCTTTCAGAAACTCTAAATACCATGTCAATAAAAATGTTTTATTCTTTTAAGCTTTGGTTGTGATTTTAGTATAGTTTGTGTATTTATGTTTCTTGTCATCATCTGTGACTAAACAGGGAATCCGCACTGGGCCGAGTGGTGCAGGGAAATGGGGTTGGCAGTGTGTTGGTTTCTGCCTGTCTTTAGCTGCACCGTGAAACGGTGTCTGTCTTCCTTCTTGGGGCTGCCGGATTCGCCTCTGGCTCCATTTCTCTGGTGGCTACACGCGGGCCCTGCTGCATTCTGTCTTGATGTGCCTTAGCTGGAGATGGCCAGAAGCCTTTATTCCAGTGTCAGAATTTGAGAGTTGGAAGGGAGCTTAGAAATCACCCAGAGATGACATTTCAGTCACTGGCCAAGGCAGGGTTTGAATCCAAATATTCAGAGTCTTCCATCCAGTAATTTTTCTTTTCTATGTACCTTTTCATAGAGAGGAGGGGAAAGAATTTCCCTAGTTTTGTGTTTCCTGCCGGCTATCCTCTTTGTTTATCATCTTAAATTCTCATGTCTCCCTCTGAGACTCCGTCAGTAACATCTGATGACATCCTGTCCATATTCTGTCTTTGATTTCTAGGTTATTCTCCTACCTTCCCGGTAGCCCCTCAGCCCCCAAATCAGGTTGTCCTGACATACCCTCTGAACCAACAAGATTGGTTTTAGCCACTGGCTTTTCGTGCAGAGTGACCCTTCCTGTCTGTATCTTTGCTGTCTCCTCTTGTCCCCTCCCACACACCCTTTCAGGACTGCCACTCCTCTTATTCTCCATGGCTTTTCATTGATACTCAGCGCACTCAGCATCTAGCCCTCTGCGGAGCCTGCTGCAACCTTTCTGTCTCAGGCTCTTTTCATCCCGCATCTTCCTTTGCTTTAACTCTTAACTATTTTTAGAAACCGTACCATACCACACTATTATATGTGATGCAATTAACGGTAGATAAGGCCAGGAGCCCACTCTGAAAAGCTTTTCTTCCTAATGAGTGTGTTCTGGTAAGGAAGTTTTGAACTCATTGCTTAATCCCCTCACTTCCTTTCTTGGCCCTTCAGTTTTCTGGTGAATGACTTGGGTTTAACTCCTTCACTCTGGTATTTACATGTTGGTTGCTTTTTTTTTAATGAGATTATTTTTTTAGAGCAGTTTCAGGCTTACCACAAAATTGAGAGGAAGGTACAGGGATTTCCTGTAAATGCTTGTCCCACACATGGACACACGGGTTCCTCCTTTATCAGTGCCGCTCACCAGAATGGTACTTTTTTTTTACCAAAGGCAAACATACATTGACACATCATTATCACTCAGAGTGTCCTAGCTTACCTTAAGGCTCACTGTTGGTGTTCTACGCTATTGGTTTAGTGAAATGTTGAATGACTGTATCTACCATTATGTCATACAGAGTATTTTCAGATCTGCCCCCCAAATCCTCTGCAACTGTTCACCCTCCCTCCCTGCAACCCCTGGGAATCATTGACTTTTTTTGACTGTCTCCATAATTTAACTTTTTCCAGACTGTCACATAATTGGAATTTTACAATGTATGCTCCTTTCAGATTGGCTTCTTTTACTTAGTAATGGGCATTTAAGGTACCTCTTTTTATGGCTTGATAGCTTTATTTGAAGATTTTATTTATTTACTTTTAGAGAGAGGGGAAGGGAGGGAGAAAGAGAGGGAGAGAAACATTGATGTATGTGAAAAACCATCCCCAAAAGGATGGATCAGTGGGGGAGGGGGGACACCCAGCCCACAACCCAGGCTTGTGCCCTGGCCAGGAACCAAACCAGCAACCCTTTGGTTTGCAGGCTGGCACTCAAGCCACTGAGCCACACCAGCCAGGGTGCGCGCTCTCTCTCTGTTTTTAAAGCACTGCATAACATTTCATTGTCTGGATATTCCATAGTTTATTTATCTGTTTATCTCCCAAAGGACATCTTGGTCACTTCTAAATTTGTAATTGCCCAAACATCCAGACGCAGGTTTTGGGGTGGGCATAAGTTTTAAACCTCCTTAGGCAAATACCAGGGAGCATGATTGCTGGATCATACAGTAAAAGTATGCTTAATGCTTACTTTTAGAAAAAGCTCCAAACCTCTTCTGAAGTAGCAGTACCATTTTCCATTCCCACTGTCAGTGAATGCAAGTTTTTGTTGCTCCCTGTTCTCCACGTCATTTGGTGGTGGTGGTGGTGGTGGTGGTGGTGGTGGTGGTGGTGGTGGTGTTCCAGATTTTGGCCATTCTAATAGTTGTGTAGTGGTATCTCGTTTTAATTTTTATTAAATTAAAACTTGTATTGTCCTGGTTATTGTGGCTTCATTGGTTGAAGCGTAATCCCATACACCAAAAGGTTGTGGGTCTCATCCCCCTGGTCAGAGCAGTTACAAGAGGCAACCAGTTGATGTTTCTCACATCTCTGTTTCTTTCTGTCTCTCTCTCTGTTTCTCTCCCTCTCATCCCTACCCGATTCTTCTTTCTTTAAAAGCGATGAAAAATGTCTTCAGGTGAGGATAAAAATTTTTGTATTAAATTTTTATTTCCTGATGAAATATGATGTGAAGCAGCTTTCCATATGCTTATTTGACATCTGTGTATCTTCTCCGGTAGCTGTCTGTTAAAGTTTTGGTCCATTCCTAAAATTGGGTTGTTTTCTTAATGTTGAATTTTAAGATTTCTTTGTATATCTTGGGTAACAGTCCTGATGAGATGTATATTTACAAATATTTTCTTCCAGTCTGTCTGTGACTTGTCTTCTAATTCTCTTAATACTATCTTTTTGCAAAGCAAAAGTTTTTGATTAATATGAACTCCAGCTTATAAATTACTTTCTTTCATGGATTTTGTCTTTAGTGGTGTTTGTTGTATCTGAAAAGGCATCATCATGGCCCAAGGTCATCTAGGTTTTCTCCTGTTATCTTCTAGGAGTTTTATAGATTTGCATCTTACCTTTAGGTCTTTGATGAGCTTTGAGTTAATTTTGGTGAAGGGTGTAAGGTCTGTGTATCCATTCTTTTTTTTTTTTATGTGGAGGTCTGGTTGTTCAGCACCATTTGTTGAAGAGACTATCTTTGTTCTATTGTATGGCCTTTGCTCCTTTTTTAAAAGATTAGTTGACTATATTTATGGAGGTTTTGTGGTAGTTTTTTCTGTTTCATAAATGCTCTTAGAAAAACTAGAAGGAACAAATCAGACAAGAACTCTATCTAGTATTTTTCTTTGCCCGGAGTTCTCAATAGGCAACTTGTAGGGGACCAGTGGGGTTCTTGGGAAGACCTCTGGAGGGAACACAACAATTGAGCTGATTTGCATGCTGGAACACAGAACCAGATCTTTAGAAGGTATTTACATGATAAGGAATCTATTGAATACGGTTTTTGGTGGAACCTTAAAGGAACATTTGACCTCAGAAATCATGTATTGAATCTGGTGTTTTCTACCATGGATCAGTCAATCTGTCTTTCTTTTCTGTTTTGTTTTTAATTTATTTTAGAGAGAGAGAAAGGGAGAAAGTGAGGGGAGGGGCAGCAGATGAGAGCGGGCACCAGCGATCTGATGTTTCACTTATGTATGCATTCGTTGGTGGATTCTTGTATGTGCTCTGACCAAGGATGAACCTGCAACCTTGGCGTATCAGGATGATGCTCTAACGAACTGAGCTACCAAGCCAGGGCCCCTACCTGGATTTTTTCAACACCTCCTTGCCCTTTCTTCTTACCCCTTCACAACCATTCTCTCCAGCCCTCAGAGCTTGGCTAAGTTTTTTTAAATTTTTTAATGGCTTTTCCCTTGGTTTAAGTTGATTTTCATTTCTGCAATATGCTCTTCATCCATTCAGTCAGCCAGGTTATATTCAACAGATAATTATCTGTTTAATGCAAGTCTTAATTTTGTTTTTTTTTTTAACCTGAAGCCTAAGAAAATGATGCACTCCTCATGGACTCAGGTAAAGAGATTTCTATGTAGAGATTGCAGTTTTACCTGCAAGAATCAACTTTGGTAGGTATCTGAGAATATGAAGTATGAAATCTATTGGGAATTTTTATTTTTAGATTTTATTTGACTAGCATACTAACATGGACTACTCTCTTTTGACAGATGTAATCCAACCAAAAATAGTGAATAATGTATTTTCTCAGTTTCATAGTCTTAGAGGCTACAAAGTTTGTCTCCAAACAAGGCACAGTGGTGATAAGAAAACCAGCTTTGTTAACTAATTGGCCATGTGATTTTAAGCTTTAATATCCTAACACCAAATGGGGTTAAATTATATTTGCCCATTTGCCCTTTCTCCCACGTTATGGAAAAGTAAGAACCTGTATGTGTGAAGGGGCACTATTGTTCTTCATTCATATAGATGCTGTCTTTTCAGTTTGACCTACCCGGAAGAACATCTGCTTCCTGACCAGTTTCTCATCTCTCATTAATTCACCTCCTACTGCTCAGCTTTGTGTACTTTCCCAGCTCCCTGTGCCAGGAACTTTATCATTCACAGCTACTATTCCTAGCCTTCTTTGAGCCACTCAGATTTCCAAACGGAAATAAGAAAATATCCTAACTGTGGCAAAATTGGCCCATTTGGATGCTTTGCTCTTCTTCCTGTTTGATGATTCCCTTAGCCTGTTAAATTTCTTTTATATCTTCACAGTTTATGGAGAGGAACAAGGTATGGAATTCTTTATGTAGTACTCAGTTTATATCAGGCTTGATATTGTACTGTATACTGGTGTAAAAGATAATGTTCCATAACTTTGGTTTGTTTTCAGGAGCAACTGTAGTGATTATTTCACTTCTGAAAGAAGGAAAGAGTTGATGTGTGGAGCCTCCCTGCTATTTGGGCTAATGGTCCTTCCTCCTCTGTGTGTGTGTGGAGGGGGCGGTGGCAGGGTGGGGATGAGATTATGGATTTTTTAAAACTTTTTTTTAATGGTGTATTTTATATTGGATTTTTTCTATCACCATTTATCCCCTTACACCCTCTTCTACCTCCAGCAACTGCTCACCCCACCCCCTGTCACCACATTGTTGTCTGTCTCCATGAGTGCCTTTTCTTTTTTCAAGATTATGGATTATGGATTATAACCTTCCTAAACTATAAGGATGATAGCCTTAAAAAAGATTTGAGGGTAACTCAAAGGTAGATCCTAAGTTTCCTTTTCCTTCAAAATACATTAAAATTCTTTTTAAAAATATTTTATTTATTTAGTTTTAGAGAGAAGGGAAGGGAAGGAAAGAGGGAGAGAAACATCAGTGTGTGGTTGTGCCTCATGTGCCCCCTACTGGGGACCTGGCCCCACAACCCAGGCATGTGCCCTGACTAGGAATCGAACCAACAGCCCTTTGGTTTGCAGGCGCATGCTCAATCCACTGAGCCATACCAGTCAGGGCTACATTAGAATTCTTAGAAAAGTTAACACATGAGGGGGAGGGAAGAGGACAGCTATAAGATTTGTCAGCACTGTTCTTGAGCTTATTAGAAATAGGAAGGAAATGAGACAGTAGAATTTATAATGACAGGTCTTTTTTTATTGTCTTTGCTGAATAGAAATCTTCAACAGTACACATGACTACTAATATATGTTAGTTCACACATGGTTAATTTTTGCCTTTTTTTGTAAAAGATTTTTTGACTTGCATTTATATAGAAGAGTGTGCATAATATGGTGCTTGGGTGGGGTGCAATGTAACGGAGAGGGAAAGGTTTATTCTGTGTCGTTGTCACGTGCCTGTTGTTGGTTGTCCTGTCTTTTAGTGTAGGAGGCGAGCTGGCCTTCCTGCCCCCCCAGCATGGAGGCATGGGACTGTCCACACAGGAAGTCCTCCCCAATTGCTGACAAGCAGTCTTCCTGCTGGGGCCCACGCCCACTTGCGCAGACATGGCCAGCCACCCCATTTATTTACTACTGACTTTGTTCTTCTGTCAGCTATGGCATGCAAATTAAGCTCAGATCAATGTGAACATGAAAACTGAATTAGCTTGCTTCCCTGCCTCTGGATGGACAACTTTGATGTGTAGCCTGTTTACATGACCAAAGCAGTGACATCAGGCCAGAGGAGGCTGAGGTAGATAGACTGCTGGGCTCTGAGAAAGACTGCTGGTACTGGGATGGGTGCTCTTCGCTGTGGTATTCTAGCCACCCAATCCTGTAACTTGGTTAAATTTATGTAAATTAGTTACAAGCATCATCCAAGGGCAGCGGGAAGGGAGGGGTGTCTTTTCAAATTCTAGGGTAGCTTAGGGACTTGGAGAGGCAAAATGTAAAAGGACAACCAGTGATGAAAATACAGTTTGGTAAAAAGTTGGCCCTTTGTAAACTTTTGTTTTCTTTTGTTTTTTAAAGTTTAACATTTGTGCTGTTGAGATATAACTACAAAGTGTAGTTACTTTGAGTTTTTCCAAGTCCTGAAGTTGTAGTTAAAGATGTGTCAGTGCATTTCAGTCCGGGAGTGAAGGTTTAATTCTTCGCTGGTTAAGTTGAGCTTTCCTAAAATGCTGACTCTGTTCTGCCTTAATATGCTGTAGCACTCAAAAGCTGTTTGCAGAATTTTTTTGTTAATGGAACGATAGTAAGGTAAATTTTTAAAAACCAACCTTTTTAAAGCTAACTTTGTTAAACACACAGGCTGACTGCTCATTAAATTAGTTTAAAGATGCCTTTGACTCTTTTTCTTAGGAACCTATAGCCACAGATGGTATCAACTGTCACATGTGAGAGAAACTTGAATTTCGTAACCAGGGTGCAGGAAGGATGGGCACAGGAGAGTAAAAGATTACAAAGAGGGCACTTAGGGCATAGCAGACGGTGCCTTCAGAGCACCATTTCAAGGTTCTGCCTTTGTTGTCCAGCAGACCTGGCTTCAACTTACAGCCCTGCCACCTACTAAGTGTGTGACCTTGGCATATTACTTAACCCCTCTGGAGACTCAGTTTCCTAATCTGCAAAATGGGAGAACAATAATATACCTGCCTCTCTGAATTAAGTAAAATGATGCACAGAAAGCCATCAACATAGTGTCTGGCACATATTAAACATGCAGTGCATGTCAGTAATTATTGCTCACACTTTTTAAATGATCATTAACCCATTCTGAATATCTAGGAGTAATCAGTTTTATTGTGTTTGACTTTTCTTCTTTGAATGTATGTCCAGTCTTTATCAGGACTTAAATTGTTAATTTAACAAGTTCTAAAAACTTAATCTTTGATGAAAAATTTCTCTGCACCAGGATATAAGAAATTGACCACATGGAGAAACTGAACGCTTCTCTCTCTCAGATCTCTTTCTCTGTCTCAGCTGGTTATGAGAAGTAGTTGCTATGAGGATAACATTTAAATTTGAACCTGTTCGTGTAGGATTCATCAGAGGCCAGTTGTCCTCCTCAGGGTTCATTCAGGAACCCCTTTTCCCACCTAGGATCTGCATACCAAGATTTTTTCCCCCTTAGGGCAGACCAGAGGGGAAGTGGGAAGGGACAGTCTGTATTTGCTTCCCACCCATTTTCCAGACTTGGAAAATATTACTGTAATAAACATGGAGGTCTGTCAAAGATCTATTAAATCAGCTGCGTAAATTCTGAGATGTAAATCATGCTTCTACTTATGCCAAAAATAAATACATAAATAAAAACCTACTACCTTCATGTCTACACAAATCCAAATAAATAATACCCTCAAATGTTTCTTTTAACGTGCAGGTCCACACCCAGCCTCCACTTTCCATCCCAGAGCAAAGCAGAGGTTAGAGCTGGTGGAGACTAGGAATGCTGTCTTTAAAATGTGTGCTGGTTCACTTGCTTTGTGTTGGTATAATCCCACCGAGAGGTGGGGATGGACCTGATCCACAGCTCCTCCCAGACTTCCCCACATCTTACCTCAGGTGACCACGTTTCAGCCTCTGCCAGCTGCATTAAACTCTATGGGTCCTGCTGTGAAGAACCATGTGGTTTGTGGCTAGGATGGGTTCTTGGACATTCATCCAAGATGATTTAAGAAAAAATGCATGGTTGCCCAGTTTTGTCTACAGCTACAAGTTTTTGTGTAAATCAAAGGCTTGGGACAGGGAGGCAACTGTGTGTTACTTTCCAGCACCTCTGTTAACTGAAGTGAGATGTAGGGCATGCCTGGCTAATTTCAGGTAGCAACTAGCAGATGTATTGAGTGACTTTGGAGAAGAAACACAGGCTTCTGTGTGGCATGAATGGGGGTCTGCGGTTTTATTTGTAAAGTAAATCAGATTTGTTATCCCTTAGAGAAAACCAGGGATGGGAGGAAAGAACGAGTTTGCTTCTTAAGGGCATAAATCAAAAATATTTGATAGGATATAATCTCAGGCAGGTTTTTTCTTGGGTTAAGCAATACTGATGTTCCCAGTTCAAGTTCAGCCTTCACTTATACATTACTGTTCTTAATGCATCTTAGTACTTTCCTTCTAAAAGAGAATCTCTTGAGGTAAATTGGTGTTTGGACTTAACGATCTTAGCAAGGACCCTGGGCAGTGAGAAGTAGAATCTGCATAGTGTATGACATGAAGAAATGGTTGCATGTCAGTCTGACGAGGCTTCCCGTGCATCGGAATACTGGGGAGTACAGCATGGTCATGGTGGAAACTGGGCACAGGGCCAGATGTCATCATGGGTGGTTGAGATTACTGACAAGGTGCGCAAGGTTACATTTATTGCAAGGATCTGCTTTTTGAACTTTCCAAAGTGAAATTTAATTGTGTCTTAGAGACGCCTAATTTTCTTGTTTGTGATAGTAAAAATCAAGCTGTAAAATTTAATTTTTTTTTGTATTTTCACAAAGTATTACTTAATGTAAGTGAGGTCCTTAGCTTAGTATATTTATTATTTAGGAGATGTGAGTTGAGAAAAGTTCTGTCCTGGTGTGAAACTGAGCATTTGCTGTAAGAAGACTTAGGGGTGTATTCACTTCCATCTCAAACTGAGCCATTTAACTTCCTCATAAGACGTGTGTGGCTTAGGGACAGAGATTGTGGTTGCTTTTGATTGGTTAACAGAATTATCTGGTGTGAGTACAATTTCAGACATTCTTCCAAGGTGGCTGCTGACTGTGAAACCACACTGAGCCCTTGGTTGCAAGCTTTACAAAAGATGTTGGTTGCTGCAAGGCCTGGGAAGGTTTCCAGACACTCCACCATTCTCACAGGGGTTAAGTTTCACAAGGTTAGCCAGATCGAAAGGCCTGTAAATCTCATCCAGATGTCTCAGTGAAGATCGACGCCTGTCCTAGGACTAGGTGAAGTTTGCTATATTTGAGCATCTTGATTGAACTCCAACTTTTTTCACCCTTGAAGACTAATTGCTTTACCTCCCCAAGTCATGTGAATAAAACTTACCAGCTACTTTCAATCAGATGTTCTTCAGATTTTGAAAACCTTTTCACAAGCCTAGTGATTTCTAAATTACTGTATATTAAAATGATATTGCTGCATAACTTCATGCAAGTTAATGTTGAGTCTTAGTAGACATGTTCCTTAAAATCTGTGAATAAATTAATCTTACATAAATTCAGTCATATTTGAGGTGCACATAGTGAAGATTCTACTTAGTTTTGTGTTGAAGGGGAGAGTTTTTTGTTTTTGTTTTCTGTAAAATGAACAGGTTTTTTTTTTTAGGGTGTAAATTAAAATTCATATGTTAAAGTACCTTAAGATAATCTGTATTTATATCTTAGTGACCTCATTTTATTTTGGAGATCAGATGGCTTCTGAATGGTGCTGAATACCTTCCACCTAGAGTTCTTCTAATGCCCACCTTTGTTTTTCAGCAGTCTCTGGTCCCAGCCCACCCCATGGCCCCTCCCAGCCCCAGCACCACCAGCAGTAATAACAACAGTAGCAGCAGTAGCAACTCAGGATGGGATCAGCTAAGCAAAACGAACCTCTATATCCGAGGGCTGCCTCCCAACACCACAGACCAGGACCTGGTGAAGCTGTGCCAGCCGTAAGTAGCAGTGGCTCTCATTGTTTTTAGCTGCTAAATATTTCTTTGATCATATTATAGAGTGATATAAATGGTGTTACAAGAAAAGTTCAGTGCGAGACAAATCTGTGAATCCTCATTATCGGCACAGTGACAGCGTTTCCGACTTTCAAGTCCTTGGACGCTTATTCAGTCAACCCATATAACAAAATAAATTGGAGCATTTTCTCAGTAGAATTTGACTTTATTGGCATATGAGAAGTACAGTGTGAATTATTTAAAAACTGATGGCTAGATCCTTCGGAGGAGTGCTTATTTTTTTTTGTGTGTGGAAGCACTTCTATGGGGCCAATCTATCTCATAATAATAGAAACTGTAGTTGCCGTTTGTTGGAAAGGTGGTTACTGTCAACCCTTACCGTAAATGTGTGTAGAATTCTTAATTCCAGCAAGGAGATAGTAGTCTGTCTTCACTAGCCACCTGTACTTCTGTGGTCAGAGTTGTTCACCCTCATGTCTCAGGGAATTCTTGTTCCCCACATTCCTATTTCTGCTCTCACTGCTACCCTTTCTGAGTCTTGTGAAGAAATATTCACGTGTATATAAAGTTCCAAAGTAGATTTGCATTCTTTGCTAATGTTGTTGATAGATAGAACATAAATATGCTATTTTGCTGCCATTACATTTAAACCAAGGAGCCAGAAGTACAGTGCAAGGATGGTTGTATAAAGACTTAAAAGCCTTTAATCAGTTTGAGCTTCTCTACAAAAGCCCACACATACAGCAGCATCTTTCATTTATCCAAAGACAGTAATGGTCCTTCACAAAAGGAACTTTATGTGACTGAGGAAGAAAATGTCCACTAAGACTGTATCCTGTCCCCTGAAAAAATATTCCCACGTCTAAACATCTGGTTAATAGCATCTTGTTTTTGTTGTCCTAGGTGAAATAATTAGATTTATTACTTCTTATTTGAAGAAAAATTGTTTTCAAAATTTACTTGGAACTAAAAGTAACTTCTGGCCTTCAATGAGGAGGTGGTAGTGGCTTCGCTTCGTTCCATTTTCAGAGGGAATGGTGGGACAGTGGTGGCGGTTCTGTTGGGCCTGAAGAGCTTTGCAGACTTCACTCTGAGCGCCGTCTGTGTGCTTTCCCTATGTTACTCTTTTGATCACCCCTTGGACTTTGATGGCCACCCCTTGCTTCCAGGACAGTGAAATAATGTCCTGTGCTGGGGACTATTCTGAAAGCAAGTCTGGCTCTTAGGGTTTGCCACGCCCGAGAGTCAGGGGGCACTTTGCCAGGCACACCCAGCCCTCTCGCAGCTGTTCAAGACCACAAATAGGCCTTTGCTATCTTGTCTGCTGCTGGCCTTGGCTGGCGTCTTCCTCTGCTTTTGCAGCATAATTACAGGTAGATAGAATGCCCTAAAGGCTGAGGAGCTAAAAATAGAACTTTGTAGAAAACAGAAGAATGAAGCTAATCCTCAAATTCTTGAGGTATATGAGTAGGGAAAAGAATTTCAGGTGACAAATTGTTCCTTACCTAGTTTTGAATCATGTAAGGTGAGTTTTAACATCAAGGAGATAAATAAGCATAAAATAAGAGTGATGTCATGTTTTATATATAGTACATACGTATGTTTAAAATTGTCAGATTTTTGATTGAATCAAATCATATTCCAAATGCAGAAGAGCATTTGATCATTTTTTCTAGGAAATTGTTCCTTTTTTGTTGTCAGTCTCTTTGAGGTACGCAGTTTTTATTAACAGGTGTAAACAACACTTTCTTTGCTGCTATCAGTAGCACTCTCACTCTCAACTTTTCATTTGCAAAATGCCAGGTTTGATGCTTAGCTCCAGTGACAGTTGTCTTGATACCTAGTGCACAGAGTCAGACGTATGGTAAGAGAGGACTCTGTGTCAGCCTCTGCTGAAAGCTTCATTCTTTTTAACAGAGAGCATCTCATAAATACGAGGTTTGACTTGTTGACAGTTTTGCATCTTAGGATGGATAGAGAGCGAAAAATGGCATTCCTTTTTTGGACTTAATTGTTACCAATAAAGAATAACTAGTTAGTGACATAGAAATTACAAGAACTTTATGGGAAGGTAACTAACTTATCTTAGTACTTAAAAAAACCAGTGGACGTAGAGATTTTTAGAAAAGCAAGTAAAAAGTTCAGAAACTTCTCAGAAAAGGTAAGTATAAATTCATAGCTGTAAAATAGAAAAACATTCTAGAAATAAAAATTTAGTGATCACAAATTAACCTGACTGCAGGTAGATTGCAGGGAAACAATTGAAATAAGTGATTTGGGTCTCCAGGGGGTTTGGGTGTTTCAGAGCGTTATCGAACAGGAAGATGGACTAGATGTGTGTAATAGTGACCCAGTTCCGCACAGACAGTGCATGAGGTCTAAAGGCAAGACCTGGCATGAAGATTGTGAAAACTGAAGAGGAAAACAAAAGATATTTTTAGAAAGTTATGTTGCGAGTAGAATGTACAGATGTTACCATGTTAGAAGAAGTGGCAGTGAAAAAGTTGACATTGTAATGACACGAGATGACAAGTTAAAAAGATATGTCAGTGGAGAAGCAGCCTCACCCAAGTCAAAGAGAGACTGGGAAATGTGGGTCATTGTGGTTACTTGGAGAGGAAGGTAGCTCTGTGTTTAGGTTAAAGAAGGAGGTAGGTAGCATCAAGGACCGGACAGGGGTGTGACCATGGTAATGATGGCAAGGTGATATGGATTGACGGGAGATAAATTTTCTAGGAGCCTTTGATGATAGAATCTGATCATCTCTAGCTAACTTCTAAATTATGAAATGGGTAAGAGAAATCTTGCTGGGACATCATGACTACTCATGGCTGATGCAACCTTGCTTCTTGTTTCTAAGAAATTATCTACTCAAAAAAAATGAGCATCAGCACAGGCTGGGCAACTCAGTTGGTCAGAGCATCGTCCTGATATGTCAAGGTCATGAGTTTGATGCTCAGTCAGGGCACATAGAAGAATCAGCCAGTGAATGCATAAGTAAGTGGAACAACAAATCCATGTTTCTCTCTCTTTCTTCACTCAGGAAAAAAAGTACATCAGTACAGTTATAACTAGCAAGTTTAAGAAATAGAATAATCTAAGAAACAGAAAGGATTCATCTGCTACCCTTTAACCTTGAGGCATTCTTAACTCCCTTCTGTAAAATCAAACAAATACTGTACGTGACTTTGCTATCATTTTATCTCTCTCTCTCAAACATCTTATGTGAATTTTCTGGAAAAATGAGTTGAGGGCTTTTACTGCTTCCATTTTCTTGCCACCTTAACCCTTTGTGTTTTGCCTTCAAGTTCTCGACTGAAACTGTGAGGGCACCTTCTGTCACCCTTATTTGCTCTGGCTTTTCACTCTCATCCACTTTTCCTCCTCAACTCTTGGTTCTTTTGATATCTGTTTTCTTGGCTTGTTCCTCTGTAGCCCCATCCCATCATAGGCTTATTGTCTACTGGTAGCACCTCAGAGTAATAAACAAGATCTCCTTCCTCCCTAAACTGTCATTTTTCCAGGTTCACTCTCCTCATCTTGAAGTTGTGAAGCAGTTGTTGACTGTTTCCAGTGTCCTCTGAGTCACCAAGTTCTGTAGCTTCTTCTTTGGCCTTCCTCCTTCCTTCTCTCTGCCAAAGGAATTGGGTGGTTCCTCCCTCACTTCCTACAGCATAACAGGTGGGCACCATTTGATCCTGCTGCTATGTCACCTCAGGGGCCTCTCCATGTCCCTTTCTTGATTCTTCAAGGCAAGTCCAAGCTCACCTGGCCTCCTTCATGCTTGCACCACACTACATTCTGCTTATTTCTTTTTATGTGTTACAATCAGCATCTTATTTCCATACATTTCTGCTCTCCAAGTGCCTGCACATTATTTAGCAGCTTGTCCGTGACAGTGTAGAGTCTTCACAGATTTTCCACCTACATTATAAAATCGTGGTGGTCAGTGTGGCAGGTTTTGGTGCCCCAGAGTTACCTGCCACAGGGCTAGGCACATACGTGATTCTCAGTGGAGAGCCGGGAAAATGAGTGAAATAATGCTGATATCATGAAGTTGTGACGGGATTGGTCAAAAAGTTCGTTTGTTTCTGTAAGATGGCTCTAGTAGCGCTTAGTTGTCTTTAACTTCATTTGAAACAGTTTTGTTGGATTGTATTGTTGCAGCTGTCATGTCAGTGCACTTTTTTTTTAAAAAAGCCATCAAAATTGGTAAATTTTTATGTAGGCATTTTAATATTGAAGATAGAAGAAAATATGCAACATTTTGGCATATTATGCTTTATTATTTCAAGAAAGGTAAAAATGCAACTGAAACACAAAGAGATTTGTGCAGTGTATGGAGAAGGTGCTGTGACTGATGGAATGTGTCAAAAGTGGTTTGCAAAGTTTGTGCTGGAGATTTCTCGCTGGATGATGCTCCACGGTCCGGTAGACCAGTTGAAGTTGATAGTGATCAAATCAAGACATTAATCGAGAACAATCGATGTTATACCACATGGGAGGATAGCCAGCATACTCAAAATAGCCAAACCAATCAAGTTATTGGTGAAAATGAAAAATGTGTTTTTTATTTTACAGAAAATACTAAACAGACATTTTGGCCAACCCAATATAAGCAACTGGTTTGCTGCCTAGAACACAGTCATCACTGAACAAATACTAGTCTCTCCTGTGCCTGGGCCTTTGCTCCTTAAAATCCTAACTACTAGAATAAACTTAAATTGCACATAATCCTACATGTAAAACTGAGGAGCAAAAGAAAATACGTTCTGAGCTTGAGAGCTGGGGAAGCTAGCAAAGCAGGTTAACATAACCCCCAGTCTCCTCCTCCTTGAGGCTTTTTTTGGGGTGCGGGGTAGGTGGGGGGGGGGGCTTGCAGAAGACTAGTGTCAGCCTCCTGAGGCCCATGCCTGATTTATTTCTTATAACAATGACCACTGCATGGAAAAATCTTTCATTCAAACTGTCTTTTCTGAAGATTTAAAAACAAGGTCTGTATGCAAGTTTGGTTCCTAGTGCTTCCTGGTTTGCTGTTGGGAGCGGATGTGTGAGTCTCCTTTGGCCATGTCTAGGATGCTTAGTGGTTCCTTCCTATTGACACTGCATGAAAGGTCTCAGTAATTCAATGTACCAACAACTGATTTTACAAGAGAAACAGTCTATTGATATTAAAACAAAATGAGTATTTCCAGTCCTTGTACTTTATACAGCCTTTCTATCATTCCCATACCAACCTTGCTCATGTTTTCCCCTTTTACTCAAAAGCCATATAATTTATTTCTAAGTTAATAAAACATGATTTTAATGCAAATGTGAATTAAATCTAGCTTACAATATTATAGACTATTATTAATGAAAAGGAACTACTTTTGAAATATAATCAGTTTCCCTGATTGTAATATTCAATACATTTTAATTTCCTATCCCTTTATTTTCTATTCTCTGCAAGTTTCCTTATTCTTCTGAATATACTACAACTCTTAACAAGACTAAATAGAAAAGCAAGCTAGGTCAACAGAGGTAGACATAAAAAATCCAACCACAATGCAGGAGAGAGTAAGTGTTACAATTAGTGAGAAGCCAGAGGAAGACTTTGTTGACCTTGAGGCCAGGGGATTGGGATAGCTTTCAACGAGGAGACGGCATTGTGACCTTAAAGAACAAGGAAAATTTCATGCAGGATGGACATAGTTGTGTCCTCTAGGCCTCAGAAAGAGCCCAACAGATGTGAGAGTGCTTGGATGTCTACAAAGCACGAAGATCACTTCTGGGTACCGTAGCTGTCATTCAGCCATTGTTAGTTAGCCAGGGCTCCTGGTGACCAGAGTGGGGACTACAGGTGTAGAGGAAAATGTGCTGAGGGTGGGGTGCGGGTTGGGGCCAGGGGCCATATTGTTAGCACCTTGAATAGCGAGCTACAAAGTTTAGAATTTTTTCTTCCGTTACAGAACAGTTAGCCCTTGGAAAAGAGGAGCATAAATCAACGTTCCTATCTCCCTCTCCCTCCCTCTCCCCCTCCCTCTCGCTCAGAGTGATAATTCTGACAAAACTGGGAAGGTTGGCTTGGAGAAGGAGACTCATGGGCAAGAGATGATGTGGCTGACCCAGGGCAGTGATAGGACATGGGAAGGGAAGACAGCTTTGGGAACACCATGGGTGGGGTTGTCTGCGAGGTAGGAACATCCGGACTCGAGCATGATTAAAAATGACTGTAAGGTTTTAGCTCTGAATAAATGGAAAACTTGAGTTGCGCTGAGAAAGAGAACACAGGAAAATATTAAGATAACTATCAGGAAAATGGACAACTTGAAATGATTATATCCTGTCTCTATACATCTCTGTTTATAACTTTAAAATTTCTTCAGCAATCTATCTGTTGAAAGTTGTTTTCCTCTACCCTGGAATAAAATGATCATCCCTTCTCTTCCAGAGTGGTTAGGCTACTTTAGGGTAAAATTTGAAAGTGAAGGCATTCTAGTAGGAAGAATATAATCAACTTTATCCAAGTAAGGAGTTAACTTCAGTGTTTATTCTGAAAATGACAATGGGCCTGCCACATCCAATGTCCTGCAATTCCAGGTAAATGTGAACTCCTTTGGAATTTATAGAAACGACATGAATGTCATGAGGACATTACATTCAAAACAAAACAACAATCCTCTGTTGAAGTAGGAAAAATCATTCCACCCAAAAGAGATCTGATTTTCACTTTCAAATTGAAGAGAGAATTTAATTTGGAGCCAGGCGACTCAAGTTCATTCAGGTATTACCAAATGACTCAGTTCAAGAAGCCTGAATGTACCCAGAGTTTACATTTATTTTAGAGAAGAAACACACACATATGCATACCCCACATGGATTCTGCACTGAAGTATTTGTAGCTACATAGACATGAAACATGCAGACCATAGATTTTTATTGCCTACCTTTAGCGTCATTCCAAAGTTAGGCAGTGCATCTTACAAACCCGGAGCTCTTGAAGTAGGGTTAAATTAGAAGTGATAAAACGAGGTGGTCTCTCTCAAAGGGTATAATTTACTCTGCAAGTATTGTCTTCCAGGCAAGTTGAAGAAGTGTCTTAGTGTGATGGTGGTGGTGCCATATTTAACTCAACAGTGAAAGATCATTTGCTCTTTGCTGCTGAATCTCAGGTCATTGAGATCTGGACATGTCGAGCTGTATTGAATTTCAAAGCCATTAGAGATTTTAGGTTTTTTAAAATTGAATTTTATAAGAGTACCGAAATCTGTTTTCGACGAATTTTTCTCAGATTCCTTTGAAAGACAGGGGAAGAAAAGTTATCAGAAACTGTAGAGTAGTGTAAAATTTTTCTTCTCTTATTAAATAAAAAGTGTTCTTTATTGACCACCATACTTTTTTTAATCCTCCCAAAAAGTGAAATTGAGTTAAGATGATGAATTGTCCACTGTTGATCATAGAAGAGGCATACCATTTTTGTTCCTTTTATTGCTATTATGTAGCTTCTTACAGATTTTATTTATATGAGAAATAATAGGATCTTTTTAAAAGTTACAAACGGTTTTCTTTTACCTTTCAGGAGTTCTTTCTTCATTGATCTGGAAGATTCTCAATACACAAAATACTGATAGCAATAGTTTCTGGGACTTGGCTTTCCCTAACATTGCTAACATAATAAAGTGACACATAATAACTCAGTGAGAGCATAGACAAAGGCTCTTGGGCGTTTTACTGAGCGATGATCTAAGGTGTGAAATTTTTCAGACTTTTTAAAAAAAGGCATGCCAATCTTCTGAGTCAAAACGTTGAATCACTAATTGTGACTTAACTCCTCTTATAGAACCTTTCAGTAAGGATCTGTACAAAGAGTAAATTGCGGTGCATTGCAGTCCAAGCCAAATTCGTCATCTTTGTGACCTTCCTTTCTCAAATGGAAGTAAAGGCAGGTTTGAGAGTTTAGGAGCAACAGTGTATTTAACTAAGTCTTTCTATTCATTTTTCGAATAAGCTATATAGAATCATTTTCTTGTCCATTGATTGCTTCATTTCCCTTCTTGGTAGCAAAGAACTCTACATATTAGAAATTTTATGTACAGTAGACCTTTTATATACCAAGATATAGCCTGAAGCCTTGGAAATCCCAGAATTTAAAAAAAATAATAATATTAGCATCAAAAAAATCCCTCACAACTACCTACTTTTGTATAGAGAACCATCTTCTTCTTAGACCTCCTTTTGCACTTTCTTCACTTTTATCATTAGAACTATCAGTTAGCTTTTATTAGAAGGTGGGCGTTTATCAAAATTAACACTGTTTAATTCCTTCTTGAGAGTTACTGATACACAGTTAGAGCAAAACCTGCTTGACCTGTGGGCCCTGGGTGATGATGGGCCCTGCTTCTTCACTGACTCCCTGACTCACTTGTTTCTGCTGAAGAGTGCTCACGATTCAAATATGTGCTGCAGCAAAATTTAAAATAACTGTAGCTCAGACACTTTCAGTGGTATCATGAGTAGTTGATATCTCAAATACTAATCATTATTGTGAAGTACTTACTGCATGCATGCATTTAGTATTTTGGCAGACAGTCTAAATTATGCCTATCATCTATCTATTTTATCCTCAGGGCAAAATCTTCTGGTAAGCATGGAGTTAGCCAACCCTCCTTATTGTCAGTTGACCTTTTCCTTGAGCATTTCTTTTTGTTATTCCTAGGTATGATTAAGAGATCTCCTCCCCAGTAATTCCCAAATACTGCATAAGCTGTTGGCAAACCAGTTTTAATATTAGGATTAGAAAAAGTTGATTGGGAAGGCAGCACTAAAGGTGATGGCCATAACCACAAGAATTTTTTAAGAGCATCCTCCCATTCTCTGTGAGAGCAGGTGGAATTTATTTTATGTCCATTTCATGTTCCTTATGAACCTTAGACTTCTTTAGCATCAGCTTGGGGGTATTTAACCGTTATATGAAGGAGAAAGTAGTATCAGGAATAAAAGCCTCTAAAATTTTTGTTTCGCAGTTGTGCTTGATTTGACTTTGAATTTCTTTATTGAGTTACTATGAATCCTATCAGCTTACTGTCTCTCCTTTTATCTTTCCCCACCTTCATTTAATAATCAGTGTATGTGAAAAAATGTGGTATAATATGTGAACACCTGCATAGTGCTAGCAGTTAACCTGTGTCAACTGCTTGCCATGTGCCATAACTGTACCAAGCGTTTTATTATTTAATCCTAAGAACAGTTTTCTGAGCAGTAGTATTATTGCTATTTTAAAAATGAAGTTGAAATAGGTTTCTTATTGCTCAGGATGATACAGCTGATAATGATGGGGCAGGGACTTCTGTCTGATTCCGGAGCCAGTGCTCTGGACCACTGTGCTTTCTGCCACCCGCCCCTCAGTGTACTCGGAATGCCCGTTCATTATCCTCATCCTTCCTCAGCAGCACCCATGCTCCTCCATTTACCACAAGCTACAAAAAGAGTCATTTCTCCAGGACCCTAAAAGAGACGTTCAGACATGGTAGATTGAACATGATTTTGTTAGAAAAGTCAGCTTCCCGTAAGTCCTCTTGAATAGCCTACAGAATCAAAAGCTCGGAGTAAAGGCAGGAGGATAAAGGAGAAACTCGTCTTTCCTGACATCTAACAAAGTAATCCCTTTTAATGTAGCTGGTTTTACAAAACTCAGCTCCTGGTTAGCTGTCTAGTGTGCAGCTCCACAAAATTACACAGCATAGAGAAGGTAGGTAATTTGTCATTTCCTTCATGCCTGGGGGGGTTAGTACATATACAAAAAAGAAACATTCTTTTGGCCCTAGCCAATGTGGCTCAGTTGGAGCATCATCCTATAAACCAAAAGGTCACAAGTTCAATTCCCAGTCAAGGCAGATGCCTAGGTTGAGAGTTCAGACCCGGTCCAGACCCATATGAGAGGCAACCGATGGATGTTTCTTTTCACATCCCTGTTTCTCTTCCTCTCTTCCTACTTTTCCCTCTTGGGTGAGGATCGTTATCTAACAAATCTAGATAATATTGCTTTAGAAAATAATGGACACAATGTAGCATTACAACTTTACTACAAGTATAAATGTGGTTAAAGTACAAGACCACTTTTGAGGAGATATTAAACAAGTAGAAGTGAGTGGTAAATTCCATTATTTATTAAACATGACGACTTTGATTTTGCTAGACACTGCACCAGACACATGTCCTGACCTTAAGGGAAGTTCTTGTCTTATACAGAAAATAAACTTCCCATGCAATGAAGACCAGAGTGTGATTTATCATGTGAGAGATACATAGGGAGAGATTGCATGTGTTTGAGGGCACCAGGAAAAGTTTGGCACCTGAGTAAGTCTTGAGACGGGTGAGTAGCTGCAGGTCAGTTTTGAAGCCAGGATGAGCCTGACTGGCTTGCCCTGTCTGGTCCTCACTAGAACGATATCACCAGGGATTTTAACACCAGAGGAAGGCTTATACTTCACTGGGAAGATAGGTGATACACATTGCCTTAAGATTCGCCCTTGAAGGAATGTGAAAAAGAGGCTGGCTCCAAGGAGGAAGATGATTCAGAGAGAAGATTTTGAGTCTCTGCAACTGGGAGTTTGGTACCATTAACAGAGATATGGGGATGAGAAGGAAAAGCTTATTTTTATCCTTGCCAGGAAATTCTCACCCACTCTCAGGAAACTTTTTACATAAGTATTTGTTTGCTTTGTGAGTTTGTGTGCTTTTGGTGTGATTATTAAATGGAAAGAAAGAATGTATCAATTCCAGACTGGTGAATCTTTAGCGCAGAGAAGAGACTAGTAATTAAATATGTTTATTTGTCATCTGGAATCCTGTGCATTAGAAATTTTCAGTTGATACAGCCTTTGTGGACAGCAATAATAAGTTCTGTATATTCCTCCAACATTTAATTATTTTCTTAAATTGTTGTAGTTCAGTTTTAGAGGCTTAATCTTTTTTTACTTTGCTTTTTGTTTAATAAATTGCTTTGCAACTCCCTTGGTAGGATTGTTTGGTTTCAGTCTTGAGACTTTTGAAAAGAGATTTTATCAGAGAGCTATGAGACTGAGTAGGAGGAGAGGAGGATGAGTTTCTCTAAATGGCGTGTCAAGTGAGGAAGTACACGCATGACACAAGCAAACCTGATCAAGTTCATGGCTCTGCCAGGGTACATGGACTCTTTCTTCTCCTGGCCATCTGTGCACCCACTGACCTCAGGGCCATACCAGGCTTAAACTTGTCTAAATTGGCTATGGAATACAGATGGCTTGTCTTCCTCATTTTCTCTTTATGCTGTAGCATCTTCCTGCCTCTATTTAAAGTGTCAAATGTCATTGAAGGAGCCTGTATGAAAACCAACATTTTTAGAAGTATCAGCAGTTCTAATGCATAGTTTTAGAGTTTCAACTTTAAAAAGGCCACTTTCTGAAGCATAAGGACTGTTTCTTTAAATGAAACAAAGAGGCAGTATTTGTGATCTTAGAAACAAATTAGGCTGCCAGCCCATTTGGACAGGAGCATGGATCCTTTCCAGGGATTTTCCCAAAATGCTTCATCTTCACCCCCAAATCTAAGTTATAAATTATGAAAATAGTGTTGCCCCTTTACAGGCATAGCTTTTGCTCCAATATTTAGCCTATTTAAATGGCCTTTTGCAGTTCTTTTGCTTAGTTGGCTAGATAACGTTTTGTTTTTCAAATTTTTCCTACTATGTCTTTATTCATTATCTTTTTTTGGTTGATACCATGCAGTTAGCTGTTAAAAGCTGAACTCACTTAATTTTGACTTAGATTTTTGAGGCAAAAGAATTCAAGCCTTTATTTAATTAAAAAGTTTATTGCACTCATTTCATCTTCAAGCTGAATCAGAACTTTGTGTTTCTTCTGGTCAAGTAGCTGTTAACGAGGAGTGCTCACCAGAATTGAAACTGGCATGCCCAGGCCCTTCAATAGATTCTGAGTCAGAAGCTTCAAAGAGATACATATGGAGAGGGCCAAAGCAATATGCAGTTGTACTAAGGACCACACAGGCTCTGGGGCCTTCCCCCTTGCTCTGCCACCTGCTTCAGCAAATATCTCAACCTCTCTGTGCCCCAGTTTTTCTCACCTGTAAAATCAGAGTAATAATAGTACCTATAACAGAGTTACTGTAGGGACTAAATGAAGTAGGTGAATGTGTGTAGAGTACTCAGAACATTCCTAGCATGTATTAACATCACTGTCAGCATTATGTATTTTTTAAAGCTTCCAAGAGGTGCTGATGTTCAGTCCTAGTTAAAAACTTTTGATTTAGTCCCTTCATGTTACATACTTGAGGAAGCTGAGGCACAGAGCAAGTTCAGTGACCTTCTTGGAGTCAAAATTAGTAGGTGGCAGGTTCCTGAAACACCCACCTAACTTGATTTACCTCTTTACTTTCCATGAGTGAATGTAAACTCTGCTCTTAATGCTGCCCTTAGTCATGAGTGTGAAATATCTGAACTTCAGCTTCTTGCCAAAGATTTTAACTTTGTCCTCTCCACTGCCAGCACTCATCAAGGCACTGGAAGAAATCATATTTTTGAAGAATTGCCTGAAGGGTTTATAGTGCCTTTGTTCATCACAGAGCTTCCCAACCTTGTCTCGGCTCACACAAGAGGACACTGTCTGTGTTAGCTTATATTGGGATCAGATTAGGTGATTAGATTAGAATGTCACCTATTGGCAAGGCTGCTTGGTGCTAGAAGGGACAGGCCGCACCCAGTCTCCAGGAGGTCATGGGATCAATACCTATATTGGTAACAGAATGACTTGAGCAGGGAGATTTTAGTAATTTTTTAGTAGAAAAACCTTCAGTCAAATGAAATCTTAAGAACTACACATTCACATATTTCTAGGTAATAGTTTTAATATATGTTGATAAATACAAATTTGTAACATTTGTAAAATCTGTCAGGGAAAAGAGGCAGTTTTGATGAACATGAAAATTTGAGATTGGGACTTCTGGAGGACAGTTGCAATTCAGTATCAACAGCCTAACATGTCTAAGTATTTGTGTATTCCATTTTAGTTGTACAGTATTAGAAAAAGCACTCATTCACATCCATAGGTAGTTGCAAAAGGTAACGATTTTTTTTTTAACAACTCATTTGATCTTGTTCTTAGTGTCTTCTTGAATTAATCTGATCCAGAAGGGTCAGGACCAGGAAAGGACCAGGAATTTTTTGCTTTGACTTTGAATAATAACAGCTATTCACAGGCTTTATGATCGATACAAAATTCAGAACAGGAGCACCTAAAAACATACAGTCAGTACCAGCCTTGGTGATGTCACTTCACCCTGCCTCAACGTGGTAGGCAGCTTAGTATTGTGCAGCTGGCTGTTAGGTCACAGGGAGGAAGTATGCCAACCAGTTGTACCTGCTCGTGGCCTGGGATTTATTTGAGTGTGATGTGTGTGTAGGTTGTTTTACAATCCTTTATGAATGGACCTGTGCAGACTTGAATTTCCAGAATACTGATGTAGAGTTACAGCTTTCCTAATTATTGACTCATGTACATGAAGTTGAAATGTACCTGAAGAGATGGCAGGGATGCGTTTGCCCAGTGCCTGCACTTGAACAACTTAATATGAACGCGGTTACGAGTGTGTTGAAATTTGTTGTACAGTGTATCTGCTTGCATTCCTTCTTTGTGTATTTAAAAGGCTAAGAAATAAAATTCAAAGAAAAAAATTGGTAGAACTCCTGAAGCACCTTTTCAGAGCCTAACTTGATAAGCACTGTTCCAGGAAGTGTGGATTTTATTCCTGGATGCCACAAGGTCAGCAGAGAGTCTCATATGTTAAACACGTGGCTGTTTGCCCTTGTGGAATCTGTACCAGCGCCAGGGTACTCAGTCCCAAGTGGTCATTTGACCAGGCATTACACTAGGGTGTGGCCCTCAGAAGAAAGCTCCTTCTGGTCTTAGAACTGGGGCACACGGAACTTCTCTTGAGCCCCGGACTTGCTTTTGCTGTAATGAGCACTCAGTTTCATAATTGTATTTCCTTCTTATTTTGACTACTAGGGCCTTCTGAGCTAAATTTCCTTCCATCGTTGGCAGCTCTGCAAGACCTTGCGTGCTGGTTCACATATCTGTGTAATAAACTCTACTCTTGGGTTTATTTTCCCTTTATCTTGAACTCCATATGTATTTATTTTGTGATATTGCTTAAATTTTGCCAGCAGTCTCAAACTTTTTTGGAAAGAGATATAAATGTTTCTCATGCTCTCTGTTTGTCCAGCCCTTTAAAAATCACAGTAGATGGACTCTTGGTTGGTCATCTTCTATCATTTTGTACAGCAATCATTTTTATCAAAGGGACTGACTTGGAAGTAGGTGTTTTCAGAAATCTAATGGTATTTCCATTGCAAAGGAAAACCTGGTCCCTTCTCTTCATGGCCCTATAGAGACATAAGTGAATACAGAATGTCCCAACGACCAGTAAACATTAAAATCAGCAAGTACACAAAATTGTGATTTTCAGCAACTCTTAGCTTGATGGACATCTGTAGTAAAAGGAAAGTTTTTTTAAAAATATACCCATTCTCACTTGGAATTCTCCCTTTTTTTAAAAAAAATGTTTGAAGACGGTACATTCATCAACTTCCCTGGGTATGTATTTTAGCTATAAAAACTTGTTTCCCCTGTGTGTGGATGGCTTAATAAATCGCAATTTAAGATATTTGGTTCCTGCTTCTAAACCTTCTGTGAGCTACGTGTCTGTACTCTGTCTCCTGTGAGTTCCTGATGAATTCCTTGATAAATTCCCAGAATTGACTTGAAGGCACAGTCTCTGTCCAGAAGTGGGTCATCATACCACAGCTGTTAGTTTCTCCTCCTCTCTTTTGCATGTCTAAGAGCACTGGCCTTTGCTGGGCTTGCATAGACAGTAGTGATATATTGGCTATGAGATACTCAGCATTAGCTCTATTTCTTTATAGAGCCCAATCTTACTATACAGCTTTAGTGGTTTTCTGGCTTCTGCTGCCTCTAGACCTGGGTTTCCTCTGTGGGTCTGCCACTAACCAGTGTCCAGCAGGAAGAATACGAACACCATGTTGGTAAGAAATGGGAAGGTGACACTTTATAAATAATCTCAGACTACAGCAAATTAGGCCACCCTTCATCTTTTCATTTACATTGCTGTTACTCTCTAACCCTCCCCAGCAGGGTGCTCTTAAGGAGTGCCGTCATCACACTGACACAGTTGCCAGGGCGTGTCACGATTTGAGCAGGTCTTTACATGCTGTGGGTAAATATGAACCATAAAGATAAACATCTTTGGGCGTGTGCCTAAAAATCTCTGGTCCCTACTGCTGCCCACATCTGCACAGAATGTACGGGTAGGCCTGTCTCCAAGTGCAGATAAACTTACTTGTCTTGGCTAACTGAGCCCACATGGTTGTTCATTTTCCAGGTCATTCACAAGTCTTATTATGGCTATAAGCCCCATATCATCTGCCCCCTCTTCTCTTTATGTTTCCGATTTATCTCCCTTGATTCTTTTCTTCAGCCATAGAAGGGTCCTGGGTGTTTCTCAAGCCCACCAGACCTGCTTCTGCTTCCAGCCCTGCGGTGGTTTTTTTCTCCTTTACCTGCATTGCTCCTCCTCCGATCCTCCTGACTTACTTGCTCACCTCCTTGAGACTTAGCTCAGATGTCCCCTTCTCAGCTACTCTACCTTAACCTGCCTCCACCTGATCTTGTCATTATTAATCTCAACCCCCCTCTCCTTGAGCTAGTTCATTGTCGTAGGTGCCGCCCTCCAACATACTGTGTAATTTGCTTGCTTTTACTTATTTATTATAAGCAAATACTAAATATTTTTGAATGAATAAATAAAATGCTTTTTTTATATGGCACAAAGGAAAGCCAGATATGAACCCAAGTGTCTGATTGCAGAAGCATTATTTTCTTGATAGCCAAACTCAAGACCTAGTCCTGCATATTTGTTACACACACGCACACTCACACTCACTGAGATGAGCACCTAAAACATCCATGAAAGTGGGTTACTCAGTGCTGGGAAAGGCCACAGTGAAAATGAATGCTTTAAAATTTGCCTCGGAGAAATTTTATCTTTCCCCATGATAAATACATTTTTTATTTCTAATCCAGTTTTTCTCATCTATTTATCATCATATATATGTATTTCTGTAACATCAAAGAATTTTTTGTAGTAAGACCAGGCTACAAGTAAATTAAATCTAAAGAAAAATGGTAAATAAATAACTAACCACGTTTAGCCTTCAGCTCTCATTGATAACATCAGAAAATTGAAGCAAGATGAGGAATAAACACGGAAGTAGCAATACGCTGCCTCATTTCCTCTTCCCTGGCAGAATTGCTGATAAATAAATGAGAACACTCTTTCCTGCTGGGCCTGGGCCTCAGAGTCCTTCCCTACAGGGCTCAACCACTGGCGACTCATCAGAGTTGGAGTATAACACGAAAGCTATTTGAAACCCTTGGCAGATTTCTTCTAGCTTGTAATCTAAGGCAAAGGAGAAATAAAGAGTTACTCTGTCTTTCTAGGCAACTGAAACCTTGCTTGTTTTAGTTTCTTTGGTATTTAATATCTCTGCATAGGGCACATCAACAAACCAGGGGGGTTATATCTCCAGGTAACCAATAACTGGGCTATTTTTCAGTTTGGTCAAAAAATAGCTTATATTAATTAGTTCAGTTTTCTGATTACAGAGTTATACCCTATATGTATATCTCATATGAATTGTCAATTTTCAAAGCAAAAAAATATAGTGGAATATATTTTCCTATCATGATTCAGGTTACACTTAACACTTGAATTTTGGAGCCATCAGTAGGACGAATTACCTTTGAACTGTACTTGTGGTGAAGAGCTGCTTGTGATTGATTTCTTGTCAATCAGGTGCTTGATCTCCCCATCATTTGTTGGTTGAGCATCATAGACAGGCTCTTGAGGCTCAGCCACCAGTGAGAAGTCAGGCACTTGAAACAATGGACCTCTGTCAGTAAAGGCATTTTGCTCCTGCCTCGTTTTCCCTTCATCCTGTGTTCCTTGCCATTGACTTTTACCTTTAGTTTTCATCTTGTTGGGTATGCCTTTTAATAAGCTACCCTGAATCCTTTCTAGAACAGGATAGACCAAACATGTGTGTGCATACATGTGTATGCATGTGTATCGCATGTGTTAACATGCAGGCATGCACTTGTACACATGCATGTACACAAGTTTATGTTTGAATGCGTCGTAGATGGATAAATATCTTTTTTACTTACATGATTAAAATAATGAAAAATATCCACTAGAAATCTTTTCGTTCATTTGGTAAGAAGGTATTTTAAATGAGACACCTTTTTAAATTCTTGTAGGGAAAATTTGGGAGGGTAAAATGTGTATGCTCTTTAAAAAAAAAAAAAAAAAAAAAAGCCATGCCCACTGTTGATTTTAGGTGGATTTATATAATGACTGCCTTTCATGTTATATTTTAAGTGGAATCGATGCATTCTTTAATTGGGTCACAATTAGGAGAACTTGTGTAAGGTGATAAAGTTAGAGATGATGACTGAGCAGGCCGACGTTCCATTCCAGAGTGATCCAGGCTCCGCAGTGCTGCCCCTGACTACTCTCCATGCAATGGATGGTATCTAATTCGGTACCATTTCTTTCAGCCTCCTTTCTCGATCACAAACTATATATTAAGACCGGCATAATGAATGTGAAAGAACTTTGTAAAGAATTAAAATAATGTATACGAACAAGATCAGAAATATCAGGGCCTCTGTTGGTGTGCCATTGGGCTAGATTTGAGATTTTTACACATGAAATGCAGCAAAATCCCTTAGTTTAATAATGTTACAATTCATGTGATAATAATATATGTGAAAGTGTTTTTGTATGGTGTTAGTGATCAGTAAAAATGTAACTAAAAATTACACATTCCGTGGATGAAAGTGGTGGGCAGCCTCTCACGGTGGTTTTGCCCCGTGTAGTCGGGGTGGGCTGCTTACTCTGGCACTTTGCAGCCTCCAGGGGAGAAACCGACCGGTGCTGCTGCTGTCACGTGTTCACCACTGTTCTAGTCCAAGTAATTTTCCAGCTCTATAGTCTCGCTTGGTCTCTAGCATCAGCGAAACCTGTTATATAACTATCCTCTTCTACCATTGGATATCACATGGATGCTATTATTGGAAGTAAAAGTCAGATTTAAAAATGCTTTTTAAGTAAACGTATTGCATGAAAAATTATTGTTCAGGAATCTTGTATATATGCAGGATTGTGTTCACTTTGATGTTTATGTGGTTTGAAACGTCTTGTGAGCAGTATTCTGGGTTTTTCATTGAATTTTTAAACCATTGAGTCATATTGTAGCTACACTGCCAGTAGAGTATTGCTTTAGCATTCTAAGCAATTAATTGCTGATCCTTAGACAGGAAAAAACATCCATGGTCTCACCTCTGCATTAATACTAAAAGCGAATTTATTCCTTTAATTTGAAAGCACTCTTTCTTTCTCTGATAGTCATTTCTTACATGATTTAAGTTAAAGCACAAACACTCCTTGACAATGAGTCTTCACTTATTTTTTCATTGGTGACAAGAAAAGCTCTATTTTATGAACTTTCTTTTGTAGCCATCCTTTTTGCAACAGTTGCTTTTTTAAAAAATAACTTCTATGTAATAATTACATTTAGTTTAACTTGATTAACAAACCCAAATGAAAATGAGTTCTCTATGGTGGGGTTTGTTTTTGTTTTGTTTTGTTTTTTGGAAGGTAGCTTGAAGAAATTTTGTTCAGAACTCTTTAGTGTTAACAGGATTTTGTTATTGGACACAAGACCACAACTTCTGTTCCTTGGTCTTCCACTACATTGTATTGCCTTTGAAGTCCTTTAAGAATGGCTAAAAACAAAGGACCGGTCAGTCACAGCATTAATCACTGCGAGAGTTAATGTGTAACACATCTCTTGTGTCCTGGCTGTTTTTACCCTAACGCCATTCCTGAGTTGGTTAATGTATCTTTAAGAAGAAGGGACAGAGACTAAAATTTCAAGCCATTTTATGACATGGAAACTCAGTTTAACTTAGATTAAATTTAGAAATAGATATAAAGGAGATCTGAATTTTTTCTGTGATTTGTCTGTTTTTTAAGGAGATGACGTAATTGTTTCATACAATTTTGGTAAATAAATTAGTATCTTATAAAAGCAGGTCATTATATTCTGAAGGAATGATCAGGCTAGTTCAGGGCCTGCCTTCAGCACCAGGAATGCCCACTGGCTGCCGTGCATTCTGATTGGTCGGTGCCTGAGTTGTAGGAGTTTCAGTAGTTAAACATTGTCAGCGTCATGTCTGGGCTAGCATATCTGAGTTGAAGAGTACATTACAATGGTGAATAATATTGTAGCCCATCTCTGATAAGAACTGTGAAGACTCATGCAGAATCTCCAATTAAATGTTTTTTTAGAATGAATGGGTGGGCATGGGAGAATGTCCCATGATTGAGGATACCCGAAAGACTGCAGATGTCTTCCAGATATGGAGAAAATTTGTTTATTGAGTAACTCAGCAAATATCTGTTGAGAGTGCCTACTAAACCAGATGCTGGAGTTTATAGGTAAAGTTAATAACATAGTCCTTTACTCTGAACAGTCATGCTGTGCTTAATATACTAATTTTGATACTATGCTTGACATAGCCTGGACTGTTAGAGTGATGTCCAACCTTCTTAAGGTTTTAAACAAAGCATTATGAGGGAGGATTATTACTATTTCTTACCATCTCCTGCTGGAGTGACAGTCAGAATACTTAGCAATCAGAACAGACTTGAACCAATCAGAATAAGAACTAGCAAACTATTTTTTTCTCATTCTGCTCACCCATGGGAAACTGCCCTAATTTTCAAAAGGGATTTAAAGGCATACAATTTAGCCAGGCTGTCTTCTCAAAGAGTAAGTAAAAGATAATATGATTGAGAGTCTGTTTAGATGCTAAAAATCTGATTTCAGGCCCTGAACCTGCCTACCCATTACTGACAAGGGTTCGGGCCTACTGATAAGCAGACCGTTAGGCATACGCTAGATATTTGTTTCTGTTTTTTTTTTTTTTTTCATTTTTTGAATGGAAATGATGTTATATGGAATGTGAATTTCTTTTTTTTTAAAGATTTTATTTATTTTTAGAAAGGGGAAACGGAGAAAGAGGGAGAGAAACATCAATGTGTGATTGCCTCTTACGCACCCCTACTGGGGACCTGGCCTGCAACTCAGGCATGTGCCCTGACTGGGAATCGAACTGGCAACCCTTTTGTTTGCTGGCTGGCACTCAGTCTACTGAGCCACAGAAGCCAGGTCTGGAATGTGAATTTCTAAACGCTGGTCCGGGTTCCCTAACTTCCCTCAGAAGGGGGCATTTTCAGTCCCTGTTAAGAACTCTTCACTGTGTCCCCTAAAACACTGCTAGCCTCTGTATGGGCTGCTCTTCCTGGTGTTAAACATTGATAGTAACTCACTCTTTCCTCCCTTTCCCATATTTTCTGTTGGTCTCTAAACTAATTGTTTCTGGGATGAAAATGTCTGGTATAACCTTCTGAGCTGCTTGCTGTCTTATGTTTTTGTCTGCTCATCTGTCTATGGGACCTAACGTTCTACAGATTACTACTACTTTCCATTAGCATTGTGAGTTTTAAGGGTTCTAACTTTCTGTCTTTCTACTGAGATTACTGTGTAGTCTTGGACAGATTTGTCTGAAACTTAGTCTTTCCTTTTTAGTAAAATAGAGGTGGAATACTAACATTCTAAGGTTATTTTAGGACAAGTAGAGACAGATCTTAGCTGTCATTTTGACCCCCTATGGGCACTCACAGATGGATGTTTCTAATGTCATAATTTTTTAAGTTAAGGGTTAATGATACACCACCAGTCTAGACCAAGGGAGTCATTGTATAGTAGTTTCGGTTTAATAAACTTTTATTTGAGCATCTACTATGTGTCAGGCACTGTATAAAATGAAGGTATACTGAGATGATGCTAAGCTGAACAGGCAGAGACTCCTGTAGCCCTCTGCACCTGACACCCACCTGTTATATACTATAATACTAGGTTTTCTTTGCTCTCCTATATAGTCTAGCATCTGGGCTGAGTGCCAGCCTGTAGTAGGCACTCAGTAAATAAATAGTTGTGAAGTGCCATAGGTATGAAATGTTTGCCATTCCCATACACTTGCCTTTTGAAAACTAAAATCTGACCTATTCCTTTTGAATAGCTGGTTTGCATCTTCATAGAACACATTAGTGTTTCAATATATTGTTAGAATTGTAAATCAAAATGCTCATCAGTGCAGGCAAAACATCATAGCTATGGAAAGGAATATGAAAATATATCTACCCAGATTCTACCTTTGAGTAAGGCTACACTGGAAGCATCTCAGGGAGGTAGGTGTTTGATCTTAGGTTAAAATTTCTAGAGGAGTGAACTCTTACTTTTTAGTGATGCTGGTTGCCTCACCCAGTATTGCTGCTTACAAGTTACTTATTTTACCTGCCTTGCTGACTGTTGTGAGGACTATGTGAGATAATTAGTAATTAAAATATCAAGAAATACATCAGTTTCATTGATTTCATTATGACTTTTGAAAAATAAAACTTTAAAGTTAAAAAAAGTTACATTAAATGGTAACAACTTTTTAAAAAAAAATTCCACGTTGTTCAGAGCACTGGGCAACGAAGTAAGATAGGAAGTAAATACATAGTTTTAAAACATACATTGGCAAATCAGTTCTACAACACTTTAAAATGTTACTCTAACTTCATTCCATAAATCCAGTATTTTGTAGCTCATATTCTTTTTTTTCTTTTTAAAAAAACATTTTATTTATTTGAGAGAGAGAAACATCAGTCCACTGCCCCAGCCATTCGTGCATGCACTGGTTGGTCCCTGATGTGCCCCCAGGGATTGAACCTGCAACCCTGGCACGTTGGGGTGACACTCTCTAACCATCCCAGGTACTCCACCAGGGCATAGCTCTTGTTGTTGTGCTATGAATACTATTCTATATAAAGGATTTACAGGCTTAATAGCATGCATGAAAATTAGAACAGATACACAGTTGTTCCCGCCTGAGGAATGAATTATTTTTTAGGTTTTAGAAAGGGGTTGTGTTGTAATTATTTTAATGTTAAAGCAAAAATTATAAAACAGTATTTTACAATCACAGATGCCTCATAAGAAGCCATTTTATATCATCAGTACTCCTGTTTTCTCTGGTTGATAATTAAATTTTACTCCAGGTGACTCACAGCAGAAGGTCAACTTCCTATAATTGCAGTAATGCACATTAATAACTGTGTGGTCACCTGTAACACAACCCTTAATTAGAACCAGGAATCCAATAGGTTTAATAACAAAACAGGAGGCCCATTGAAGTTGTTCAGTTTCCACTTGCAGACCCTAGGACAGAGCCGCTTCTATGGTGTGGCTACAAGAAGATGACAAAATATGGCTAGTGCTAACTAAAATCAGTTTGTCATTTTAATGTGGATTTTACAGGTTTGGGTTGTCTTTTTTTAATTTATGGCATTCAAAGAGAATTTCTGAAATACTGGACAGCCATATATGAAGGTACGGGTAATAGACAATCTTGACTGACTCACTAGAAATCAGGTTCTGCCTTGTCTAAGATTCCGTGGAAAGAGGACTTCCCGGCCCTGTGAGAACTGTGCTTTATCTCTCCTTGGACATAACACATGATTGATGGGAACGTTTTTAACCCAGGCAGTGGCCTTCTTCCGGATGTGGCCTGTAATGACAAAGTTGCCTGGAATCATAGTAAGTTTCCATGAGGTGTGATGGCTTCTTAGGTCCCTTATTTCAGTTCTTGGGAAATCGTCGTTTTCTCACACATCACTTGAAGATCCCTAGTTTGTTTGTAGTGGGGTGATGACAGTGTAACCTTTTTCCTAAAAATTTATTTTGCCTTCTTTACTGCTAATTTGTTACATGCCTTTTAAGGACTCTCATATGAGCAAACGATGTGGATGCTTTAAGGTAGAAAGAGTATCTGACCCCTAAGAATATGTTCTGTTTCTGCTGTGGTGCTGATTTAACAATATTAAAAGGAGATTTTACTGTGTGAACATTTAAATAAGCAGGCACCTGGCACTGTTAACAAATGAATGTATAATGGCTTTCAAAAACTAAGGTCGCTTGTTGGGTTTTCTTTGCATTACATGTTTTGCATTTTTCAGTAATTTTAAGGAACAATAGTGATGTCTACTTATATGTTTAAACATATATAGGAACATACCTCTCAGGTGATTTTTTAAATTGAGATGTGATTGATATACAACATTGTATTAGTTTCAGGTATACAACACGATGATTTGATATATGTATATATTATGAAATGATCACCACAATAAGTTTGGTTAACATTCATCACTGTTATATTTTTTCTTGTGATAAGAGCTTTTAAGTTCTACTCTCTTAGCAATTTCCAAATATACTAATGCAATACAATAGTGTTAACTATAATACCATGCAGTACATTACATCCCCAGGACTGTTTTATTTCATAACTGGAAATTTGTACATTTTAACTGTTCTATAAGATGTTTTTGCCTCCCAAAATTTCATACTATGCCAAGCATTAATAGAAGCCATTTTCTTCAAGGAGAAGGAGTCAGATATTTTAAGTCAGAATTCTGTAAATAACAGTAATAAAACAGATGCTCAGGTCCTGGCCAGTCTGGCTTACTTGGTTGGACATCATCCTGAAGACCAAATGGCCGTGGGTTCAGTTCCTAGAAAGGGCACATGCGTGGGTTGCAGGTTTGGTCCCCAGTTGGGGCATGTGCAGGAGGCAACTGATGGATGTTTCTTTCTTACATCGATGTTTTCTCCTTCTCTTCTCCCTCATTTCCCCTCTCTCTGGAATCAATAAAAGAAAAAAAAAGTTTAAGAATTCAGCCACATGTTACCATCACTGGATTTCACAGGCAATTTTACCATGTATTAAGATCAAACATTAAGATTATGAAAGGAAACATACCATCGTTAGAGAAAACAAATGGTTTCACGAAGGTCTCATCAGGTTTACTGAACTTTTAGAGAGCAAGTTTTTTATTGCATTTTCTCAATACTCGTAGTGGACCACATTAAGCATTTTAATTCAGTTACAAACATTTGAAAACTTATAACTACATTGGAGGTAAATCAGCTTGAGATCTTACATTCATTCATCTACTCAAGTATTTATTTGAGATTTGGAATGGAAGGGAATTTGAGATGTGAGATAAAATTATTTGGATATTTTAATGTACCTTGCTGTTTCAGTTTCAGACAGAAAACAGATGATATTATAGCTTAACTGTCCTATCCCTTCTATATTTAGTGATACCCTTTTCTAGGTGGCCTTGAGAACGGAAAAATGTTCTTGGGTATTATCTAATTATGTGTGGTAATGTAACTAGATTTATGGTTTGTTTTTTTCAGTTCTGATTTCTTCCTGAACCCTTAGCTCTCCCCACCTCATGGTGAACATGGGATTCCCCTGTCCCTTTTGAGGTGTCAAGAAGGAAACTTTCTGTTCTTGACAATGGTACCAACTTCTGAGCTTCAGTGTCAGCACTGGGACACAGGGTTCATGCTGGGCAGAGGGAAGGTAATTATGGGGCTGATGGTGCAGGTAAAAGGATGTTTATCACAGTGCCATTTGTAATGCTAAGAAATTGGGAACAACAAATGTTCAGAAATAACTAATGAGTTTATAATGTGCCCATTGTTGTAAGCATTACATATCTTGAAGAATATTTAATGCCATGCAAAAAAATCCCAATATATAATTAACTGAAAAAGATTCAATACTTACATACTCAACATAATCCAAATTTTGTTAAAAATTTAGTTGTCTCTTCACCCACTCACATACAGTTTTAAATTAATTTTTCTAATTGTATAATCTTTTTTAAAAAAAGCCCTAGCTGGTGTGGCTCAGTGGATTGAGTGCTGGCCTGTGAACCAAAGGGTTGCCAGTTCGATTCCCAGTCAGAGCACATACCTGGGTTGTGGGCTAGGTCCATAGCTGGGAACACACAAAAGGCAACCACACATTGATGTTCTCTTCCTTTCTCCCTCCCTCCCCACCTCTAAAAATAAATAAATAAAATATTTTTAAAAATAATAAGAAAAAATGGACATTTTACAAAAGGGAAGATATAATAGCAAAAATGAGAGTCAAATGTGAAACTGTTCCTAATCATTAGTGGTCATTATTCGGGGTATGACAATCTCAGTAATAATTGGGTTTTTAAGTTAACTTAAAGGTGTTGATCACTCCTCTAACTTTCATGTGTTTTAGCATAGCAAGTTTAAAAAAAATTCTGTACTTTTACTGACATACCTATGAGTGTCCCAGTTTTCTAAAAGAATAAATTGGAAGTTTCCCCTTTTCATTAAGGGATGGACACATACTACTAATTTCTTTGGCTGTGACTTTATAGTTTTGTTTTTTTTCCTAGGCAGTGGTAGTTTGCCTATGTTTTATAACTTGTGTGTCAGAAAATTATAGTTATCTACATTTCTTTATTGTTGAATTTATACCTGCTTTAGATCTTACTAAATGTAGTTAATTCCTCACACTCTCAAGCCTCCCATAATTTCTATCACTGTTTCTTTAGAGATCCCCTTTCTTTCCTCCTTTTCCCGTGTGTGCCCTAGGGTCAGCTGTTGTGTTTACACTGTTAATAGATGACTCCTTGGGGAACCAGAAGCCAGTGTTGGGCCTCCTGGAAGTATGTTTTGAGAAGTCCTTACTATCAGTATCTCATATTCACCATGAAACATAGCCCAAAGATGTCCTTCTTTAAAGCTCTTAGTAGGATTCAACAGAATTAAAAATGTTTCAAATGATTACCTCATGTGACTATTTTGATACTTTGGCTACCATTCTTTAAATAGTACTGATCCATTAATAAATTACAGCCAAGGAAATGGTATATTATAATTTTTTTCCTCAAAAATAATGTGTGGTCATAAAAAGTGAAAACAAATACACAGGAGTTTAAAGAAGATATTAAGATTGAAAAGTAATCCCATTACTAAAGAATCTCTTTTTACAGTTTATTAGTTGATACTTAAAATAGGCATTTTCAGTTAACCTAACCTGATTCGTAAGTCAGTACAACACGTGAGAGAGACTGCTTGATTGAGAGATGAGAACCTAAGCAGTACAGGCTTCCGAAGGTCAAGAACATGGGTTACAAAGCTCTCTGAATATTGTGAGTAGTTCATCAGCACTAATGGTGGTTCAAACATCACGAATCCGAAGATGAAATAAATGCCTTTAATATAGTTGTCTAATAAGAAAAAACCCATAAACTAAGAACTAGTCTAACTTTTACTAACTATACCTTATTGCAGTTTACTTTAGTCACAAAGACTCTTTCATACACATATACACACACACATTTTTACCTGTATCACACATACACATATGTATAAGCATATGTGTGCATACACCAGGCAGATATATTCATTTTCCTGTTTTGTACACTTTACTAAGGACCTTATTTTAGAACAGTCCATGGTGACTAATAAATACACCCTTGTGTTTCAGTTCCTGGCACTTAAAGAAAAATTAATTTACAAATGCTGTTCCCAGAACTTTTACATCACCACAGATAATTTTAGAGCGCCAACATAAGCTTTGTCATCTCTTTCTTTCCAACTACATCAAAAACCAGGAAAAACAGTGGGCTAAAACCGTTGTTACCATAAACTTCAGAGGCTCAAAATACCTTGTTTTCCTGGAATTTTATATTGATTATTATTAAAGTAATTTGGTCATCAATTTAGAGTCTATGCTCAGATTGTAATGTTAATTCATAATGAAATAAACTTGTTTCAGTGAAACAAAATGAGGTTTATGACAGGTAAAGGAAAAAGAAAAATAACCACTTGGATACCGTAGCACAGATTTTTCCTCCAGAGCCTGCACAGCTGGCATCTTGGCTTTTTCTTTGCCAGCTTCTTACCCCTAGGGCTGAGGGCGCAAGGGAAAGGGATGTGATTTAGCACAGGCAGGCCGAGTGCAGTTCTGGCCCCCTGGATCATCCTGGGCAAGCTGCTGTTCTTTCTGACCTCAGAGTTCTCAGTCATAAAGTGGGGGATTAAGTGGAACAACATATGTAGAATTCCTCCACTGGTGCTTGGCACAAATAGGGCTTGGATCAAATATAGTTTCTTCCTTTCCTTTTCCTTCCGTCTTCTGTCAGTGGAAAATTGTATATTCTCTGTGCTCTCCCTATTGTCTGCACCTTCTGGCCACCATCTTCCCTTTTCGTAATTTAACTCTTTAAGTCAATCAGTTCAAACACCATGAATTGAGCGCCTGTTATGGCATTGTGCTAGAAAGCATAAGACATATAAGAGAATAGGACGGGGTTCCTATCCTTAACAAGATTATATTATATATAGAAGAAAAACGATAGATAGAAGGAAAAAAACAAACAAACAAGCAATGTGATGATTGCCTTCCCAGCATAGAACAAGTTTCAGGTTTGGTTGGGGAGATGATGAGTTCGGCTTGAAATTACTGTACATTTTCATTTAGACCCTATTGAGATGGATAGTAGAAGGCATTGCAGTGTTTCTTATAGCACACATGTAAAACTAAATTGAGTATTTTCTTCTGTATTCTGTTTCAGTCAAGTAATTGTAGCAAAGGAGGAATGATGAAGAAGCATGTTGATCAACAAGCTTCAGCTTTTCCAGTTACATAATTAAATGGACTCTCTTGGAATCATTTATTATGTATCTTATAAAGATTTATGGAAAGCGTTTTTATTAACTGCATCATATGTTTATTTATATTGAGAACTGCCTTAACTTTGGAAACTTTAATTTCCAACTTATGTGTATAACAGCAGTTTTACTTTTTGAAAATCTGCTTTTCTGCGCCTTATTTTCTGCCTCAGCTATCCCTAAGAGGGGCTGGCACCATTTTGCAATATTTTATAAGGGTCACATTCTTGGTTCCTCCAGAGCTTGCTACCCATGTCTGCTTTTGTATACCAGCTGAGAAGTTGTTCCTGGGACCCCCCTGTATAACCAGGGACATTGTCACCTGCACAAGACAGGCTTGGCCCAGGCCTTTAGGGTGAAAGCCATCTCTCCTCCCCAGGTCCTGTGCCTGAGGGATTTCCTCCTCTTAGAAAGGGCACCAAGTCTACAGGAAAGGTGCCTTAAAGGCTAGCAGTGGCCCTGGTTGCTTCCCTAACATCATGTGGTAGCATACAGTTAAAATATGAATTCTGAGACCCAAGTAGCGGCCTCAGATCTGCGAGACTGATTGGCTTCAAATTTAGTCAGTTCCTTGTTTTACTGACAGTGAACACATACAAAGCTGCTGCCACCCTCATTTTTGAAGGTCATCAAAAATATGTGCCATTCTGGCATGCGGTCCTAAGTCCTATGTATTCTTCATTCCACCCAAAGTAGATGATTAAAGCTTATTCAAAGCCCCGAGAGTAAGGATGATGAGGCAAGAACTGTAGAATGCTCTGCTGAGTAAGTGCCACAAGACTTAAATTATTCTGTGAGAGTAACCATAAAATCTTAACAAATAAGTTGAAAGGAAGATGCTGTTGGAACTTTTCAGGTTTATCTTTCTGTTCAGACATTCTCAAAGATTGGTCCAAAAAACCGAATGATCATTATCTCCCTTACAGCCAACTTTAGAAAAATTACTTCAGAAGTTGGAATATCACCCTAATTGGTGCCCACTCTAAAGCAACTTCCATCAGCAGTCCAAAGTCGTAGTTGCCGACTGTGTGACCATGATTCGAATGGTGCCAGGCTACCGTTTCCCACGGCAAGAGAAACGTTGGTCTGAGAAACAGAAATATGTGCACGGTTGCCTGTGTATGTCCAGCTCTGTGCAGTGACGTGGTAGCCACCACCACATGCGACTGGTAGGGTGCTCAGATTGCGGCTCGTCCGAACTGAGATGTGCTGGCAGTGTAAGAGAGACACTGGGTTTCAGATACTTAGTAGGAAGAATGTTCAACATCTCGGTATTATTTTTATATTGATTGCCTGTTGAAATGGTAATATTTCAGATATGTTGGGTTAAAGAAAATATTTAAGTTAATTTCGTATCTTTTTTACTTTTAATGTGGTTACTGCAAAATGTAAAATTATGTGTGTGGGTCACATTTGTGGTTTGCATTCTATTTCCGTTGGACAGCGCTGGTCTAGGTATTTCAAGAAAAAGGGGGGGTTTGGAACATGCATGAGATTTCTTCACTGTCTGTATCTCATAAAATACTTGGTTCCCTTGTTGCTGGGCCCCTGGGCTGCCTCCCTCCCCACCGTAACAAGGGCACACAACATCACTGATTACCAGGTTTTTCATCCCATGGCTGTTCTGTAGTTTACGTCGTATTTAGATTACTTATGCTATTTTTGTATAATCTTTGTACACAATCTTAATAATTTTCTTGGGAGAAATAGTTTTAAGCTACAGCTCCAAATTGCCCTCCCAAGTATGACCAAGCTTGCTTGTTACCGTAGGCTTATGCCTCTTTTGCTATTTTCTTTGCATCCTGGGTGTTTTGTGTTTTGTTTTGTTTTTTTTAATTTTTTATTTTTTCTTGTTGTTATCATCTTACTCAGTTTGATAGTTTGTGTGTGTAATCTCTATTAGAAAAGGAAAAACAATTAAATTTGATGCTCTTTATATGAGCTGCTCAGTGTAAAATAACAGAAAATGATGACAGAGAGCTTATTCCAACCCACTTTGGACACAGGTTTGAATTTGTTTGTAGTTTCTGCAGAAGTGCATCAGGCTCAGTGACCATTCCACACTGTCGTTGTAGTAAATGTCTGATCCTCTTTACCAGCCATGAAGATCCTGAGAAACAAATTATTTAAAATGCATGGAGTACCTGGCAGGATGAGTCTTATGGGAACCAATCCATACTTGTGCTCTAGAAATGAAAGGAAACCAAGAACAAGTTAACAACATTACATGTAGTTTTAGAGGCACGTAATGAAGATCCTGGGGGAAAGAGTCCTCCTCGACTGGGAAGTTTTTAATTGGCTTGGCTATCTGGGATACAGTTACATCAGAATTGCAAGGCCAATTAGCCCAGAGTTTACGAAGATCTATTCTGTGCCTTCTGCACTTGAGAACAAACGAAAAGAAAACCTGAACACATGTTAGCTTCCCTTCTTTCATTTAGTAGGAATAGAACTGGTTTGTGTCAAGAAATTTGATCGTTGCTGTTGTCTCCGGCACATTAACAACTTTCACACACAGCAGTTGGAACAGTTCCCTAGCAGGTTGCTGTCCTGTAATTGACATGTCTGATGTGTCGCAGGTTTGCAGGTTTGCTGCGTGGTTGTGACAGTGAGAGAGGCTCAGCCAGTTGATGAATTGGTTGCTCCTAGACATTTGTGCTGCCTTCTTTCTTCCTGCTACTCCATATTCTCAGTAGAGCTTGATGGTACTGTTAATCTTTATACCTTTGCACTTTTTCACTTGTTTGATGAGTTTTTAATGAAATAAATACATTTACGAGAATATTTCCCCCACAGTAATGTCATGCATTTTCTTTTCACCTTTTCAGGTGAAGGATAGGTCACAGGTCATTTCTCCAGGAACCATTTCTTTCTTTTTGCTGAGCTTATTTGTATAAACCATACTCTTTAGATTCTAGACATTTCCTCCTTTTTCTCCTGCACATGGGTGATAGATTTTAATCTTTGTTGCTTTGCCTTTTTGTTATGTGATTAGCTGAAGGGCTTTGGCCTTTACTTTCTGAGGTAAATACTTTTGCTCCCCATTTCAGGATAATATCTTAGGTACACATTACAGCTTTTTTTTTTTTTTTTTTTTTTTTTTTTTTTTTTTTTTTTTTTTTTTTTTTTTTTTTTTTTTTTTTTTTTTTTTTTTTTTTTTTTTTTTTTTTTTTTTTTTTTTTTTTTTTTTTTTTTTTTTTTTTTTTTTTTTTTTTTTTTTTTTTTTTTTTTTTTTTTTTTTTTTGACTCAGTGACTACAGTTTTGGTTTGTTTGTTTTTTCCCTTAAATTATCTCAAGTCTCTACTTTAATAGTATAAATGTTAAACTTGTGTTTTAAACTTAGCCTGAAATGGTGACTTTTAAAGGGTTGAATGTTTTTGTTTCATTTTCTTGAAGAAGTAAGCTGTGTTGCGTTGTTTCCTCCGCCAGCACACTCTTCATGGCACAGGCCCAATCTCGGCTCCAGCAACAATCGGTTCCCATTTTAGCCAACAGCTTCCTTAACACACGCTGTCACTGGAAGTGGCTACTCATTGAACTTCAGGAGGAACCTGACTCACGCTCATTCTTTTTACTGAGCACCTACATAATAACCTGGTTTCCTTCTCTTGACTCCTTTCCTACTGCAGTACAGTGGAAAGATGAGTCACTTTTCCCTGCAGTCTTAGATTCCTTTCTCCATAGAACAGGACTTATCTCCTTTTCTGGGTTGTCATGGGGCTTAGACAAGACGTATGTATGAAGGACCTTGTAAAATGTCAGATGTGACAATTTAAATGTTTATCACAGAAACTAAATGCTTGCTAGAGCTCTCCTGGTTTCTATATTAACCACCCACGCATTCATTGTACACTCGTTAGACATACAAATTCCCCATTCATTAGTTCATTTGTTTATTCAAAAATATTTTGTTGAGGTCCTGAAGTGCATTACTACATCTTCTTTATTTCTGCAAAATCTCCTTCTTTAATATCTTCTCAGAGAAATGGAAATCTTCAGGTACTGTGGATAGGAGGGGGGACCCAAAAGAACTGAATTATTTATAAACAATTGTGTGTTTATTCTTCCATGTTTAAACTTCAGTCACCTTCAAAGTACTTTCCATTTGATATAATACACCTATTGAGACTTTTTTTCCACTGCTCAAAACAGTTTTTGAATTTATCAATTTTGATGCCTTTTAATACTTCTGACATTTTGTTTGTTTGTTTGTTTCACCTCTTCCACATTGGCCAAACATTTTCCTTTAAGGACTTTTTTCATTCAGGGAAACAAAAAATGTTGTTCAGGGTGAGAGTATGTTAATAGGGTGTGGGCAGGTACACCCATAAATCACTCATCATGAAATGCGCAAACGTGTTGAAAGAGTCTTCAAAAAAATTCACGGAAGCTGGACACAGCCTCTCTCAACAACACCAGATGGCACACTGATAACAGATGGGTTCCTAAAACAGTCACCTAGCAGGGGAAGCCTGTACTACAAGGGGCCTGCCGTCCAGAAATTGAATGATCAAAATTACCATCATTGGCAAAATGGATTTTAAGTGTTGATATCTCATTATGTATGGTATTAGAACAGGTGCTGTACCCCTCAAGTTTTTATCTACTTTAAATGAAAACACTTTATATCTCTGTTTCCCTTAGAGTTCACAGTTCAACATTCATGCCCAAGAGTTACAAAGTTTTATCTCTCTGAAATATTTGTTGGTTTTGAGGAGACTGGTTGGTTATCATCTCCTCAATTTCTATTCCGCTTCTCTCTGATTATTTTGTGATTGAATATTACTTGTGTTTCATGCCCAGTCACTAGAAGGAAATTTAATTTGTCATTTACTGGGTCTAAAAAGCGCATATTTCTGTCCATCCCTCACCCCCTACCTTACTTGCCCTTCTTTCCTGCCCTGTCGCCTCTGAGGTGAAGGTTTGGGAAGGCTGGGAATCTGGTTTAGGGTGTGAGCTGCAACTTAAGGCCATTCCCTGCTTGCTTTCTGAGTTCAGGCATTTGTGAGAGGAAACAAGCAGGGTCTGGAGTAATTAGTGTGCCCAGGCTAGGCCTGGGTGTTAAGGGGGCAATTATCACCTTCCTCTGGATACAGTTTGGAGCACACACTGGCCTGATGTGGCCGACCCAGGTAAAAACAAAACAAATATTTTGGTAAGCTGAACTCTGAACAGTTAAGTAGTGGGGAAGGGTGCTTACCTTTCCCACTTAGGGCTGTGTCTTTTATCTACATTGTAAAATAGATACCATGCTCCTTATAAGACAGCGGGAGTTAGTATTATTAGCATCATAATATAGGTTATATACAATATGTATTTATCAAGTAAGCACAGGAGAGATAAACATGTCATATTTCTACTTTTCATTTTCAACTCAAGTTCAAAAAACACCCACCTAGCCTTCCCCATCCCCACTCCCCAGTGCCTGGGTATCTACGAGGAGTTAATTCACTTCCACCCTGGTTACCTTATATTTAAATCCCATTTTAATGCCTGAGATGTTAATTTACTCTTTAAAGTATAAAGAACTTTACACTTACCTAAAAAGAATTTTATGTGTGTGTATGTATGTATGTATGTAAAACTGCATGTAATGAAGCTTTCTGGTTATTTCTTTTGACACCATGTCCTTAGCAATTTTCTAGAATTACTAGGATTTTGGCTCCCTTTTGAGGATCCTGTTTTCACAGGTTCTCCCAGGCCTTTCTGAGGGCCTATCAAATACTCATTTATGTTCAGGACCCGTTTTAGCTTGACTGCTCACACGTCACAAGGTTAAGGAACAAAGCAGGACATCTGGGGAGCTGAGGGCTGTGTCCTGCTAGTTCAGCAGGGTAGGTGCCAGAAGCACCGTTGCCGATAACAGTGCCCACTTCAGCTGATGCTGGAGAGAACTAGAGGGGAGCTGGCTCGTTAGAAGCCTTCTCCCTACTCTCATTATTTCATGTTTATTTTATTGGGAGCATGGTCTATTCATATACAATTTTATAGAATTTCATTGAGCTGTTTTTGTCTAGTTTATAACTTTAAAATAAATGGAATGCTGTGGGGTGTAATTTTTCTAAAAGATGTTTTCACCATTATTCTTTTGACCGTTCTTCTTATTTACATTCATCTTTTTGATTACCCAGTCCAGTCCCCTTTCAAAGCAGGGACACCAGCCTTCTGCCCACAGTCCATCATGTTTTAGCAAGTCGTGGGTTTTTGGATTTTGGATTTTTGGACTAAACAGAAATAGAGTTAATCTAGTCTAGAGTCAAGATTTTATTTTGTCAAAAAGGGCACAAACTGAAACAGCCATCATCTCCCATCACGATTTCATAAAAAGGCCATTTTAATAGCAAAAATGTGAGAAGTACATAATCTTAGAATAAATCTAACTTTTTGAAAAATGCACTGCACTTATTTTTGTCTAGCACCAGTGGACTGTGATCGTATCTCCCCTAGGTGAGTCTTGTGAGACACTCCCGTGCGGAAGCACTCTGACCCCGGCCCGACGGGTCTCCTGGCTCGGCTCGAACACTGCCAGGGGCCGAGAGCTCTGCGTCAGCTGCTCCTTCCTCGCAGGAGGGCTCACTCCTGTGAGGGCTGTCTGTGGGGCTCACTCTCTTCTGAAAGAGCTTGGACTAGGTCAAAAGACGTGCTTAGAACAAACGTGTTCAGTGTCAAAAGCACTCAATGAAAGCAGCCTATCATTATTCATTTATTTATTCCTCTACTCCTTTCTGCTGAATTTTGACAATTTATTATTTGCCAAGTACTCTGCTGCAGCCAGCTGGATAGACAGAGAGGAAGACAGGCCAAGGGCACTGGTGTTCCAGGGATGCAGACATGCGGGTAATGCAGTGGTGTGCTGGGTGTCCCACCTGATTCTGTGGGGACACACTCACCGCCTTGAGCCTGGTGCAGAGGCAGCACTTAGCTCTTCTGCGAGGGAAGGTCAGACAGGCTTGCTCGGGGGAGCACCGTTAAGCTCAGTCTTGCAAAATGATGCTGCATTTCCCAGGTGAGGTAACATCTTAAAGGCCAGGAAATTACAATGGAACAGGGCAGACATGGGGACTTGTGTAAGGACGCACAGGCGAGCTGGAGTTCTGTGAGCTTCCTGGAGTTGCTGTGACAAAGGACGGTGGACTAGGTGGCTTCAAACCACAGAAATTTTGTCTCACGGTTCTGGAGGCTGGAAGTCCAAAATGAAGGTGTCAGCAGAGCCAGGCTCCCTCTGAAATCTGTAGGGGAGAATCCCTCCACCTCAGCCATCATGCCTGTATCCCTACATCTCTCTCAGAAAGACACCTGTCAATACTGGCTCAGGGCCTCCTCTAATGACCTCATCTTAACCTGGTTACATCCGCAAAGACCCTGTTGTATGAGATCACATTCACAGGCACTGGGTTAGGACTTCCATGTATCTTTTGGGGACAAAAGCCCGTAATGATGGGTGTTGAGGAATGCTGAACAAAGAGGCTCCAAGAGCATAATTTCTTTCTAAGGCCCAGACTATATATTTTTCTCAGTGTACCCTGAGTTTGCTGTGTTATTGTTGTTTTCTTCTTTTTTTTCCAGAGAACTTGAACTTGTTCCTAATCACAATGCCCAGATATTTTCATATGAATAAGCCAAGGCTTTCCCTAAATTTGTAACAGTTGATACGCCCCTCTGCCCTTTGGCACATATATGTAAGACTTACATTTTTCCTATTAAATATTATAGTGTTGACTGTGGCTAAGAATTCTTTCCAGCCTGTTGAAATAATTTGAAAGTATTAACTCTGACATCTTACATTCACCATGTCCCCTAGCTTTGGGATATTTATATATTTAACAAGCATGCTATTGGTTACCTGATTTATGTCATTGTTTAAGTGTTGAAAAGTGCTGGCTGAACAGGGCTTTGTGGCATGTCACCAGAGGCCTTTCTCAGTGCTGACTGGGGCCACACTGACCCACAGACCTGACGGTAGCTCAGTCACTTGTGTAACCAGTTACGACTCATCCAAACCAAATTTCCTCTTCCAAGACATCCTCCATGAGCAAATAATGACTTTTATTGAACTCAAATCCAAATATATTATGTAGCCTTTCCAAGCAGCCTAACTTCCTCACCTGAGTAGGACATGTAAATTAGAAGCACTTTGAGCCCTGACCTCCCTGCACAGTCCCCTTATTTGCAAAGGAGAGTCCGAACACCGGGAACACACAGTGAAGTCCATGGGGCTTGAGAGTGGGGCACGTTGCTTTAGTCTGGGATACTCGTATGGTAATTTTGCCAAACCGATACTAAAGTAACTTACAGCATGTGGTTCCCTCTAGTTCCATTCTTACATGTAAAGACAGTTCCTCGTATTTTTGTAAGGGTTAAGATTATGAATTTTTAGAGCTGCACTACTCTGTCTTTGCAGTGGTTGCTTGTCTTGATCTGCAGTGTCTCAGGACAGTCTTATTCAGAGCAACCCAGTGGGAAACCACTGTGGGAGCCCTGTTGGTCCATTTCCATCAGATCCATTCTTAGAGCCGTGACCATTGTCACTAGTGCTCCTTGAACAAAATGTCTAAGTCTAGAAACATCAACTGTGCTGGCAGGCTACCCCCATGTGCCCTTGCTTATGTAGTCCAAGTGTATTTTTTAACTAGTGATACATGTATATTGTATACCCAGATTTCTTACAGCTGAAGTGACTAAAATAGACAGTATTTTCCTTTCCAGTCTGCTCTTCAGACTGGCATTTGAAGGTCATGGGCCAGTCAGGATTTATTACTTTACAAAAGGATGGACTGACTGCGCTTGGAAATCAATACACTGGGGCTGTGTGTTGGATCAGAGCCAGTGTTAGTGTTCAGTCTAGGAAATGTCCAGTTTGACTCCTGCCTTTTTAGCTTGTGTTAGAATCAAGAGTAATTTCTAGGTAATTTGCACAGTCCATTCTGATAGTTTCAGATAACTTTTCCCTCAGAGAACATGTTTACTTTTACCCTCTGTCACGCTGTTCTTGTTTTGAATGAAGCAGTCATTTATGGTTTTCAGTTTTGGAGTTTAATGCATCTCAGTTTCTACAGATTCTGACAGAGCATTTTGGTGGTGGTGGTGGTGGTGGTGGTGGTGGTGGGTGGGTGTGTGTATGAGAGAGAGAGAGAGAGAGAGAGAGAGAGAGAGAGAGAGTGTGTGTGTGTGTGTGTGTGTGTGTGTGTGTGAGAGAGAGAGAGAAAAAGATTTCCAATTTTGATTTCTTTTAAAAGAACAACAAATTTAGAGGCACTTGAAAAAATCTAGGCACAGAAACTCTTCTAAATGTTTTTGGTCCTTCCCCCCAACCTTTTATAGTTTTCTTTCTGGTACTGATTTTAAATTCCATGTCAAACGCTCAAATTACCTTTCCTTCATCTGTTTTTATAACTAAATTGAGATAAAACAAAGACCATGTTTATTTTCCAAGGCAAAATGTATTTCCCTTCTCCCTATCACAACTAACCTTTCTTATCTCTCCACACTGAGCATTTTCAGTGGAAGAATTCATATTACATGTTTATGTTTCATTCATTCAATTAGTATGTATTAATTAGTTATACAAAAAACTGTTCTCAAAAGTAATCATAAAATGATACATCTACCTTTTCTTAACATTTGGTAGCATAAGACTAAGTCCATATTAAGGGTAAGAGATCATCTAATTTAGTGCTCTCATGTGATATAAGAATTAGAAGAACCATTATTTGGAGAAGGGTAGAAAAATGGGTAACATTTATTAGTTATTGAACATCTGTTATGTGTCAGGCACCATGCCTAGCCTACTAGCAGTAGTCCTGTGAGGTACTGTCATGGGGCCACTTTGCAGAATGGGTCAGTGAAGCCAGCCAGCCACGCCAGAGTCACAGAGCTGGTCACCAGCCCCACAGGCCCTTGAGGGTATTTCTCTTTGGTTGCAACTCTGCTGTCTTTGCAACATGACACTGTCGCGCTTACAGTCCAGGAGAGCGAAGTGCTACAGAAGCACGAAGGCGATGTTACCCAAGCAGAGAAAGGATGTTACAGATTTTGGTAGGAAAGTAAGAGAACTTAAGAAATGTTCCATCGTTGTCAGTTCATACATTCAATTCAGAAATGAAAGACCACTTTCTATAATCAAATTACCTTTGTTTTAAAAGTTAGACATGAATCAATGTTTGAGACTTTTAGGGATTTTTATGATAGATAATCTACATGTTACTTGCAAAATTCTGGGTCCCGTTTTCAGCATATGTCATTTTCCTCTGACATATTAGTTCTTGGGAGCACTAATTTGGGTCTGGCCATCTGACTGTATCCATAAGTGCTAAAGAACAGTGACTTGTGGCAAAAATACTGTCATATGATGTAAATGACCCTTTGTGCTATGTGTTCTTGAAAGCCCATAAAGTAGTGTAAAGATACTCTACTTTGATTGCAGACTATAATAGGCTTGATACTAAACTATAATATCATATCTGTAATAAATCAAATGCTTTACAGAGTGCTTTTTATTTAGAAGAGAGTTACAAGTTTTGCATAGAATATGGCATAAATGCATCTTAGCCATTTTTAATGGGGTAGTTTTCCTGTACATTCTATGTGAATTATTTAGGTCAAGGCATATATGCAATAAACAGCATCAGTTGTTACTAATGTATAGCATTTATAATAGATCAACTGTGCCGCCCAAAAATGTTGAGAAGACAGATTAGCAGGAATGGGTCTAAGTTTAGTCAGAAGAGGTTAGTAATCCAAAAATCTGGGTGCTATATACCATTTTATAGTATCCTGAAAGGATGTGTTTTTCTTAAAATTTTAATGTTATTTTAAAAAATCAGACATGTAGATATATACATATTTTTTTTCTCTCTTGAAAAATGTGATACTTTGTCCCAGAGCTTCTGGTATTTATTCTTCATCAGCTCATGTGCTATCAGGCAGGCAGCCTAACCGAGGGTTAGACTACTTGACTATGCTCTGCACCTCTAACCTGTAAGCTCTAGGTCTGTAAGGGGGCTGAACTCCCTGTCCTTTCCAGGGCATTTCGGAAAAGTGAGGCTTGGCTTGGTGGTGGCTCCTGCTCTCCACCTTCCCTGCATTCCCAGAGACAAGCCCCTGACTTTTGATAGCACAGATACCATGGGTGGTTTTCCTCGGAAAAAAAAAGGTTAAGCATTTAAGGTGAGTTCAAAGAAACCCTCTGTCTCAAATTTTTTTCTGTCCTTTAGAATTTTTCCATTCATCTCCTACTTTTCATTTCTTCATTTTAATTTCTTGAACTTTAGTGTTACTGCTTGAGTCAAAGCCCAAAAAGAATTCACAATAACATAAAATGTGACATCGCTCTCTGCTAATTCTAGCTGCAGCATTTTCATTAATCTTACTAAAAGTCTTGCTTTCTTCATATCACTCTGCAGTTGTAAAACCTCCGCCATGTTCTGTTCTCTCTCTTCTTTTCCAGGAACCCAAGGTCCTATAAGGACCTTTTTGGACTCAGCTTCTCCTGCTCCTCCCACGCACAGGTTGCATTAGATTCATCTGTGTACGGTCCTCCATAACCCACCAGTATTTTTGCTTTCCCCTAAGTCTTTTTTGCTGAACTTGGCCTTCCTCCTATGCTTCTTCTCCTTTTAATTTAGCATTTGTCATATAAGATCACAACATTTAGTTATGTTTTAATAATAAAAATTCTTTATATTCCCCAAAAGTTTGTCCCCCTGATGGTGGGACTGGCATCTTGTATATTTCTCATAGGCTTTCTAAGGTGAAGGAATGCTGGAAATGTGCTATAAATATTTGTGGGTTGATTTCTTGGTCTGATCTCTTTCTTGACTATACTTGTGTTTCCTCTGTTTCATTCACCTTCAACACTAGGTTTGTTTCTGACCTTTAGGGCTGTGGCACCTTTTCCTGCCAAGCATTTTTCTCCCTCAAACCCAGGCTCCAATTCTAGCTGCATTAAGATGTCGCTTCCTGTTGTATGTATCCAAGGTCCCAGGAATCATTGATTGACAGACACACCCAGTTATTTAACACAAGTGGGACAGGCAGTAATCAAGTGGAAGAGTTAAGCCAAAACTACTAGAATGAAAAATGGAATATCTTTCTATACTTTTAATATTTAGTCTTACAGAAACATTGAAAATCTTCAGGGTAAAAAACATAAAGGTTTACAAAATCTGTTTGGTATTGATTGCCTAATTTTAAAATTTACATGTCTTATATCTCATCTTTAAATGGTTACCACTTCTTACATCAAGTAAATAAAATAAATATACCTAGCAGAATGATTCAAGGTTGTGACAATTCAAAATACAAGAATGAATGATGCTTTCTACTTTATTATTATTATTTTTTAATCCTCCAACAAATTTTTCTGTTAGCAAAATGAATGTATGTAATTTATACTTTGTTCCCTTCCTAAATCTTCTTTTCCTGGGAGACCATTTAAAAAATAAAGCAACAGAAGAAGCAAGTTAGAAAATTACTTACACAGTATCATCTTTGTCTGGGAGTCTATGTATGTGTGTATTTTTTTTTTCCTTTTCCCCCAACAAGTCTAAAATAGCAAGAGGGGTTTTGGCTTTGTGTCCCATCAAACGGATACAGGAGTCACTCCTTGGAAGCTCTAAAGGCATTCCTGCCTCCTCCTTCCCGCTACTGTTCACGGGTTCTGTTGTTGGGCTTCTGATTCCAAATGGGACAACATTACCTCCCCAGAAAGTCAAGTAACTCCATCCTGAATGGGGTTGCCATCTGTCTGAGGAGTCCACCCTCATCCCCTCGCTAGTTCAGAGCTGTGCAGATTCAAGGTGGGAGTTGCTTTGAATCTTTGAAACAATCTGTGTTTGATGACCAAACTTTCTGCAGCCATCAGTCAATACTATTGGCCAAAGCAAAGCTCCTGCTTCTCATCTTTGCTGCTTTAGTAGGTCCTGAACCAGACTCTGCCCCTCAGTTTCTCATTTACATAGTGAGAGTCATACTGTACCTGCTCAAAAGGTTGTTGTGAAGACTAAAATAAATGACCTAAGTCACTTAGGACAGGGCCTGGCATCAAATAAAAGCTGCATAAATGTAAGCTGTTACTTTTATTATTCCCTGAATTAACTCACTAGGGCACACATGGGCTTTGCAGTGTTAATGCTGATCTGATAGCTGCATACTCAGAAGTTCTGTTGTTTTTTCTAACTTCGATCCCCAATCTCTCCTTGCTGCTGTTATTTGAATGGGCACAGCATCTCTCAGAATGTGTGAGTCCCTTTTTCCCCTTCAGAGATAGTTTTTAAAACAAGCAAAACCAATCGAAAACATGCATGAGCAATACCCCACCCTCTTTCAAACTTAAAATCTTTTTGTTTACATTATATATGTATATATGCACTTAGTGTTGTTTCCCACACAGGTAATGCTTTTTCAGGTTTAATAATCTTCATAAAATATTCTAAAACTAACACAAACACTGCCAATGACTCCATGGTGCCTTAAATGAATTCACCACTGGAATGACTAATATTAAAATAACTTATCAACCATTATCGCCATCTGTTGGTGGTGAGTGGAGTAGACACCACTCTCCAGAGCCTGGGCTGGTAACTGGGAATGTTCAAAAGTTTCGAGAGTGTGTGTGTGTGCGTGCACATGTGCACACATAAACGCTCACATCCATCATGATTTGCACCAATATTTAACATTCAGATCCAGCACTTAGGTGATTTTCGTATTTCAACCTACTTTCCCTGTGTCTTCAAATTACAATAAACATGCATTTCTTTTGTAATTAAGATACATTAACAAAAGGGTAGAATTTAGGAGGAACTAAATAATGGGGTAGAGGAGAAAATTAAGCTTTATTTACTAAGTGCAAACTGAAACAGACTTAGGTTTTATGTTACAGAAGATGAAAGAAGAGCTCTGAATGGCAGTGGGGGGAGATGACTTGAGTGATGGTGCAAACAGAAGAAATGTTGGTCCATGCATAGCGGAAGATTTTTGTCACCCAAGTTCACTTGGGTCAGTAGGTTTAAATGTGAGTTTTTACTTGTTATTCTCCTTTGAAATACTAGTTATTTTGTAGTCATGTTTCTTAGTTGTTTTTTTATCCTTTTACTGTCAGAGCTTTCTCTGGAATGGATTATCTACTCTTAGCAAAGACTGTTATATTCTAGGTAGGCAGGGCTGTGGTCTGAGCCTCATTACACAGAAGCTGGGTAAAGCCCAAAGAATCTTTATGTTCACATTTTCCCCATAAAATTCTATTAGCTTGCTTTCTTGGGCATGCATCTTCTTGGTGTTCTGAGAGAGTGAATTCTTCCAGTCAAAAGGCTTCTTTCTCTCGATAATACATCGTATGTTCGTGGTCCTTAATGTTTTTTGTTTTTCTGTTTTTATTTTAATTAACGAATTTATTTATTTTACAAATTAGGCTGCCAAGAGGAACAAGGGGAAGTGAAAATCTGGTTGTTTCATGAATTTGTACCCAGGTGTCCGTTACTCTGTGAGGCCCTGGTGATCAATCAAATCAGACTAAATGTCAGTCATCATCATGGCTTCTCCTCCCCTCCCCCACCCCTTGCCCCACGTTATTAAATCTGACTGCATTAAAACTGGTAGAGGGAAATGGTGACCTCTTGAGCCGCCACCTCTTTTCCATGCCTTGGGTGCCAGCTCTCCTTTATATCTAGATCCCTTCTCATGATTGAAACGACTTGTTCTGCACTCAGCTCCCCATAGCATGGTGCTGCCGCACCCCTGAGGAGCCAGCTCAGGCGGAGTCAGACTGATTTAAAGTGCTGCATCCTCCAGGACTTTGTAGTTCAGTGAGAGCCTATGTGCTATGAGTGACGTACCGGAATAGATAGCCCCAAAAAGCAGCTGTAAGGACAGGGAGCCCTTCGGCACCCCTTGGTAACCCAGATAAGCACCTTCCTGACCCCCTAGATTGCAGGGAGGCCAGTACGCAACAGTTCCATAGACAGAGTGAAAGCTGTTTTCTGCTTTCTGGAATGTCCTGGTCTTTCAGTCTTAACCCACAAATGATGATGAAAACCACAATAAAAAGTAAAATGATAAATTTCAGAATGTCTCTTCTCCTGTACTCCCCATCTATGTTCATCCCTCTTTCAGCACTGAGCTACCTGTTTATTTCTCATGTTTAAAACAAAAACAACTTGAAAAATCTGTTCCATTTCCGTAATAGAAAAAATCTTCCCTTTTGTTTCTCTCCTTTCATACTGTGATTGTATAAAGGAAACATTGTTTCTCAAAATTATTTCATAGATGAATTTCATTGAAAACTTAAATACATTTTTGAGCTTGGTGGTTTGGGGCAAGATCTTGTGTTTAAAACATCTATGAGCTTTTATTTTCTCGTTTGCACAAATGGGACTAATAGCACCTACCCTGTAAGATTGTTGTGAAGTTAATTAAATAAGATCATACATACAAAGTGCCTGGCATAGTGAGTCAATGTAAGCCTCTCTGGTTTGCTATAAAATGTCCAACTAAGTGGTTGAGGAGATTAGGGGTGATTTCATAGAAAGAGAATGTTTTAATAGGGTTTTCAGATTTAAGCAAGGGAAAAATGAGGGATGTGTTTAAAAAGATGTTAAAAGGTAAATGCATGCAGCAGACAGGGCTGGAAGGGCCAGAGGCTGGTTCTGTTATGTGCTGTTTGTATACATCTGGGCACAGTGAAGAGAAGGAGTAAATATTAGGCACATGTGAGAGACAAAACCCAGAAGAGTTACTGACTGACGGGATTCAGGAATGGCTGGGTTGATGATGTTCCACAGACCTCATGCTTGGTGGAAAAGACTGTGAGTGTGGCAGTGCTATCTGCCATGAAGGGGAGAAAAGACATGAAGGGGAGATGGGAAAAGAGGGGTTTGGGGTTCTTCAGGATGGGATTTAGAAAATCATGGGCTTGAGGTGATACTGAGCTAAGTATTTAAGTATCTTAATAAGATACTAGGATATGTAAGTTAAAAGAGGAAGCAGCAAAAATTAAACCTTTGAATGGATTTGGCGGGGGGGAAGGAAACCCAAGAGATGACATGGGCATAACCAACAAAGATGCATTAATTGAAACCAGGCTACTGGATGAATTTTCTAGGGTTGAGGACTGAGTATTAACCATGATAAAAGTACCTGGTTAAGGAGGGAGAGGAGGAAGCAGAATGGGCCAAGACCCACTGAAAGGGGTGGGGGTGAGACCCCAGGAGACAGCAGAGGCAGAGAGAGGTGCTGGGTGCCCAGATGTGGTAGTGAAGAGCAATGCCAAATGTAGCAAAGAGATCAAAACCTTGGTAGCTTCAGTGCCGTGAGGGCCTTTTCTCTTCTACTTCCCACAATCTCCCTTTCTCCACGTCTCTGTCTTTCCCATCATCGATGTGCAGAGCACAACCAGAAAGTAGAAGTCCAGCCCCTGACCTTCTCTAAATTTTTTTTTTCTGTTCGGTTTACAAAAGACCATGAACTCTGCGACCTCAAGCAAAGTCTCTTAATCTCTGACTCTCAAACCCCTTATCCTAATTGGAGTTATAGCAACTTTCTAACTTCAGGAAAGGTATAAGGCAGGGATGCAATTTGAGTTTCAGCTAAAACTTGTGCAAATGTGATAGAGTGCTGGTAAACATCAAGCATGTAAGTAACCTAGGTAGAATCATGTAAGTAGTTGCTTAAAGGTGGCCTTTAAATTGTGTATTTTCCCTGGTTTGCAGATTTTTTTTTTAAATCATTTTTTTGTGTCAGTTCAGTGACCTGTGTTAATGCTGTTATAAATGCTCAGAACCTCTACAGGTAATTAAAGGTGTTTGTGCAGCATTATGCCCCTTGGATGTAATTGTCATTTGAACCTTAAATTACCTTTACTTTCATGCCTACTTAATAATCATTTGATTACATGGTTACACGCAGTGAAGTCTGACTAAGGGAGAGAGGTGGCTCAAGCCATTTGTTTCTTCTGGATAAATGTCTTTCAGCTTGTTGAATGCATGAAACAGAAACCTACAATACTCAAAAATGGTTTAAAATGTGACACAGATACTTTCCATTGTCTAAAACTTTTAAGACTCTTTTTAGTCCTCCAAATCAACATAAGAAAGCATTAGAGAAAATGTGAAAACTTTAAATGTGTCTGTGTGTAAAATTTTGGAACTAAGTCTATAAATGAGGAAATGAGTCTCAGGCACATGAAGTTTAAGTTATGTGCATTTCTCAAAGTCCCAATAATTTTTAAGAATTATTTTTAAAGGCTGTTTTTTCATTGTTTCTAGAAGACAAATATAGCAGGACTTTACACTGTGGTCTGGTTGCAGTGAGAAGGTGTAGGATTAGTACACACATTTAAGCAGCACTGCCATTTCATTTAAGTAGCAATGGACTAAATGGACTTAATGCTCTGGATTTTTTCCTTCTCCCCCCCAACTTCCATTGTACAGTAAGGATTTGAACACATTATAAAATTAATGCTCAACTCCTTATATGTTGTTTTCTATTCTTGATTGTCCATTTCTTGCACACACATTAGTGAGTATACCATTATTACTGAGTTAAAAGAAGTGTGAATAAACATACTTACTAAGTTATTGAAATATTAGGTATCAAAAGAGCTGTTTTAAATTAATCAAATGTATTAAGCATACACACACGCACCTTATTTTGACAAGCTAGAGCTACACAGGCCTGCCTGCAAACCTAAATGAATAGATACAACGCAGGCATTTTTTCCCCTCATGATTAGTTTTAAAGGCTGCGTGGATCGTAGTACTTTCCTTCAATAATTCTGTAGCCTTGCATTAGGTTTTGTAGTTGACCACATATATAGTGCTACTAGAAGAAATTGTTTTCTATAGAGCTCACATTCCACTTATTTTTTGGGGGGGTGGGAGTCCCAAGATTGTCAGGTAAGTATCTCACTCCTCAAATCTAAACATCAAACTATAATCCAGAGGTTCCCGTGGGTGGGATGCCTAGCCATTCCCTTTTTTAACTTCAGTTTTGAGTTTAGAGTTCTCATTTCCTGTCCCATAGTCAAGAACATTTTGTTCTTTAAAATTTGCAGATGTTGGAAAAGTATGTGTGTTTTCTGGACGTTAATAAGGGTTCCTTGATTATAACTTATTTTTTTTTTCCTTTTTGTCTTTTAGATATGGCAAAATAGTCTCCACAAAGGCAATTTTGGATAAGACAACGAACAAATGCAAAGGTGTGTTTCCTTGGCTGATGATTTGCTAAATCATAGCTTTAGAACAGTGGAATTTTAAAACTGATCTCTGGTTTCGAAACTACCTCCATTTTCATTAAAAACCAAATCTTATGTGTTACCAGTGTCTGTCTTGCACAATGTCAGCATATTGCTTACGTTTGTCTCTGGTCAGGCTTTGGCTAGAAACCCAACAACAGCTAGCAGTTGCCAGAATCCCAGATTTGACGCCAGTAGAGTTCACATGCAAAATACTGGTTGGCATTTAGCCCCTGCTCTTAAAAGGAGAGTAGAGTTAGAAAATAGCTTTTCTTTGCTGAGCCTGAGGAGATTAGAGCTGCTTACTGAAGCCCACTGGACTGAACTAAAGAACTGAAAAGATTACATATTGTGCAAATTGGCTCTATTAATTAGAATAGAGTAGTTTTAAGCAGTACTTAATTACATGTTTCAATACTCTGAATTGTTCTCTGCTGAATGCCTGTTGACAATATTGGCAGCAGGGAGGAGAGAAGTATTTTCACTGACCAAATTGTAATAAGGAGTGGAGGTCACATGCCCCTTTGAAATATGCTGCTGCATTAATTTGATGCACTGACCTTCAGTTTTCTGTGTAATTAGGATGAGCTCATCCAGCCTCATGAACTGGAAGAAGAGGCATCTCCAATAGGCAGCCCTGATGCTCCGTGGTTCTGACTTTTAATGATCTAGCATCTTAACAATGGGCATGTGATCTCTAGGAAAGGGGAAGAATGGAGTCAGCTGACTTTGAGTCTAACTACTGACCCCTTGAATTGAAATAAGGTTGACAGGAATAGGCAGAGAAGGCAAATCTCCTCGTTAATTAGACCCCCATTTTTCAAGTAGTGGTGGCGGCTGTGGCTTAGCACAGTCTGAAAAAGGCAAAGACCGTAAATGAACCCTGTGCTAGGGCCTCGCCTTAGAAGCTAGCCATTTCCTTTCATCTAGACTTGAAGTGGTTCATTGTATTTCTCTCTTCTTCAAAGCTCCTAAATTTAAAGGAGCTGTTGTCGCAGATCTCTAAGCCCATGTTTAATCAACATGGCCCGTCAAGGCAGTTTTGCCTTGGGACAGTGAATAGAGCAGCTTTATGTAGAGAGGTACTCAATAAATATTTTAATGAATTAAATGAGATAGTTAAATTCTAGGTTGAAATGTTTACACTTAGTTGCCTAGATTAGTCATATTGAACATATTTGTTAATGATTTGGGAGAGCAGGGACACAGAAAAAAACCTTTGGGTTTTATAAAGAGAAATGGACTCTTGCAGGTAAAACAAGAAGCTGATCTCAAAAAATAGTTTCAGACCAACAGAGAAATCACAGTAGACAAGTGGTTTTAGAGCCTTTTATAGCCTTACCCTACTTTTCCTCCCCATCCAAAAAAAGAAAAAGAGAGAAAGAAGGTGGTGGGGGGTGGTGAAGAAAGGAGAGAGAGGGAAAGGAAGAAGGAAGGGAAAGAGAAGAAGAGAGAGACACAGAAATAGAGGGGGAGAAAGGAAAGGAGAGGAAGAAAGGGAGGGAGGGTGGAGGACCGTGTGTTAAAAGGCAGAGCTGCCCTAGATGAGTGAGGGAAAGAACTCAGGAGCCTCCCTGGTTGAATTCTCCAGCACAGCCCTACACTGAAGACTACTATTGTACACTCTTCTCCAATAAGAAACTATTCCTTAGAAATCAAAATTCCCCAAAATGCTCAACACAGTCTCAAAAAAGTATGACTAAAAAAATACTAATGCTAAATCTAACATATTATCATGATACAAATCCATAAAAGTTGGAAGAGTCCAAAGATAAGTGGAGAGATTTGTGGGGATTTGAAATAAGGGTAGGAATAATTCAGAACTGATTTCCTATACGGTATGTATTGGAACCTTTGAGAGAATGCCTGTGGGTGAGAGGAAGATGATAGAAAGCTTTCAGGACTCTGTCTCACACAGGCCTTATGAACAGATGTCAACAGATACCTGGTGGTTTGTTGGTCAGTGAGTAGGGAGGGAGAATAGGTTTATAATATCTTGGAAGTGAGAATGTAAGAGCTCCTGAAAAAGAAAGTCTTAGAACAAATGAGAAGAAATAACCTAACATGTAGCTCATAATGAAGATAGGTAAAGCGTTAACCATGCTATAACTTGAGGAGGTAGGTGGATGGATGAATATCGATAATGCACTATTAGTATAGCACATAAGAGTATTAGTATAAATGAAAAGTGCTTCTGTTGTATACTAATTTTTTGAGGCTGAACAGATCAAAGAATTTTATATATGGAAATTAGAGACCTGTGTGATCACAGATCATTTTTGTCACAAAACATATCTTAGAGCCTCTGCCCAAGAGAAAAAATTAATGTGAAGGAAACATTGCTCAGAATAACATGTACTTTAATTAAAAAGTCATGATTTGGCTATTCTATATTTAAGTTTTTATCAGTTTTTAGTGAGCAACAGGTATTCAGATGTTTTTGGCACTGGTACAACAGTTGCCCCTTATGCATGGGGAGGTACGTTCCAAGACGCCTAACTGGTTGCCTAAAACTGCAGATAGTACAGAACCCTGCGTACACTATGTTTTCCCTATACGTACATATCTTTGCTATAGGTTAATTTATAAATTAGGCACTGTAAGGATTAACAATAACTAATCATAAAGTAGAACGTTTATAACAATACACTGTTACAAGTTTCGTGACTGTGATCTCCCTCTAATAATCTAATAACTGAGACAGCTGGACAGTGTATGCACCATGGATCCACCAGTCAAAGGGATGATTCTGGCCCTGGCAGGATGGAGCAAGACAGCATGAGATTTCATCATGCTACGCAGAGCAGCTTGTGGTTTAAAACGTATGAATTGCTTATTTCCAGAATTTTGCATTTAATGGGTTTAGACCACAGTTGAACACATGTAACGAAAACCAAGGAAAACAAAACTGCAGGTAGAGGGGGACTACTATTTTGAGTATACATGGCATGTTCAGGAACTGCCTCCCCAAGAAAAACTTGTAAAGTATTGATTGTAATGCTGATTGATTATTAATGCTTACAGGTTACATGTAAGATCAGAACACACACACAAACACACACACACACACACACACACACACACACACACACGTAAAATGAGTGAAGATAAGTCAGACCAAAGGGAAAATAGGGATAAGAGCAGGAAACGGAAGGTTACTACAGAAATGGCCCTGTGTTTCCTAGACACCGATGCAGAAATAGAAAACATAGCTCTTCCCTTGGTTCCTTATGTGGAGGAAAGACCCGGAAGCCCGAGCGCCATAACTGTGCCTGGTGCTGAGCCCTGAAAAGAACTTCTGGGAATCCAGAGATCGCACTGTGTTATCTAGTGAATCACACTTTCAAAATATCTGTACCTATATTTATATAATGAAACCCATAGAACCTGTGTAAATCAAAGATTTATATACTTATGTTTAATTGAAAGTAATATGAGAGAAAATGAAAGAGTACAAGATTGCATGTTTACCTGTTATATTAGTTTTCAGCAGATATTTATGAAACAATTGGAATGTGGTTGGAAAGGCCAAAAAAGGATGTAAACAATTAACTAAAATGCAACCATTATAGATTTTCCCTAATAAAAAAATAACAGATAACCCTGGCCAGTGCAGCTGAGTTGGTTGGGGCATTGTCCCATTCACCAAAAGGTCTTGGGTTCCATCTCCGGTCAGGGCACTTACAGGAGGCAACCAGTTGATGTTTCTCTCTCTCTCTCTCTCTCCCTCTCTCTCTCTCTCCCTCTCTCTCTCTCTCAGAATCAATAAACATACTTTATTTAAAAAAAGATAAAATATACAGTACCTGAGCAGATAACTTCACCTATAATAACATTAAAATTGAGATCTTCTGCTTATTGTAGTTTATTGACAACAAAATTGGGGGGAAAACCTAAATGTCCACCAGCAAGAGTTAAATCATCTCAGTGTCGCATGGTGCTCATTTATGACCTGCTAAAACTGCATTTGGTAATAAAATATGGATGAGAGTTAGACAGTGAGTGTGTGTGTGCCAGTGGGTGTCTCCGGAGAGGGTTGCTCTCACAGATGATTTCTAAAAACACCTAAAAATATGTTTAACCTAATTTCTAACTTTGTGGTTGAATAACATTCTCTTTCACCTGGGTCAACCTCTTTTTTCTTTTCAACCTGGCTGTATCTCCACTACTTAAATTAAATTAACCTTATTTCAATCCAATTCCAAGTAACAGAAAGAAGCTGCCTCTTGTCTCAGCTTTAACACTCATCTCTCCTAAAACATTTATTTCTATACTAGATTGTCTACTTCGTTTCATCACAACTTATTTTGTTACCAGTCAGTATTTTGGGTACTACAGTTGCACACCGACCTTCAAACTGTTCTGAAGCCTTCTCTTTAGTCTTGTTGATATATCAGGGGTGACCCTCAAAAAACCGGCATTAACTTCTGGAGGGCAGGCACCTTGTTATACAGGCTTCCCCCACTAAATGAGTGTTCTAGTACCCATCTGTACCAGTGTCCCAGCTGGTGTCGTCTTGAAAGGCTGCGTTTGGTTTCAGTTAATTTTTTTTGAAGACTCTCAACATATTTGCCCATTTTGTGATGGGTGTTCTACAAGCACACCTACCCATGCCTCACTGAGAGTTCAGTTTCTGACCCAGAACGGCATGACCCCCATCCACCACCATCCCTATTCACCCCATGTCACCCTGAGAGACTTTTTTTGTTTCCCCTGGATGAAAAAAGTTCTCAAAGGGAAATGTTTTGCCGATGTGGAAGAGGTGAAACAAAAAATGGTGGAAGCACGAAAAGGCATCAAAATCGACAAGGTCAAAAACTGTTTTGAGCAGTGGAAAAAATGTCTCAGGTGTATTGCACCAAATGAAGAGTACTTTGAAGGTGACTGGAGTTTAAACATGTAAGAGTAAATACACAATTTTTATAAATAAACTCCAGGTTTTGGGGGGTCTCCTGTTGTATATGTCTGTTTTGACACAAGTATCTTACTCTCTAAATTACTGTATCTTTATGCTACCTACAAATAAATGATAGGGCTGGCCTATCTTCTATGCAACCTCCAAATAGTCCTTTTCTTTTTTAAAATATTCTTATCATTTGAAATTAATTTTAAGTCCTGGCTGAGTAGCTCAATTGGTTAGAGCCTCTACACCAAGATGCTCTACGCCAAGAGTCCTCATACACCAAGATTGTGGGTTCATCCTGGTCAGGGCATGTGCAAGAATCCCCAATGAATGCATACATATGTGGAACAACAAATCGATGTTTCTCTCCCTTCTCTCTTTCTATCAAAAAAAAAAAAAAAGCCCTGGCTGGTGTGGCTCAGTGTTTGAGTGCTGGCTTGCAAATCAGAGGGTCACCAGTTAGATTCCCAATCTAGTGCACAGGCCTGGCTTGCAGGCCACGCCCCAGTGAGGGGTGCGAGAGGCAACCACATATTGATGTTTTTCTTCCTCCCTTCCCCTCTCTAAAAAATAAAATAAATAAAAATAAAATAAATAAAACCAGTAAAAAAAAATAATTAATTTAATAATAGGTTTGCATTTCTAGAAAATCTCTTTGTATTTTTGCCTGGTACTCTGATCTTTTAAACACTCTGCTAAATATAATTTAACCTTTTCTCAATAACTTAAGCATTATCACAGTGAAACATCATTAATTGCATATTTGAATACAGTGATGCTCAGGTCGGTTAAGGAACTGTTGCTCTTAATCGGCATAAGTCCTGTTTTTTGTGTAGTTTTCCTTTTTTACTGCTTGTTACTAGTTTTCACTGCTAGATACCATCTGTGTGCTTATTTTGTAGCAGTTCTACCCTCAACCCAACCTCCCCTCCTTTTTTTTTTTTAATTTCCTGGCTTTGGTATGTTGTGGCCAGGGAAAATAGCTCAGCAGCTTGTTAAAACTGTTTGTAAAGCTCTGGGTAAATAAGCTTTGAACCAGGACCTTTCTTAGATTATTTGATTACTTGTTGTTTTGTGATGTTTTGGATTTCAGGACACAAACTGGAAACAGCTACTTTGGGTATGTAGAGGCACGTTCCTCTTTATTTGAAGGGAGACCATGATGAGCTCTATTTTAGGTAAATAAGTACTGCTGTTTTTAATTAAGGACTAATATTTAGATTATTTTATATTTTGAGTAGCTAATGGTTGAACTTAATTTATTTGAAGAAGAAGGTTTAGTCTACAAAACAGATATAATTTTGTTTCTGTTAATTTGTTAAGTTCCATAGGATGGCTTCATCTTTCTTACCAAATCATTAAAAATGCTCTTTCTCTGAAATTGATTTTTCTTTTCTTTTAAACTTGTTTGGTAACTTAGATGTCATTTTTGTCAGTAAATACAAGACACCTGAGAAAAGGACTGGCAAGAGGCAAAGCTAGTTCTTTACTTTTAAGGGAACTTACCAAGCTGTGATGGACCACAGGGCAGGACCACAGGGCAACGCAGCCTGAGGAGGATGCTGCTCTAAAGGCTGGAAACCTGACAGATCCGCAGAGTGTTCAGGTTTTGTTGCCTGCATCAGAAACCAAATGGAGTCATTCTTTCCCTCTCTCCATGATCATAAAACAATGGCTTAAAAAGAAAATGTGTTTTGCATTTCAGGTTATGGTTTCGTCGACTTTGACAGTCCTGCAGCTGCTCAGAAAGCTGTGTCTGCCCTGAAGGCGAGTGGGGTTCAAGCTCAAATGGCAAAGGTGAGTTGAGAGCCAGTAATCGCTTCTCTGGCCCCTGACTTCGGTTCTGAAGTCTGACACATTGCTTCTCCTGTAACCATTCACGTTTCTTCTCTCCATCCCATCTGGCCATGGTTACTTCTGCGCACTTGTCCCCTAGCTCCACATCCTCAGTAGTTGTTTCGATGCAGTATAAGCTGTACTTGCTGTTCTGATTCTGTGGAGAAGTCAGACATTTTTAGACATTGGTTATTTATGAACTATAAGTCTACTCTTCATCTAGATGAAGAATATTGCTAAGTGCCATTTATGCCCTAGTCTTTACCACCTAAATGTGACCTTGGGTTATATCATACCTAGCGCCTCTAGTGCACTTATTATACAGTCATATGATTATGTCCCTTTTTCCATGGACCCTTTTTGGTCCTGGAATTTCTATGAAAAATATTTTCAAGCCTGAAGCTCAGCAGTTTGATATTTTGTGCATTCTTTTCAGAAGATCAATAGTTTTATATTATCTGGTTTCTAGAAGTATAGAGGAAGGGAATTTTGTGCTGTCCTCTGCTACTTCTGAGCAGTAGCATGCTATCATTCCCCAAGGAGCAGCTCCATCAGGAAAGAGGATTTATGGAAGTTCAAGGGCTCTGGTAAAGAGATGAGTTACATGCTAAGTACTGAAGGGCATATATGCAGCTACCAGGGTAGAGCTTTTACATTGACTAAAAGAAGCAACATAAGTAAAGATTTTAGGAATTAATGAAAGGTATCACTTTTCTAAAACATTTAATATTATTAAAGTTTGGATTTTACTTTGCATTTTCTTGAACTCCAGAATAAGAAATTAAACAAACTGTAAATGTTAGGTACCATGGTTTTCAGATTATTTGTCCATAAGATAGAGCAATTTCCTGTGACTTTGTTGAAAAATAGTGACTATGAGTTATTCCTTCAAGTTATTGCTTCAAGTTATTCCATTGTTATTATTCAATACCTGTATTGTATAATGGTTTATTGAATGTTTAATTTTTCCTCTACTCCATCTGTTTTAACTCACACCGTGAAGCTCCTGCTTCCTCTCTCGTGGATGAAATCCAGGGCAGGTCATAACTTCTCTGAACACCCTCATGATTCTAGAAAGTCACTTCAGTTGTTTCTCTCATTTCAGGCCTTTCTCATTAAGTTTTTTTGGTAGAATGCTTACTGATTTTTAATATACAAACTTCATGGGACATAATTATCTTCCGGTACATTTTGGCTGTTTCTGTATATATTTATACCAACCTCAATACAATATTTTAAACCATCTGTTGTATGAGGAAAGTCTCAAGCTACATCAGTGGTCCCCAACCTTTTTGGCACCAGGAACCAGTTTCGTGGAAGACAGTTTTCCCACAGAAGGGGCGGTCATGGAGCTCAGGCAGCAATTCAGGGGGTAGGGAGTGGAATAAAGCTTCCCTGTCTGGCCCGCACTCAGCTCCTGCTCTGCAGCCTGGTTCCTAACAAGCCACAGTTGGGGACCCCTGTTACATTATAAATACAGTTTATAAAGTGCCAAAATCATGGGTAGATGCTTTGAAAGTGCTCAGTCAGCTAAGGGAATGGGTGTCTTGGCTGTTGATTCTAAAAGAATTCAGCGTACAAAGCAATTGTCTGCTAACAACCACATTGATCACTTGCTAATCAGGAAGGATGTTTCAAAGGTTTATCTCCCAACATAACCATTTATTACTTGTGTGTATACACACTCAGAGAGAGAAATGTAACAAAGGTATTTAGTTATATTTTAGAAAATTGGCAGGTGTAATTAATGTGTCATACATTATAATTTTTCCTACTTGAAATGTAAAACAGACTTCTAGTTCACATTTTGATGCTGAATGTCTGATTTTCAAGAACATGTTACTGATGTTAAATGTGTGATGCTTGTAATTTAAATGTCCAATCCATTCTATTTGACAAAATTTTGAGTATCATATAATGGTAAAGCTTCTCCCTTCCCCCAGAAAAGGTCTCCTCTAAGCAGTAAGCCTATAATGGAATGGGGAGTGTAGTTAGTGTCTTTCCTATTTCCCAAACTTGAGTTTTTCCCACTTTTCCATTAGCTCCTGAGCTGTGGTTTCATACATAGCAATGTGAATTTTCATAACCTTACATACCCTGGTTAATTCATTATAGGAAAGTGGATGGCCATGGTCCCTTATCCCCTCTAGGGCCGGAGCAGTGCTGAACGATGGGAAGCTTCCTGACCTGACAGTGATGTCAGGTGGTGTTGGTTTCTCCAGCCAGACAGGGCACCTGTCCTGAGCATTCCACCCTTGTAGAATGCTTTGGGAGCATGTCAGAGATCCCTTACCACCATCATCACCCCAGTTGATCTTTCTCTAATAGTCCCTTGAAGGTAGAGAATGCGTGTCTTCAGCCTCCCACAGCCCCTCTCTATTAGGACATCCTTGCCTTCAAGACAGCCTTCTTGGGAGGATCTACCACAGGCTCAGGCCAACAACTGTACCTTGTGTGCCCACATCTGACCTACATTTTTGCCAGCCATCCCTACAGAAGTAGTTACTTTCCAACAACATTTATTAGGGCCCTTCTACCAGCCTTTACCAGCCTTTTACCTTTTAGCTTCCTCAGGTCTAAGTCAGACCTTGACCCATTGTGTCCACCATAACCCACAGAACACAGATGAAGCCTTGGCGTGGTCTCTCGAAGCTCCTCTTGCTTGACTGGTGGCGATAGGGAAGAAGCCCCTGTGAGACTCAGACTGTATCTGTGTGTCTCTCCACAGTCATACTCATTCTCAGCCTCTTCAGTGTCTCAGACACAGAGGGAAAGTGGTCAACCAAACATCCCAAGTGGGTTCTCAGCCAGCTCCTATGCAGACGCTCTTTAGGTGGCCTGGTTTCTCACTGGATATGGGAGTGCCTGACACCCATTTTTCTGCATTCTCTGCTGAAATGTCAAAAGAGGCCTATTTTAGCAGTCTGCTACAAATGTAGAAGCCTTATTTAGGGCTGGCCCCAAGTAGGACTTACCTAGGCATCTTTTCAGTGACTACTATTAAGGAGCATAGGTTATTAAATATACTCTGTTTTGAAGAAGTCTTTACAATGCCTTTAGTCGAAACTGGACTGGATATAGATTGGCAGTTGTATATGCCAGCTCTCCCATGAGTTGATGATAGCACTGTTCAGAGACCTCCTTAGGAGGCTTGGTCCTGTAAATAGACTAGAAAAAAATGATCCTTTCCTATATCATCTCCAGGGAAAGAAGAGGACACAGGTTCAGAGACTCATGCTGTGCCAACATTCTGCACCTTATGAATTTCTTCAGGTCTTTGTAGAATGAGTTTCCTGGATCTGATTTTTTTTTTTTTTTTGGTCTTACGTCATTAAAATTACAAAAGGTATTTTAAATGCAAGAGTCCATTGTTTTATACCATAGAACCATGGATTTGAGTATGTGGAGTTGACTCAGGCTCTCCATGTTGCCTGAGTTAAAGTATACCTGACACACACCTTTTTGGAGACAATTTTTTAAAGAAGTTTAGGTTTGACCCCATGGTTGGGTAGTAAGGGACAGCACCATCCACTTTCCTCTAGGAAATTAATCAGGATACAAAAGGTTTTGAAAATTCACATTGCCATGTATTAAACACTTGCTTTCTTATGTAATCAGAAAAAAGTTACGGGGTGTTCTACTAGAGGAGTCCAGGGGATGAGGGAGAATATACTGCTTGACACATTGGCTACCTGGGTTGAAAAGGACTCTACACACATTCAGAACTGAATTGCAAAACTGCCAATAAAGAGCCTTAGACAACAGTGACTTTTTTATTTGTGTTTTAATTCCTAGGGCCTTAAATGTTATCTGGCATATAGTAGCTATTAAATATTTGTTATGTTAATGATCAAAAAAGCCAGTTAAGTGGCAGATACTGAGAATTAAGAATGGGACATTTATAAATATTCATTGAGCCCTGACTGGTATGGCTCAGTGGATTGAGTGCTGGCCTGTGAACCAAAGGGTTGCTGGCTCAGTTCCTGGTCAGGGCACATGTTTGGGTTGTGGGCCAGGTCTCCAGTGGGGGGCACATGAGAGGCAACCACAGATTGATTGATGTCTCTCTCCCTCTCTTTCTCCCTTCCCCTTTCTCTAAAATAAATAAATAAATAAATATTTTAAAATAAATAAATAAAAATAAAAATATTCATTGAACTCTGTCCATGGAGTACCTGATGAAACTTAGCAAAGATTTTCTTTCCAAGGTCTCAAGGCCAATCCTGTTTATGCTACACTCTGCATTTGTCTCAAATGTATGCATTTTTAAAATAAAAGACTCGGAATCTATGAAAAGAAAAACTCAGATAATGAGCTAAAAAGATGTAAAACTCGAATGAGCTTTAGTGACATCTGTTAATAGAGAGACTTGTGTAAGCCTTTCAGCAGAGCCTTTTGGGCCTGCCAGGGGTCAGCAGATCATCCTGTGTTATTTGGCTGGTGGTAAGCCTGCACTCCCCCTGCCCCCCAGTAAATAGGCAGTTAAAGGAGCAGGAATTGAATTCCTCTTCCTCACAGAGGCCTACCAGGCTTCAGGCAGTTGCATTCACAAGCCATTAAGCAGTGAGATCTGCGGGTTGGTGAACCTATTCAGTACAAGAGAAAACAGATGTCTGGTCTTCCTGCCAAGCCCCTTTCTTGCATTTTAGGAACCATTCCACACGCACAGGGAGGTTTTGTTCATTTCTTTCAGATGATGACTGAGTGCTCTGCACCACGCGGGACCTCCAAGTCCCGCTTTCCTACTCAAGTGAACATTAGTAGCCATTTATCCCTCTCATGGCCAATGTGGAATCCAGTTTTCTACTTGTTAGAGAAGCCATTGAAGCCTTTCCATGGATATAAAGAGGCCTGTTGGCCCCATTTTTATGTTTGGCCACCCATAATTTACAGAAGAACTGTTTTTTCAGACATAGTATTGTATGTAATAAAACAGTTACGCTTGTCACTGATTTTAAGGAAACTAAATTACCCTCATTCAAGAACCACCCCCCACTTACTACAAGTATAATGTATTTTGTTCACTGTGAATGGATGGTAATTAGTATGCGTGGACACTTTGAGGGTTAAATATTTTTGTGGCCAATGCTGTCAGCTTGGAGTTTCCTTTTTTTTTTTTTTTTTTAATTATCACAACTGTGTGGACAGTGTTTCCAGAATAAGTTGACCATTTGAAAAGAAAAATAACATTAGTTCTAAGGGTTATTCCAAATGAAGAAACCTAATTGAGTTGTTGCCATTGAAAACAAATGCATTAAAATCATAGAAAATATTTGCTTGTATGTAGTCTGCTCTGTGTCACTATTTATCAAAGACTGGGTTAAGAGCTCAATTACTTTCTGGACTCTAGCCTACAATATTTATGATACATACTTCTTTTGTGACATTTTTTATGCTATATCTTTGCCCAAGGAGTGTTTAAGTCTCTTCAGTTAACGGGGTTCCCAGCTTTATCCTAAATCAGACTAAGCATGATTCAGAAATCTTTCTAATTGGATAGGTTTGATCATATCACTCTGTGCCTCCCAGAGCTCCGCATTTTTCAGGGTGTGGCTTTCTCACTGCAGTTTCTCCTTCCTCCTCCCCCCACCCACCAGAGTGCATGAGGTCACAGGGAAAGCAGGCTTACGTCTCTGGAGTGTGAGCATTACTTGAAAGTATTAGGACAGAAATATTGTTTCTATAGTGAAACAAACTTGAATAATTAAGTGGCACATTGCAAAATTTACACACACACCCGCACACCCTTTTTTTTCCCTCTTTTTTTCCGATAAAGCACAAGGCTTCAAGGAACCACGGCAGTCCTTGCCATGCTGCTTTGGCCTTTGCCTACAGACTCTTCAGGATCCACAGTCGTTCTCCCTGCTGTTAGCACTGCTTAAGTGGAAAAGTTGGAGGAGCAACAACTGACAAAATAAAACCCAACTCCTTAGGTAGCCTTTCACAATCTGGTTTCAGCCTCCTGGCTTCTGCTTGTTTCTCAAATTTCAACTCAATATCATGCCTTCTAAAAAGTCTTCCCTAAGCTTCCTAAGACAAGTTCCCCCGGCTGTCCTCCCACTGTCCTTTGTACAGGTCTGTGTCATAGCATTCATGAAACGTGTTTTTATCTCCCGACTTAACTGCTGGAAGACAGGGCTGGTTTACAGTGAGTCTGGGTGGATGAGAGCCACCGCCAGTGTCGGTCAGCTGTAGTAAGTACGCTACAGTGCCCTAGATACCCACCTTCAGACAGAAAGGACCCCATCTGTGTTGGCCAGTTAAGGACCAGACTTCCACAGGAACAAATTGTGATTAATTGGGTGAACCTAGTGTAGACAGTGAGTGAAGTAGAAATAGAATTTTACCTCTCACCCCATCCATCTCAGGAGAAATAGAAAACTTTAATCCGTAAGACCATGTAGCTGTTCCCGATATTTTGAAATATTTTATCTATTATTGTCATGCATTCATTAAACAAACCACTTTCAATTTTTATACTTAAAAGATATGCACTGTATGTAATTGGTATTAGGAGGTTTGCTCAGCAGACCACACTGAATTTATCTGATTTCCATACAGGCAAAGATGGTTGCCACTTTGTTTAGTCTGTGGAAAGATGAATGAGGGTGACTATTCAGTTTGCTATTGAACATTTGAAGATTTCTTAATATTTTCTTCGACCCAGCCACACGGACACACCCCAAGAGTCTGGAGCCCCCAGGCTGGGAGCCTGCTCTGTGCCTTCAGAACCAGCCTGGTTCCTTGCTGGCGTCTGGTCAGAGCCAGGAAGTCCCAGGGACAGTGCTTTCTGCTCATCGTTTCTCAGTCTGTGATAACTTTAATTCTTGGGAATGCCAAGGTATTTTTCATTTTCTAGGATACCAGATTGTTATTTAAATCTTACCAGGAAAATCAATGTTTACTTTCACATGAGGGGACTATAAAAGGAAAAGATTCACTTCAGGTCTCATTAGTGCTAGAACACATTTGAAAGTAGAGACTTTGTGCAAATTCAAACGTGCATATGCTTCACATGTATTTTTAAAGCACTGAGCATTTTGGAAATCTAAAATATAATGACTGTGCTATTTTGTTGCCTAAAGCTAAAACATCAGTTAATGACTTTATTGATAGTGCTTATTAAAGAAATAGTATAAGCTTGCATAGTTTAATATGTAAAGATACAGTTGGTTAATAAGATCAAAAGAAAGCCTGATTTAAAATTAAAATTAAGGCTATCCTAATTTCACAATTACAGAGGTGAATTTTGACTTGGTCAGATGTATTCCAGTAATCATATATGTTGTTTCCTTGATGACTTGAACACCATACTCTTCATAAATATACCTGTTACTGGTTCTCAGAAAATTCTACTAGTATATCTTTGGTTTTAGCTGATTCTACCTCAGCAGAGGAACAATGAGAAGGAAATGACCTAATTATTGCTTCTTGAATTTTCATGTGCAAATAAATCACCTGGGAACCTTGTGAAAATGCAGCTTTTGATTCTGTAGGTCTGGGACAGGGACTGAGATTTGGCATTTCTGATACGCAAGCAGGTAATTCTGACACTACCAGTCCCCGGGTCACTCTGAGTAGCCAGGATGTAGCAAAACTCCCCTCCCCCACCTGCTCTAGAGTTGATCATTTTGTACGACTCTGAGCTTCCTTGTTTTTTGTTAACTTAGGAGCTCTTCTTTTCCCAAGTGATCACAACTCAAAAGTAGTAAGGACTCTGCCATAGAGTAGAGGAGGGGATTTGGGGCCGAGACCCACTGGGCTTCAGATGGCTTGGTACAGAATCCCACATGTGTTTCGGGATTAAATTATTAGCAGTAACAACCTTCTACACGATGGTGTCCCTGCAGTAGACTCCTAAAAACAGTGGTAGAGAAGAGGTGGGTTATTTTGGGAAGACTGCAGGCAGCTGGGAGTTGTGGTTCCATGGGGGGTCCTTTCCAACTCAGCCGTCCCTGCCAGCAGCCCCACTCCCAGGTCTGCTGAGAAAGGCTCAGTGGCTTGTGTCTGACCTGCAGAGACTACCCAAGCTTCAGGTCCTGTTTTCGAGAGTCCAGGATGACTTGTGTGTTCTGTAGTTGCAGGATCTTCCTAGTGATACTTTTAAAGACTGAGCAAAGAGAGTGGCTAAATAAAAGCAGGTGTGTCAACATATCTCACCTTCTATTGGAAATCAATGGGCAATTCTCTGTTCTGTTTTAGCAACAAGAACAAGATCCTACCAACCTGTATATTTCTAATTTGCCACTGTCCATGGATGAGCAAGAACTTGAAAATATGTTGAAACCATTTGGACAGGTTATTTCTACAAGGATACTACGTGATTCCAGTGGAACAAGTCGTGGTGTTGGCTTTGCTAGGTAAGCACACTTTCGTACCATTATTGTGCTACCAACATGAACTCTGCAAAATTTCCCAGAACATAAATACTGAACAAGAAGAGATTTTAAGCTATAATTTTGGGAGCTAGCTGCACAATGAACTTAAAGTATGTATAAATATTGGTGTGCATTTTCCCAGATCTTTTGAAAGTCCATTAGTATGGTTGAACCTGAGGTCACTACTATTTAGTGACTCCAGGCAAGGAAATATTACATGAGCAATAGTTCTGAAAGTATGTGCCCTTAATATGTTATTAATTAGACCAGGATGCTTGTAACATCTTCAGAATAACAATCCCCGACTCCTGAATTTCATACAGATGTCAGTACAGTTTTTCTCATTAGATGGAAGTTGGATTCATCATCAATAAAGTCAGTGAGTCACATTTTTAAATAAAACATTTCAGACTTTAAGAAAAGTAAGACAGTGATATGACATCTGTCTAACCACCAGTTGTTACACCAATGGTAACGTTTTACAGTTTTGCTTCAGCTTATTTTCTTAAGAAGTAAAATCTTGCAGATAGAGCTAAACTGCCCTCACCTGTTCATCTTACTTTTGTCGCTTCCTCCCCAGAAAGGATGCCAGTGCAGTGGTTAATTTGGTTTCTAAAGGAAAAATCTGAATTAGAAGGAGCTTTGATTTGTTATATAGTTTTAATCTGAAAGATTATTTTGTGTCGTGCCTTAGGAATCTGTTAATACTGTGCAATAACAGATAATGTCTACATGTCTTAAAGTATTGATTTTGACTTTTGGAGGAAAAATTGCTGAAATCTTACTTTTATATGCATTATCCCATTTGATGTCAGTCAGTGTACTACCACAGACTATGAGATAACAAAGCAAGTGTTGTTTACTATTTTACATATAAGAAGATTGAGGCAAAGACGGGACTTTTTTGATTGTCAGTGGGCTGCCAAGTAATGAGGCGAGGTCTTCTGGCTTGTGGCCCCATTGCCCTTTCTGTCGGGCCAGATAATTTTATGATGCAACCGAGATAGTCTGCAGTTGAAAGTCACCAAGGTTAGCATCTCCAGTGTGCACTTGATTGTTTAAAAGGATCCAAGTGAAACAAGGAAAAGCCCAGTGCCGTCTCAAGCTTGTCACCTCTGTGGGTGTTCTGAAAGCAGATCAGGTAGTTTTATTTCTATATCCAAAGATGGAATCCAATTAAATTCTGCTGCTTTTTAAAGCTATTATTATTTATTAAAACCTGGTGTAACTCTGGGTGGTCCAGGAGTGTAGCGCATTTTGGATAGATAATTCAGTGTTTCTTCCATTAAAGACAAGTCAAAATAATTTAATTCCCCTGAAGTGTTTCTCAAATGTTTTTAGCCCCCTGCAGATGATGTAGAATAAGTTGTGAAGTAAGGCTCCATCCTTTAAGTTACTCCTCCAAATCCAAGAGTAAAAGGAAGGTACATAATTGACTTAAATTTAATGTTAAACTTGAAGCACATGTAAAAACCGTATAAGGTACAACATCCTCTGACATTAGTTCTCATCACAGCTTTTGAGTCTTTCATTTTGTGACTGTGTGAACGGAATGAACATCTTTAAAATATTCTAGCAAACAATAAATACACTGGTGTTTTAAACTAATTTTTGTGTTTAATTCAGTATCATGACTAACAAAGCTATTGTGTATTGATTGTCAGCTTTCCAACAAGTAGATAAAAATTATACATGCATGGTCTTAAACACTCCAGATGTAATTTACTTCTTTTGTGATTCAGAATGTAGTCGTTAACATTTATTTTACTGTGGAAGCATGCCAGCAACAGTTAGATACGGGACAGGGTAAGCCTGATTTCTCTCACTCACTGTCTCGCCAGGCTTCGTTGGTACTCACTGAACCTGTAAGAATGTACTCACATGCCCAGGACAAAATGAAAACTAAGAAGTCTCTAAATATTTGTGTTTTTTTTTTTTTATAAATATAGAATGGAATCAACAGAAAAGTGTGAAGCCGTTATTGGTCATTTTAATGGGAAATTCATTAAGACACCACCTGGAGTTTCTGGTATGCTGTTTGTCTAAAATTTTATCAGTAGTCTTTTTTATATAATATGTGTATACTTTTAGCACATGAGGACTTGTCAAAGAACAAAAAAAAAAATCTTCATTTAGCTTTTTAAAGTTTATTTTTTTGCATCTGCAAATAGGACTTAGTAATTCACCTCTCTCCAGATGCTGGGTGTTTAAATGTGAATGGAAGCTGGCCCACTGGTAAGGATTTGACTTGTACAGCCATAAGAAGCTTCTCTTCCATTGATATTTAAGCTGTTCTCTAATCCACCTTATCACCATCCTCAAGAAATCTGTCATTCAGGCACATCTTTGAGGACTGTGATACTTTCCAACCCAGCTCCTCCCGTGGTTGCCATCCCCCCATTACAGTGTCTGGACCTCAACTCCTATGGCCACTCTGTCCACTTCCTCCCATTGCTCTGCCTTGTGTTGTGACCAATAACACCTCACCTCTGTAGCTTTTCATTCCAGCATCACACCTGATAGCTCCCATTCAGCCCGATCTGAAATACAAAGGGATTCTTCCATGTTCACATTTTATTGTCCTTCTTTCCCATCCCATCTGGTGTGCGTGTGTGTCTCTTTCTATATATCTATCCATCTGTATGTATATCTAGCACAAACACACACCCCTATATTTTTTTAATTGATTTTAGGAGGGGGAGGGAGAGTGGGAGAGAGACAGACAGAGGCAGACATTAATTTGTTGTTCCACTTATCTATGCATTCTTGTTTATGCCCCTCACCAGGGATTGAATCCACAACCTTGGTATATTGGGATGATGCTCTAACCAGCTGAGCTACCAGGCCAGGGCTTTGCTCTCCATTTTTGAGTGCTAGAACCATTTCTTTAGCAGCATCCTCAGTTTCCTTGTACTCCATCCCTTGGTCACCTCCCTTGGCTTGGCAGAATGCTGAACTTGGATTAATCCCACAGCAGTCCACCTTTACTGCTCCTGTTACATCCAGGCAGGGAAAGGCTGTCTCCCCTCGACCAGACCCTCAGCGTCACTGGTCCTCACCAGCATCCTCACCCTGCCCTAGAAGCAATTCTCAGTTTTCACCATCCGGCTCAGTCCCTTCCCCACCCCACCCTCCATTCTAAGCAGATAACTTCACTTCCTATTTGATGAGTAAAGTTGAAATCAGCAAGCAGAAACACCATTATCAACTTCCTGCTTCCTCCCAACAGGGAGAACCTCCCCTCTAAAGCCTCAAGGACCAGCGATTCAGAGCTGTGCCCTTTGTCCCATCCTGTGAGGGCCTTGCTCTGCCAGTTATCCCCTCCCTATAATTTGTCTTTTTCTTTTTTTCTTTTTTTTCAACAAAACCAAAAACCTTTATTTTTAATTAGTAACAGATCTCTGGCAAACTATTCGGTGGAAAAATGGAAGAAAATGCACACATACTACTAAGAACAAAAACCCTGATCATAACTACAATAGATATTTTTAAAGCACAAAACGAAATTCTGTGCAAATATATTTTGATAATTTCTTAGAAAAATCTGTCCATTTGTGTTTGAGATGGTTCAGGTCTCTGCTCTTGAAACTAAATTAAGCTAAACACTTTCTAGCCCCTTCTCACATACACCTTACAGAATTGTAGTCCCCCTCCTCACTTATCATTCATACCTCAACTTTCTGGAATCTGACTCTCCCCATAGTATACAACTGGAATTCCTTGAGGTCAGCTTACCCTCCTGGTCCGGTAGGGCTGCCCTGACAAAGTACCACAGACTGGTTGGCGTAAACAATAGAAATAAATGCCTGGTCTCAGAGCTCTGGAGGCTAGAAATCTAAGATCAAGGTGCCGGCAGGGCTGGCTGCTTCTGAGGGCTGTGAGGGAAGATCTGTTCCAACCTTGCTCCTTGGCTTGTAGATGGCTGTCTTCTCCCTCTGTCTCTCACACCATTATCTCTCTATGCCTGTCTGTTTTTGTGTCCACTTGTCACTTTTTTATAAGGATACCAGTCATTGGATTCGGGCCCAATGTAATGACCTAATTTTACTGTAAAGACTCTAAGTAAAGTCATACATTCTGAGGTACTGTGAGTTAGAACTCCAACTTCTGTGCACATACCCAAAGGGAACAGAACTGAACAGTGAACACTTACCTCCTGGTGATTAAGTCTGGAGGCTTTCCTGTCTCTTCCATGGTGGGTCCGCCTGCTGCGTTTGGTACTGCTGGTCCCTCACTCATCCTTGAAATGTGTCCTTCCTTAACTGATGCCTTACCTATCTCCCTAGTTCTTACCCTTTTTGTGTTAATTCCTGTCTTTCATGAGCTTGTTTTCTTTTATCTACTGCTTAATTATTAGTGTTTCCCTGAATTCCATATTTGGCTCACGATTCTGCTAGATTTCATCCTTTCTCAAGGTTCCAACTCCTGTTCACATCAGGTGACTCTCAGAATTCATCCCTCATCCTGGCTTTCCCCGAGTTTCAGGCTGCCTGGCCTCGGTCACCTTGTGTTTGCCTACTTCAAAATCAGATTCGTCCCCCTTCCCATCTAACCCTGCTCCGCTTCTGGTTTTCCTTTCCTGTGTGAGTGTAAGCAGTGTCCACCTAGGCACCCAAAGCAGAAACCCAGAACTGAATATCCTGGGCTCCCCCAACCCCTACACTTACTGTCTCTCACAGACAAGTCTTTCAAGTCCTTGCATTTTCTCCCTGATTGTTTCCAGAATCTACCATCTCCCCTCCATCCCTCCTGCCACCATCCAGTTGAACCCCTTGTCTCTCACCTAGGCCGTCCCAGTGGCCTCCTGATTGTCTGCCCTATCTCTAGCCCTTCCTTTCTCAGATGGCATTCCTAACTGCAGTCAGAGAGACTTAGGTAAAATACCATAGGCCCTTGTGTCACTTTACTACTAAAAGTCCTGCCCCTGGCCCCCACACATAACCCTTGAAGAAGGAGCTGGGATTCCTCAAACGATACTGGCTCATTCTCCGTCCTGCCCCCTCTGCTCCCAGTCTCACTGTTTCTCCTGGGACCCTGAACTACAAACGTCATTCCAAACATACCATGCTGCTTCAGTTCTTACCTGGTTTCCAATTCCTCGGGTCCCTTTGGTGCCCTTTAATCTGGCTGTCCGTCTTCACCCTTCAAGACTGTCCAAGGGTCGCATCCCCCTGGAAGGGCCTCCTCTGACCCAGTTGGGTTACCCTCTGTTGGCATGGTGCCCTGAGGACACCCACCTGTATCACACAGCATTTAACATGTTTACATGTGTCAGTCCATTAAACTGAAGGGTCTTCTAAGGCAGAAACTCTTTGCTCATCTTTCTGTTTTCATACCTAGCATAGTATTTAGACCATACTAAGCAACAGTGAATACTTGGTGGTTTTGGATAAATTTTACTACACAATTCACTATGACAGTATTACCTGTTCACAAGCTAGCATGCTAGTGGCTGACCACAAACCAGAAGTTTAACTGGTGTTCAGTATTTATCCTGATGTAGCTCCAAAGTTCCATCTTTAACTGAATGGCTGTTGATTATGATTAAGGATTCACTTTAATTTTTTGTATCCAGTTGAGTGTCACTCACTTCATAGAAAACCTTTCCGTAAGTACGTGTGATACCACAGACAGCATTCATCTTATTATGGTAAAATCTCACAGCACACAGTTTGCATGGCTGTACATGAGCTTGAACTGCCTACAGGCACAAGTGTGGAGCATAAACTCTGAGACCTGAAAATAAACTATTCCAGGGAACTCAAGCTTGTGAAAGAGCTTCCTTTTCTGTTGTTAGTTTTCTTCTTCCATCAACAACACTGGAATTGAAAGAGAAGAAAAGGGCATGTTTTTACCCTCCAAGATTAAATGTAAACCCTGCCCTGCAGGGCCTCCGCATTAACCTCCGTGCCCACCTGCCCCTCATGTTTTCCTCCCTTCCCTGTGTCACCCTTTGCACAGCCAGGGCCCCAGAGCATCCGTCCTTTGAAGGGCTGATTATCCACCCACCTACGCCTTCTTTACTTTCTCAGCTTATCCCTGCATGCAGCAAAGAAAGTTTGAGAGGGAAGAAAATCCCAGCACACATTTGTTTTTGATGTTGTTATCAGTCTGAGATAAGCTTTACCAGTTCCCTGAGTGAAATAGATTTCAGAGTGTCCCAGGTGGAGCTTGGACATTTCCTTTTTTCTCCAAAGGATAACATGGTTATATCATTTAACTGTTTTGGGGGGTTGGTTTTTTTTTTTTTTTTTTTTTTTTTTTTTTTTTTTTTTTTTTTTTTTTTTTTTTTTTTTTTTTTTTTTTTTTTTTTTTTTTTTTTTTTTTTTTTTTTTTTTTTTTTTTTTTTTTTTTTTTTTTTTTGAAGTGGGTTTTATGATTGTTGATCCCACCCATTCAAGGAAAAAGAAGACCTGGATTTCCAAACCACATGTAAATGATTCTAGGATTCTCTGTACCTTGCAACCAGTAGAAAATGGTTTCTTCCAACCTGTGCCAAGTGTCAGGTGGGGCACAAGAAACAGATGATTCCTCTTACATTGAGATGATTGCCAGGGTGTGTGTGTGGGTGGGGGGAGTATCTGTGCAGTCAAGCCATTGTCTTTGTAGTGAATCAGAATTAATTTCATGCCATTGTCTAATGTTTAATGACCTTTCTTGTGTGTTAGTCTTGGTTCCCACCTAGAATGTAAGTCTTTGGCTGCAGGGGCTGTATCTTGTTTTTAATTCTGTGCTCGGCACAGAAAGCCTGTGTGTCGCCCTGTAACAGTGTAGGTCACCATGTGGTTCTAAGAGCATTTTTCATGTGGTGCTCATCACAATAATCATGACGCTTCTTGAGAGCCTTTTTCGACAACTTTTTGCATATAAATAAGGTTGAACTCCCTTTGGGCAGGTGTTGGAAATGTACAGTCTGGTACTTGGAAGCACACTGTCCCAGTGAACCCAACTTTTTCCCAAAACAAGTCCCCAGTGGATTTGAGAACCCACTACAGAATTTGAAACAATTTTCAACTTCTGGATTTTTCCCCTTTTTTTGCATACATGATATGAAAATTCTGTTTGACTACCAGTCTTTTTATTAGGTGCTACTCTCTCCCTCCAATTACCTGAGAGGTTACTTCTTAACGTGACTGTCTCCATGGAGTGCATGTGATTATTTTCAGTAGAACCAGCTGCAAACAAAAATATTGTCAGGCAAGGGTAAATTGAATGAGCCTCCACTTTAATGTTTAAATAATGTGTCTCATTGCTAGGCAGACATAACATTTCATAAATACAGTCCAAGGATGGTTTATTTAATGATGCAAGTTGCTTAGCTAGCATAGGCAGAATTATCCAGGAGGGTTTCTGTCAGAGTCCTCAGATTCTTGCCTGACTGGAAAGTTGCCCATGACATTGGAGCCAAGTACAGAAAAGAAACCCACGTCAGACAGTTTCCAGAAGACACTTGATGAAAATTAACAAACTGAACAGTGAACCCATCTTCACTGGGACACTCCTAAGAAAGTCTGTAGGTGGCTCAGCAGAAGGAGGTCAACTGTGCATGTGAGTTGTCGCAGCTCATGTGCCACGTCATTCTACCAGCACCCTCTTCATCCCAGGGTGATGTGGCCGGGTCTCCCGCCCCTGGCCTAGGGCGAGCTACACAATGCAGTGCATGATTGTAGTTCTGTAAAAATCCACATCACAATGTTTATGCAATCTGTGTTCTGAAATGGCTTTTTAAAAATCAGTGCCTTTGAGACTGAGTTTCTTTCCATAGTTTCAAAGAGGCTTTATCTTTTTTATAGCAAATTCTCCCTTAAATGTACAGTACAGTTTCTGTTGAAAAAAATAATTGTCCATAAGGCCTTTCCTTCTATCCTTCCCCACCTGGTCTCTCATTTTTTTTTTTCTGAAAATGTTGAAGCATTTCCCTTTATTTGGATTTACCTTGGTATTGAGTGCAACGGTTTCCAGGAAGTCAGATTTGCTTAGAAGGTTCCCAGCCAGGGTAAAAGAACCAATGAGCTCTTTCTGTAGAGGTTTAAAATAACTACTTAATATTTACTTGATAAAAATTCCATGATAGAGAATTAGTATGTTGTAGTTTCCCACAAAGTGAATGTGGGAGACAAGAGTTGGGACGTTCTAGTTGGGTAGCACTGACGTCCAAATTAGGAGACATTCCCGAGGCAAAAATGCTGTCATTCATGGCGATGATTCAGGGATTTGTCTAAAAACTCCTCTTCCAGAACCTTCCTAGAAGAAAGTACACTCTCTGAGGAGACTGATGTGCATGGCACATTAGCTGGAGCTCTCCTGGAGCTGCCTGCCCTGATCCTGTTGTTTTGCTTCTCTGGGGGAGACACACACACTCACACACACATTTTGAGTGCCATAGGAGGCAGTGTGACCACCCATCTCTTTCTGGATCTTTCCATGACATTAATGGAGTCTGAATAAGTCCGTGTGTGCTAAAGGCAGAAGGTTAAAAAAAAAATGCTCCAGTCACTGGATATGTGAGTGCTTGTTAGATCCTCAGAGTGGGCCGGCATGACTCTGTCCCATTGCCCGGAGCTTTGTCTGTGTAGAGGAGAAGCTCCGGTGAAGTGCACCTGTGACTGCTGGCCAGCTCCACCCAGAGACCTCAGCTTGTTTTACATCTGCTTTCTGTGTAACTTTGACTTTTCCAATTGGATCTGTGCCCAGCAGGGCTTCAAAACTGCCCTTACCGCATTTCATAATGCTGTGTATAAAGGTGATATTATCAGGGCGTTATCCTGAGCCAGGAGGCAGAAAAGGTAACGTTTAGAAGAAAAATTATGACTCTAGTAAAAAGACTAGACATTTTTCAAGGCTTTTTATTGCCCATTTTCCCCCCAAATGCTTGTCTTAAACATTGTTATTCTGTAAAAAAGAAAGTTTTGGCAGCTGTAGGGCAAAGAAGGACTGCCACACGTGTGCATGCTTTCAGGACAGTGGGATCATACCTTTGGGGTCGGGACCTGCTCGTGTCTCCCTCACCTGCACTCTCAGCAGCAGGCATTGTCACCAAGGCCGAAGTCCTGTAGCAGCCCTGGGCAGCCTGTGGCCTTGGAGCTTTCTTGCAGATCTAAAGTTCAAACTCATTCTCCACCAAGGAGGGAAAGTCTGGTTTTTCAGACGTGACAAGGGACCATTAACTGGCCAGATGCCAGTGCTTTAGCTAAAGACACTTTGAGTAGCACGCCAGCCTGACGATGGGGCTGCCTTCCAGTCGTTACCACCATCGATCAGCTCCAGGCTACAGCAGACTCTGCGAATCAGTTTTACACCTTTCACCATCAGGTTCTCCCAGGGAGGAACCATAAGTAATGGAGAAAACTTTTATTAAATCGTGAGGATCGTGGGTGGAGAATGTAGGTGTTACTATGAGACAGTTTTGTAAAAGGCTTTTGCCAGTAACTTCATCATTAACTACAGTTTGAACATTTCTCCCACTCTATGCGAAGCCAGGGCAGCAATCCTTTGCCAGCCTGTTAAATCCCACAGAGTCAGAAAGCGTGGAAAACGGGCCAGTCCCTAGCAATGTTTGTAACTTCTGAACACAAGTCCCTCTCCTGAGAACTTAATAATTCAAAGGCAAAGGAGGAACCATAATTAAACTATTAGCTCCTTCTGTTATCATAGTAATAATAATAGCTAATATTCATTGAGCTGATCAAGCACTTTGCATGTTAATCGTAACAATCTTCTGAAGTAAGTATTATTACTTTCCCCATTTCACACATTATGAAACCAGAAATATTAAATAGCTTGCCCAGAGTCAGTAGCTAATAAATGGCAAAGCCAAATTTTAAGATCGAGGCAGTGTTCTGACCACTGTATAATCTGACCACCAGTACAGCTGCCACACTGAGATTGAGGAGATTAATGCACACACACAGATGTTCGCACAGTGCTACAGCAACAAGGAAACTATATGTGATCGTGATCCCTTTTCAAATAGAATGTTACATAACCATTTTTTAAAAATGATTCTATTAAAAAGGAAGGGAAAGGCCCATCATGTAGATAGTAGAAGAAAAGGACCTAATGTTGCAAACATGAAAAAATAAATACAGACTTAGGAACGTAGAGTAGTAAAGTATTTTGTTGGCGTGATGGGGAAGGATTGCATTTTTGTTTTTTATTTAACCTGTCGTTAGCAATGTTAAACAATCATTGTCTTACTGACAGGCCCAGCTGAGTGGAAGATGGAACCACTGCCTCAGGGTCAGGAGAGGGAAGGAAACCCACCAAAGGCCTGTGGAAGGACAGGCATCTGTAGAGAGAATCTGGAGCTCTGAGACCTGGTTGAGCAGGATGGCAGGATTCGGTCAAAAACTAAGGGGCTAAAACAGGAAGAAGACGTCGTTTATGCACGCACAATGGGAAGAAAAGAGGAGGATTTCTGTGGAACCCTTAGGCTGAATTCTTTAAAACCAGAGCCCCAGATTTTTCCTTGCATGTTGTTACTTAAGGAATTTTTGAAAGTACATGACATTATCAGAAAGAAAGCTAATTACAGTTGCTGAGTGGGCTAGTTTTCCACAACTGAAGGGAAAGCCTCTATCAAGGGCAGTTTACGTTTTATAGAATGGTGATTGGGATAAAATACCACATAATTAGAAAAGTGGGAGTTTAGAAGTAGCCATTCCTCCAGCCATTAGAACACAGTGAGTCAAAGGTCCACTCTTACAGACTACAGAGATCTTGGGTCCTCTGAGCCCCTTGATCAGATGTGTGAGGAGGACTTCCAGGTTGAATCATAAGCTTAGTGCTTCGTCAAAAGTGGGCATTCGAGAAGCGATTTTTAGCGTGGGTGTCAAGGGAACGCATTTGAGTATAAATCACTGTAACGTTTGAACTTTAGAAGATAGATAAGCAAACTACATGCCTGAGATGCGTGTGGTGAGTCAGTCACCATGGAGATCACCTGGATGGATGGCTCACGCTCCCTTGGGGAGGTGTGGTTAGTGCCACCAACTCAGGCATCTGTGAAAGATCATTCCACTTGCAAAGCCCTGTTGAGGGCCTATGGAGAATCCAGTAACACATTTCCTCTAGGTGGCTCTTAAGACATGTCGAAAAGGTCAGAACAGTGTTTGCGTCTGTGGCGTTGCCTGCTGAAGGGCATACGACAGTGGTTACGCTTTTGGAGGTACACGTTCCTGTTGGTTCTGATGAATAAGAAAATGACTTTTCTGTCTTGGGTAAGAGGAGAATCTGACTTGATATATCATACCAAGAAGAAGAAACTTTTTGGATCCTTGGGTTGAAATTTGTAAAGGAAGAGATCCAGATATTTACTCTTGCATGTTGTTAGTTGAGGCATTTTGAGAGTAGGCGACTTTATCCAGGAGACAGCTAATGCAGTCGTTGAGTGGGCTAGTTTTCCACAACTGACGGAAAAGCTTCTGCCAAGGACACTGTTTTACAGAATGTTGATTGCGGTAACATCTGAGGTACGCCCTTTGCAAACCCCAAAGACTGACTAATGAAGGAGAAATTCAGCTTAGAATACTCTGCATATTTGGTAAAATAAATCGATTGGGGTAACTTTATATAATATTTATATTACTTTAACCCCGAAGTATATCTTAAGTCATAAGTTATTTGGTAGAACTTTTTGCAGTTGTTTTGCGCAATAAGGGACAGAATTACTCATCTAGAAAAGTGACCAAACAGTTCATACTAATTTTTTAAACCTAATATACCCAAACTTACCTGTTGAGTGTAGTCATACTACTAGTATTCGTGGCACTTCCTTTCCTGCAGGCCAGCCCTCCTCGATGTGTCCCTTCTGAAAGGAGCAATGGGAGGCCACCTGAGGGCCGGTCTGCGGAACAGGCGACATTGCATCGCACCTCCCAGTCTTTAGCAGGATGTGCCAGTCAAATAAGAATCTTATTTTGTAACAAGCTTGCACACATTTAAAAACAAGTGGGCCATGATAGATCTGGTTATGTGTTTTTTGTTTTTTTAATTCAAAAATCTAATCGAAATCATCTAACCCTCGTTCAGCTTTATGGTAGCATGTATCTTAAAGAAATTTCTTCGTATCTGCTTTCTTGGAGCACATGGTACAGTCTCATACAATCTGGGTAATGAATAAGGTGTCATGAATTTATAGGGTTAAACTGTTTCTTATAATGTCATCCACGTACATGGAGCAGCAGCTGTAAAATAGAGCTGTTCCTGTATTAGAAGGATTTTGCTTCTGGGCGGCATTTTTATTAAACATCTCTAAAAACAGTGCCCTGTCCCATAAATGATTTAGTAGGTTTCCGTAAGATTGGGTACACTCTTACCCCCACTGGATTACAAGCCTGTTTTATCCACCACTGTATCCCTAGTTCTTAGCACTATACCTTACACTTAGTAGGCACTCAAAAATTTCAACTGCGAAAAAGGCCAGAGGGACTCGTAGTGGAGGAAGGCTGTTAGAATTTGATGTGGTATTGTTGCACATGGAATGCCGGGGCACTCCTGTGTGTTTCCAGCAGACTCTGTCATTGCCTGAGATTGTTTTTCTTACACAGGGAGTAGTCTAGGCAAATGGAAATGTGTTGGAAGCACGTTACCTTAGGTAGGGACACTTGCCCTTTCAACAAAAGTGGCATTTCCACCCCCACCGGGGATTGCTGACTGCTTTCATTCACACCTACCTGCAAGTAAACACTCTTTTTTTACTATTTTAAGTTAAATTTCAGTCCACGAGCTAGTCTTTATAATGCCTCCAGATAAAAACATTTCCTTAAGATGAAGTCTCAGAAAGTGCTGGCACCGCAGAATTTACCCGTCTTTTGCCCTATGAGGTTATGGGAAGGCAAAATCCTGAAACCTCAGATGTCATTTGCAGAAAACATTTAATGCCATAAGGACCTTTCTTGATCTGTGGAGAGTGAGATCTTGCTTCCTTTTGTCTGAGTTCTCCATTTATTCTTAGAAGTGAAGGTGAGACATCCAAGGTCGTAGCCCACAGATAACTCTCCTTACTCAAAGCAGGGTTTGCTTTTTTATCCCCTCCTTTGCTTTGAGGTCTGTACTCTCTTTACCCTAGTTTCCATCTGTCCCTAAATGGCCTGGGTGTAGAATTAAAAGCATCATCAGTGATTAGAAAGCTTTCTTGCTTCATTGCATCTATTCACTTTCCTTCTGTGACTTTTGGTAAGGGTAGAAATTTCCATAAGCCAATACCCTTTTTTTTTTTTTTTTTTTTTTTAAGACAAAAAGAGTAGCTCATCCACTGTCTAGGATTTGGCCCTAGTCCATCCTCCGGCACACCCAGTTTGCCTTAAATGGAATTTCCTTGTTCAAGTAAACCCGGAGGGTGTGGGGTGTGGCTGGAGTTCAAGGGAAAACAAAGGACCCCTTTGTGAAAGGGAGGGCTGAGGCTCCTGTATTCTCACCTCCTGGTACTCACATCACAGTTGTCATTCAGAAGTGTGCTTACATCCCACCCTTCCTCCCCAGCCTCCCACCCGTGTCCATCCTTCAGTCCATCCTTCAGTCCGTCCTCTGGAGTAGGTCCCACCTGGAAGAGGAGAGAGGAGCCAAAGGGCTTGACAGCAAGCCAAGGAGAAATTGCAGTTGGAGTTTTTGTTGTGGCAGGGAAGTGTTGAGAGACACTGCTGCTTTCACCCTGTCATTAGTGGGTGGGTGATAGTGATATAAAATAAGAGATCAATTAGGATAATAAAAGGCAAAGGATAAAGGAGTAAATTTTCCACAAGTAATATTTTTCTCTTCATGGTTATTTAACTTTGAAATAGAACTTGAAAGTAGTAATCATTGTTCTGTAGTAGACAAAGGACGCAATGAGAGCCAGACAGGAAGGTGTGATTGCCTTTATTGCATTAACTAGGATCATACAGAAACATGCACCATTTTCAAGAATACACTGCTGTTTCCATTATAGAAAGGCCAAAAAATGTCATGGGTGGCCTGCTCTGCGGTCTCCCCCCCCCCCTTTTTTAAACTTAAATAGCTAATGTGTATGTGTCCCTGAGAGAGTGTCTGCATCTTTTCTTCCCTTTGTTTCTTATGTTGTTCTTTGGATGATCTTATGATGTGGACATACACAATAATAGTAAAGCAACACTGAGTGGGAAGATTAAGGCACAGAAAAACCTTTAAATAGAGTGTTCACTTGTTTTCAGCTTCTTTCCAGCAGCTATCTTCAATGCTGTATCCCAAAAATAAACAAAGGAGACCTATTTGATTCATTCATTCATTGAACCAAGATGTAATAAGTGCCTACAACGCTCCAGACCCTGAGGCACTGGGGATACAGTGATGAACGAAACAGATGTCACTGCCCGTGGAGCTTGCACTCTAGAGGGGAAGCAGACACCGAGCAAATCAGCACGCTTGCTGGTGGTCATAAATGCTCTGAGTGAAAATGCATGCGAGCGGTGCACAGGGGAACTTGTTTTCCTCTGGGGAAGCAGAGGCCTTTCTAAGAAATTATATGGGAAGCTATGGGAGCATTTCTCAGGTGCAGGGAGGAGAGGACCACATGACCTTATTTACGCAGGGAGATTTACGGAGGTGGAATTGTGGAGGGCCCAGGGTGGAGAGAAAGTGTATCTGCACTTGGGTGGCAGGAGTGCATCAAAAGAGCCCTATGCTTCCTCAGAGTAGCTGCACTTTTTGAATGTTTTCATTACACTCTGATTTGAAAATAATGATTAATGTATTTTTCACTCATTAATATAAGGGTCTGAGTAAACTTGAAGTACTATCAGTTCCCTGATAGCAGGCACACTGCACCTATTATAAAAGAAATTCCATTACATTTTGCCATTCATAAACACATGTAATTTTGGTCTCATATTATTTCTGTTTATTCAGCTCCTACAGAACCTTTATTGTGTAAGTTTGCGGATGGAGGACAGAAGAAGAGACAGAATCCAAACAAATACATCCCCAATGGAAGACCGTGGCATAGAGAAGGAGAGGTGAGACTTGTAAGTTCTTCCTTAAAACTTTAGTGTGGGTGTGTAATTGTGAAAGCCTGTGTGACCAGTTGCTACGGTGTTATAACTTAATCCAGATAATGTCAAATTAAAACTCTGCCCAGTGGATATGATGCTGAGAGAGAGATGATTTGCCAGGTGGACCGATAGATGGTGAAAAGAGCTACGGTTACTAGTTAACTACACGTAAAGTGAAAGAGATACACTTCGGATATTACGGATTTTTAGAGAGCTTTAACATTTATAATTATTCAGAAATCATTCTAAACATGATTAAAAGTAATAGTATATTTGTCATTGAGGGTTTTTTTTTTTTTTTTTTTTTTTTTTTTTTTTTTTTGCCTAATTCTTTTGAATATTATTTTGTTTTTAAGTTC